>MU389724.1:0-506137 GCA_022578765.1 Xylaria sp. FL0933 | reverse complement strand
CGCCCCCCCGCGCCCCGCGCCCCCCCCCCCCCCCCCCCCCCCCCCCCCCCCCCTCATTTTGCAGAAACAAAGGGAGGGACACAGTTGCCAAAAGTGACTTCGAACTAACTTCTCAGGTGGTGAAGTGGTAAATTAGGAGAACAGTAGAGTGAACTAAGCGACCACCAAAGTAAGGATAAGGTGATCGAGAATATAAATGTTCGATAAGCAGGAGTGAATTAGAAGATGCAACAGTGAAGTAAAGAGTGAGCGATGCTGGTCAGGTATTGAGGGCCACGTTGGGGGCGCGAAGCTGAGCGGCTGCATCAGGGTGTTATCACAGCCGCTTTTCTGCAGTGGCTAGCACCCTGTTTCTGCACCCTACTCCTTATGTACCCAGCCTGGAAGGGATACATGAGGCTCAGGACCAGTCAAGCGTTGGTCACAAATAGTCCCGTTGGCCCAGCTCTGACTGATGAGATGATGCCACTTACGCATACACGCTTCCCCTTCTTCAGCATTCACCAAGTTGAACGACAGACCCCCTGCCGGAAAGTACCCCAGCATGGCCCAGTACCTCATCAGCTCTAACGCTACTTTCGATGACGAGGATCCTCAACAGCCGAGCGACCTATCAGCACTGCCCTGGCTGCCAACATTGCACCCTATCTCGGAATCTGGAGAATCGCAGTGAGCTTCGCCCTTTTTTTTTTTTTACTGACCCGCTTTTCGAGGCTGCAATGGTTTTCCCCACTACCATCGGAGGAATTAGCACACGGCAGATTTGAACTGGACCAATTCACTTGTTTTGTCTGTGGCCAGCCATTTCGAAACAACAGCCAGCTCTTGAAGCACGGGAAGGACACAAGTCATCAACCTTACGCATGCTGGTGTGGCAAAAGGTTCTCTAGGCTCTCCTCACTCACACGCCATCTCAGTTCAAGAGCAACTGCGTCCGTAACAAACGGTGCTAACGCCGGGTATCCATGCCCCGTCTGCACCAAGTACGACGGCGCGAGGGCTTTCGCTAGGCGTGACCATCTACTGCAGCACCTTCGAGGTCGCCACAATTTCGACAAGAAGGGCATCGCGTTCGTCAATGCTACGATTGGCCGTGAGGCTCCAGCTCGAGCCGTGAGCCATAACCCTCGGGTTGTGGCGCAGAATGTTCCTGTCCCTCAAACTGATTATGCACGAGACACATGGACAGGAGAGACTAGTTATCAGGTATGATAGACCATGCCAGGTGCGAGAAACAGAGAGTGAAGCGAAATTTCGGTAGTTGAAAGGAGGATCATTAGCAAAGTACGCTTACTTTAGGTCGCGACACTTCTTTAGTTTCAATGAATAGTTTAACCTTGCCCATATCACTAAAGCTTATCGACCTGCCATAGCGAGAGTGGTCGTATCAATGCTGTAGAGAGTTTTGAAGGTGACGGACAGTCCCATCTGCATCGAGGGGCATCTCTCATCCAAATGCTCTTGTGCCTCCCACAAACTCTTCACACTCCAAGTAATCTACTAGTCCGTCTAATCATAAATTCACTCCTAGTCAAGAAATAGGGTTCATGAATGGTAGGCACTTCAGGAGACCGTCCCAAGTACCGTATTATGCTAATGTCCACACAGAAGCTTGTGGTCATGAAGAATCGGCTGCGAACTCCAGCTGACACAATACTACAGCTCGTCCTTTCTCACATAGCTTTCCGGCCTAGGTAGTTGTGGAAGATCAAGGCATAAAGTATCAGTAAACTGCATGACCACGAAATGAACTTTCAGATATTATGCCATTATATAAGCCAATATAACTGATATGCAGCTTAACACTATTTATGACGACGAGAAGCTTAATCGAACCTTTTGGAGCTGACCAATCTTCAGCTTAAACAAGTAAAAATTCTACCTAAGTAGTATTCTGGTCGTAACTGTTCAAGTTTGCTTTCGAGTTCAAATAAGCAGTGAAACTAAGTAATTCTATGGAGAATATAGATCAGGTTAGGTAAGTCAGCTAGAGGCCCCACAGTGCCCCATTGCAGCCGGCGTGCCGAGGTCCCAGTGCAGTTTACCTAACTGGTAGTATCGGCCCCTTCAGTTAATTAGGCATCTCTTCTGCGCTACTTAGGCTAGTAGCATGTGAGTAAAGGTCAATTATCTCTATTTACTTCACACACTTCGTCTCTCTTTGGTCATACATATCTATTTGTTCGCGCCTATCCCTCGTTTGAATTGGCACAGAAGTCTGCGTTTCATTTCCCGTGCCTTATTTCGTTGTAGCGTAGCGTACGCTGTCCCCTGCTTTCGATGCTGTATTTGTAGTCAGCACGCCCATTAGCCTGTTTGCGGTAATCTCTTTAGAAGTTGAAAAAGCAATCAACGATTCGCAACTCTGATTTGCCTTTCGGCTCCCCACCAAAGATCGACAGACAAGTGGCATCCACTCCCCAGAACGGATCGATCACTTATAACCGAGGGCCTGGATTGAGCTGAATTGACGCAGGAGGAAGAGAAAGAAAGAAAGAAAGGGGAAGAAACACACCAAACGACAGCACGAAAACATCGGCCATGTCGTCGTCGCTCGAAATCACGTCTACCACAGACCTGCCCACGGGCGACCCGGTGCCGTCCTCAGTGGCACCGACGCCGGCCCCGAAACCCGCGCCCTTCCCGCTGCGCTCGCTCCTGGCCGCGACGCCGTCCAACGTGGACGCCTTCCTGGCGCACCTGCAGCGCTGTCTCTCGACGCCCTCGGGCATCGACACGGTGCTGCAGATCGTGTGCTACTCGTCGCGTCTGACGGCCGCCGTGCTGACGACGCTCGTGCAGCCCGCCCTCCAGCGCAGCGCCACGCGACTGATCGCGCTCGCCGCCGCGCTGCCGCCCTCGACGACCCTCATCTTCGACGCCAAGGCCCTGCCCTCGTCGAGCGTGGCCTTCGTGCTGAACCTCGCGAAGCGCCTCAAGGCCCTCAGCGGGCTGACGAGCGAAGCCCGCACCATCCTGCGCCTGTGGGGGCTGCTGAGCATGTACTTCTGGGGGCGCCGGATGGTTCTGAACTGGCGACAGCAGAAGAAACAAGGCGAGGATGGCAACAATACTAAGAGCAGCACCACCACATTCGAGACGAGCATCGCATGGTCGCAGCTCGCCGCCTGCGTCGCCTTCCAGGCGCTCGAGAACGGCGTCTATCTCTCCTCGAAGGGCGTGCTCGAGTGGGCGCCCGCGACGCAGGGCAAGATGGCGCGGTGGAGCGCGCGGTTCTGGGGCTCCTTCGTCGGGCTGGAGCTGATCCGGCTCTTCTACGAGTCGTCGCGGCGGGGGCGGCGCACGCGCGCCGAGAAGTTCGCCGGCGGCAAGACCGTGGCCGTCGTTGAGCGCGAGGAGCGCGAGTGGGCCGAGACCTGGCGCAAGACGGTGGTCCGCAACCTCGCCTGGGCCCCGCTCACCGTGCACTGGAGTCTCGAGCAGGGGCTCGTGTCCGAGCTGGCGGTCGGCGCGCTCGCGTCCATACCTAGCATCATACAAATTCGCGATTTATGGCGCAGGACGGCTGAGTAAAGTGAGATAGGGTAAAGTGAAGTGAAGTAAAGGGGAGGGGGAGAGTTGCGATGAACGACGATGAACGATGACGATGATATTGGCTGCCAGCTTGCTGAGAGAGTGGCATTCTATATTCAGAACACAAACATACCCATACCACATACGATATATTTAAAGAAACCTCGAGCGAGCGTTGGATTGAGACGATAGGCGGCACCCCTTGTTAGATATGTGGCCCGAGATGAAGGGCGCCGGAATCAAAGGCAGTCAACCCCTAATAAGCATAGGAATTGGGAGAGTAAACTCTTCGATTAGTGTATATAAGAATTGAGTGAACGACGACTACTATGGGATGACCTCTGAGACCTTCGATAGGATACGAAGAGGCAGTGGATATATATAGGTTCGCTAATTGGGTAATTCCCAAGCAGGCCTGTCGTACGAGATTTTATTCTCCAACCTGTTATAGTCTACCGACAGAGTCTATTAGTTATCTGCCGTGCCATTCTCGCTGCAGTTAGGAAAACATAAACTCATCCATATCTAGCTCGGATTCATGCTGCTAGCTCAATATAAAGGGGCTCGAGAAAATAGCTACGGAGACTCAATCTTGAAGTACGCTTTTACTACCAGTACAGTTGACTAAAAGCACGCATCCGAGTTACGATGACTCTTATCAGCAACAAGACACGATATGTGTTTATTTCGAAACGCAGCTCTACACCCCAAGGAGCCAAATTCCATGCTCATACGCCAACTCTACTCTTTTCAAGATGTACAAATGCTGGTATCATTCACCCGTAGTCCAAAACGCCACTGCTATGAGTAAGTAAAGCCTCAACAAACTTGGGAATCCCTCTTTTTCATCATACATTACATTCCAGGAATCTCAGCTCCTGCTGACTCCCACGCTGTTCCCATGCGATCAACAAGCCAACATTATGATTATGAGACGAATAATGTGGTAAGTAGAATCCCCGTTAAAGCTGTTAACACACTTGCACTTAATGGCAATATCCTCTTCGCGCTTCCAGTAAAAACAGTATCAAATGGGCTCCCACCGCCCGATGAACCTCGATCCGGTGAATCGTCATCGTTGCTTCCCGTTTGTGTGGCGGTTGCAGTGCTCGTTGATGATATTGTGGTCGTGCTCCCGGTATTAGTAGGAGTAACGCTGACAGCTGTCGTATCAACTTCGCTGGTAGTGCTACCAATCGTTGTCGAGCTCTCGACGCTACTGGTTGTTGGTGTTGTTATCTCCGTCGAGCTTTCGATGCTACTATTAGGTGTAGACGCCGTCGTCGTCGACGGGCTCTCTGTTGCGCTTATTATAGATGTGGATGTTTCTTGTGTCTGACTAGGTGTTAAAAAGGTATGTGTTGTGGTTGGCTGCACAGTCGAAGTTACCGAGGTGGCTTGAAAGCCGGGGCATAGTGCATCTAGTAACCCGCCTTGTAATGCTAGCCCTAAGAGAGACTTATCATTGACCTCGATATGCTTGCAAGCGTCTATGATGTTGTCCTGGTCTTGTTGGACCCCCTCTGCACAGCTTCTCGAGCACTGCACCCCATCTTGGAAATCGCTGCGGGAACAGCCACGTATTGAGCTACCGTAGGCAGCAAGACACGACAGCGAAGGAACTTGGATTATTGTTATAAGCTGGAAGTCCTGTAATGAGACCGCTGATGTCGTCCAGACGATTGTGAACAACTGGGCCAGTTGTATGAGCCTTGCTGATCGCCGATGGCCATTCATTTTCAGAGAGGCGCGAAGCGATCGCCAACTCCCTTCCGACAGACCGTGCTTTTGAAATGATGTGGAAGTTGGTTGCAGCCGTCCGTTGGGCGCCCTTCAATATAGGCCCTAGTTAGTATAAATGGCCAAGACCCCTTCAAGCCTCCCCAGACTCCACGCGGAATGTATGACTTCAAAGGGATGGGTCCAGAAGGACGAAGTCGAAGACGGCCCGGACTTGGGACGAATAGTGTAGATCAGGTTCCCAGCCACCCGAAACGCAGGCTGTATCAAAATGACCGTGATGCCAGGTTAGACACGTGGTTACCCGACGAAGTGGTGCGGAATGTCTGGGTGTTGACAAGTGCAGACTTGATTTGACTGTGTAATTCTGTACGAATCTGTGTCTGATCGCTGTACTTTCTCATCCCATATCCTTAGCTGATGTAATGTCTCTTCTTGCCACCCGTGTGACCGGAGCACAACCCACTCGGAACACGAGCCAAATTATGCGCCGATGCTTCGGAAGTGTGCGCAACGCAAGGCGCCGGATGTTGCGCTGGTGGCCGAGTGGGACGATGATGCCTCAAGTATAACCAAGGCCCTGCTTCCCAACGAAGTGAAGCCGTAGCAAGTCTTCGAAGACAGCAACACAGCACAGCAGGAGAGAGATGCGCCCCAGGAAATTATTCAGATCTGGGATAGCCAAGAAACCAAAATACGAGGCGTATGGTTGCTTGCGACAGAATGGTTTATTCATGCGATTGCCTCAAGGCGTAATATACAAAAACGAGGAATATACTAAGAGGAGGATAGCGAGGGAAAGGGAGGTAGAAAGAACTTGGAAGCAGGTGAGATCAAGTAGAAACAGAAAAGGTCCAGGGAAGTACGAAACAAGCTGGGGAAACAATTATCTACATGCTCTTCAAGTCGCGACTGGCAGTCGCACCTTGCTGTACGTAGTTTCCCGCGCTTAGGTATTACAATTGCCACATACGGCATCGTCTTACCCTCCTGCCCACCATCACTCGAATGTACAAATTCTTCTTTTTCCCTTGTGTTCGGCGAGCGACTCCGACCAGCCCATGCCAGAAACGAGGAACGAGTTCGTCGCTCGTCCGTCTGGGGTTCTTGGCTAGGTCTCACCATTGAGTGTGATCTGCTGGGTAAATCAAGAAGATCTATCTAGCATAGCATCGCTTCCATGAGGTCACAGAGAACAGGACAGGGCACGATGTCTCCTTGATCGACGGGGACATGAGCCGGGGTGGTGGAATTGGCCAATAAGGAAGAACAGATGCGGCCAAACGAAACGGCTCTCTGTTTGAGGTGTTAGTCGAGGTTACCCCGGCTCACCTCTCATTGGCTCGTGATCGGCTGTAAGCAGCCGTCATTGCACCTTTAAGGGTAATCGATTGGAGTATGTGGAGCCTGTTGGTTGACCAAAGCGCTCTGTCCTGCGCTCAGGCGCTTGTACCGAAGCTTGATTTCTTCAACACCTGAGGAAATAGAAGCAAAATGGAAAAAAAGAAAAGGCAGTCAGACCTTTTCTTTTTTTTCCTTAAGGGTGTAGTTGCTAGGACCTACGGACATGCCTGGTCAGTATCGAAACTATGCAGGTAGAGTATGCTATTCCTTGTAGTTTCAGGTTATCCAAGTATCGCGATACCCCGGGTACTTCGCTAATGGAGTCGCGATATCGATACTTCTGGATTCTCTTTGGCACATTTAACATACATGCATTCAGCAGAAATAGAAAAGCGAGGCGACTAGACAGAGAACAACTGCTTTGATATTGTTCCAGATCTATCTACCTCATGCGGGCGCAAAGCACCTAATAGGTGGCTCACTAAATCTGTGAACCACTCTCTTTCTGCCGATTTCTGTGAGACACGATAAACGTTTCCCGCCCGCGACACGAATGTGCAACCACAAACAGCAATGTCCATCTCCTAGCCAAGAATTTTTATGCGGTCTGATATCTCAAAAAAGAAGAAAACGCAAGATAGATGAGAAGGCAGGCATCGCAGTCATGCAGACATACGCATATTGTCTGCGACCTCACCCGACTGCCCATTAACTGGGTTAGGTGAGTGAGTTGCGAGTCGAGTCATACCCCGACTAGTGCTGCAGCGCTAAGCAATAACTCCAGAGACCACCACAATGATTCAGAATGATGCAGGTCTGAATAGGATCCTTTCGTCGAGCAACTAGATAAATTCAAGTAATGCCGATTCCCAAGCGCGGTGGTACCCTGATGTCAATCCAAACAATGATATCACGATTTTCAATATACAACGTCTTAGCATCGCATCTGTCAGCACGTTGAAAGTAACATGGATGCCGCGGCCCGAGAAGAGATCAAGGCGAAAGTCCTAGCGGACTTAGAGCAGACGCCCTTCGCAGCCTCTTCGTTGCGGGCACTTTCAGGTGGCACGGCAAACTTTATCTACCATGCGAGCCTGAAGAAGCCCCTGGCCGACGGCACGAGCGACGTTCTCGTCAAGCACAGCGAAGGCTACATTGCCAACTCTCCAGCCTTCAATCTGACGCTATTCCGCTGTGTAAGACAAACGACCCAAGTTTAAGACACAACCCCGAGGAATTAAATACTAACTAAATTATAAAGTGCATAGAGGAAGAGTGTCTGAGAGCATTATCCGAATTCCCAATTGAGGGAAAAGCGGCGCTGCCAGGTGACACGGTCAGCTTCATGGTGAGGACGCCTAAGTTCTACCACTTCGACGAGCAAAGCAGTACGCAGATCCAGGAGATACTGCGCGATGGTAAAGACCTCAAGACATATGCCCTCAGCACATACCCGGCGAACACCCCCGATACAGCGCGCCCGCACTGTCATCAGCTAGGCCGCGCTCTCGGGAAATGGCTGCGGGAATTCCACACCTGGTCGGCGGCGCAGGAGGGGCTGCGCAAGACGGTAGCGGGGAACACGGACATCCAGCAGTTGAAGCATTTTATCAACTTTGGATGGCTTCTCGACCGCGTCGCGCAGTTCCCGTCTATACTGAGCGAGGCGAAAGAGGTGTTTGAGAAGGTCAAGGCCATGGCGGCCAAAGAGCTCGAGAACGAGAGCAAGCTGCAGGTTATCCACGGCGACTTTTGGACGGGGAAGTAAGTATTTGTCTATTTTACACGCTTTCGAGAGGTGAATGTTGTTACCAACTAACGACGCCTGAAGCATTCTGTTGCCAGATAGACCCATTGAAGAAAGGAGCGAGGTCACCCTGTTCGTCATCGACTGGGAAATGTCACAGATGGGGGTGCCGAACCTCGACATCGGGCAGATGATAGCTGAGCTGTACGAGCTGAAGCTCTATAAGAACATCACTGCTGGTTTGTGGATGGTGCAGGGGTTTGTAGAAGGCTATGGTGAAGTCAGCGACGACTTCGCCTTCCGCACGGCCATTCAAATCGGGACACATCTGTTATCTTTCGGGACATCGGTGCAAGGCTGGGGAACGCAAGAGCAGGTGGAAATGGTCGCTCGCACAGGAAGAGACATCATAGTCCATGCATGGCAGGAGGACCGTGAGTGGTTTGAAGGAGGCGACCTGGCGTGCTTATTCCGATCGGCTCAGTGAGACCGTTAGACAAGCGAAGAAAGATCAAATAATAGAACATCTAGACTACTCATATATATCTTAATGATAAATGTGATTCTAGTCAAATTTTCATGAAGCAAACTGTGTATGAATGGATAAAATGTCATTTTCAACGTTAAAGTGGCAAATGCTATCTCACAGGGCCGCTTTTAGGGGCGTCTTGTTCGCTCAAAAAAAATTCCCCACCTTGAGAAAAAGTAAGTTAAGTGAGTCAACTACGGACTTGGGTCTAATCTCCACGTCGAAGGCCATTTATATAATCGAACCTTGGAGCTTTTCTTGAATAAGAACGACTGAACTGAGAGACTTATAGCGACAAATTGGGGATTTGCCGGGGTTCACTTATCATGGCCACAGACGAGGCACCGCTCTGCGCGCGGTGCAAAGAGCAGCGGGGTGTATTAGACTTGCGATCCGAAGCAGTATGCCAGTACGTTCAACATTTCATCTACCCCTTTCCATGTATACACATACTATATGAAAATATGACATATTTATAGAGTCCTCCTCCTGACCGTATCACCAGGACATGCTTCGCCACATTCGTCGCAAGCAAGACCATCAAGCGACTAGAGGTCCTACAGCGCGAGACGCGAGGCACAAGACTGCCATCGCGCCCCCAGCGCTACCTCCTCGCGCTCTCACGGGGCCCCTCGTCAACGGCGCTGCTGCATATCCTGAATGAGAATGTGCGCCGGCAGCGCGAGAGGAACCAGCGCGTGAAGTTCGAGTTGGTCGTGGTATTCGTTGACGTCGATGTTGACGTCAAGGCAGAGACAGAGCAGAGGAATGGGACAAGCCAGCCAGATGCGGCATCCTCGCTGCCTACAAATGGAACCGCAAATACAGTTTCGTCCACAGACGCATTCACAGCGCATTTCCCAGACCTACCGATCCACACAGTCTCCCTCTCCAGCATCCTCTCATCACACACAATCGACTGGTCCCTCCTCCCATCCCCAAACCCCTCTCTGCCCCCCTCGCAGCGCCTCGCAGATTTCTTCTCGCGTCTCCCTTCCGCCAGCGCCCGCGCGGACGTCTCTCGACTGCTAATCCGACACGCGCTGTACGCCGCAGCGACGGCGCACGACTGCGCCGTGATACTACTGGGCTACAACACGACCTCGCTGGCGGAGCTCACGCTCTCCGAGGCCGCCAAGGGCCGCGGGTTCGGGATCCCGTGGTTCGTGAACGACGGCGCGTTTCCGCTGCCGCGGGCCATAGATCTGGGTCCAGTTGAGAGTACTACTACTACTACCACTGCCAGTGCTACGCCGGAAGAAAGAGCAGATGGGATACAGGACGTCTCGAGGGGCCTTGCCTCCGCGCGAATCAGTGACAATAGTGATGGTACAACAAATACCACCAGCACCAGCATACAGATCTACAGCCCCCTGCGCGAGATCTTCAGGAAGGAGATCCTCACATACCTATCCACCGTCAGCTCCCCAGCAGGCCCATTAAGCGACTTATTCCCCTCCTTATCCACCACCTCATCTTCTTCCTCCCGCGTTGCTGACGCCGGCGGCGGCGGCGTTCGCGACCCAGGTACTACGAATGGGAGCGCCGTGGTCTCGCACCGCGACCTGAGTCTCGACGACGTCGTGACGCGGTTCTTCGCCGACGTGGAGGCGTCGTACCCGAGCGTCGTCGCGAACGTGGTGCGGACTACGGGGAAGCTGAAGCGCGTGGCGCCTGTAGTTATCTCGGGCAGCGCCACCCAGGTCGATGCGGACGACGACACGGGGGTGATAGGGCGGCAGTGTAGACTGTGCGGGGTCGGACTGGATCCCCTCGGAGACGAGCGATGGAAAGGGGAGATTGGCGAGGCGGAGGTGACGAACGCGAGTACCATAGATGATGGCGGAAACGTCGAGGGGAAGAAAAGGGGTAGGTTATGTTACGGGTGCGAGAGATCGGTAAGAGGGTAGCTGGCAGCTAATGATCAAAATAAAAATCTAAATATAATTCCTCAGAACAAGCGACTGCAATCATTGCTCTAATATCGACCAAAGAGAATAAGGTCAGGGTATTCTCATTTATGGTGTATGCTCTTCTCATGTTTTCGTATCTACTATATACATACACCTCTGTCTTTGAACCCAGGACCGTCCTTCCATAAAGTCTTGAAATGCCAGATACTCTTGTCTAACGCTCCGGACCCAGAATCATCTTTTTAGAACGCGACGCCAATATTCGAGAGTATTCATCCAATAAACACCTACAAATGAGTCTCATCGTAGTCCCCAGTCTAATGCCCTTGAGGCCACATATGATTAGATTCCGTCTTCTGCACCATGCTCACGTGTGTGAGTTAATATCTCGAGATGACTCGAGATTTTTACCATCCTAAACCCTTCCATACCGATATTGAACTGACAGCAGTTTCCCGTCCTCAAAAAAGAATCGACTCCTTAATTGGCTCCACCAAACTCGGGGGCGGGCAATATCTTTTGTTCAATCTTGCGAACGAGCTTGTTCGTTTGCTCCGCAAGACTAAGCGTCAGGATGGTGTGGGGTAATATGCGAGCTAGGTGAGGTAGAAAGCCCTTGTAGATGGCAAAGAAGCCTTCGGTGCGGATAGTCTTGCCCAGGCAGTCAAAAACACCCTTGTATAGGTCTCCATGCTGGTTGTAAAGACGGGACATGATAGTGTCTGTTGATATTACTTGTTAGATCTCCATTTTGTTATAGCAATTCCAGGATGAGGCTGATCCTCCGATGCGAACAACATCGGAGATCATATATGGGGAAGAGTATGTGCTGGAAACCCAGACTCGAAGATGTAGACTGCTTACCTGGTGGGTGCATGAAACAACAGACCACGAAACCTGATACAGTACTACTCGCCAGATGTAGTGGCGCACCCTCCTCCATGCCCAAGTGTTTCGTGAGCATTCTCTTCGCGGTGAAGTACGTGGGTAGCTGTACAGAGCTACCGAAGCCGGTGCGGATCATGGCCGCGCCCACGCCTCTGTATAGCCCGCCGATACCCCCGGCTTTGTATATCTGGCGGGTGCCATCAAGGGCATTGCGATAGCGGTGCTGTGTGCCGACGGGCAGGAAGGGTGAGTAGCTCTGGAGGCGCGTCTTGACGAGGAAGAAAGGGGATCCAACGGCTGCGCCGATGATGCCTGACGATGCGCCCGAGAACATGTTGATAACGAGATTCTGCTTCGCACCATCGTTCAGAAAGAGGGAGGCCAGGCCATGGCGCAAGGGCTCGTAGAAGCCCAGACGACACCCATTGAGCAAGATCTGGTATATGTATGCGCATCCCAAGCCCCGGTATATGCCGCGGATACCCTCGTTTCGGACGATGACGCTGACGCCGTGGAAGGGGCCTCGGTAATGATGCGGCTGGTGGCCTTTGGATTGGAGCTCGCCTTGCAGCTGCATTCTGTTTGCGCGCCGCACACCATTGTGTTAGCCTCAGTAAGCCCAGCCCTGACCTCTCCTTCTCCGTCGCTCAACCTCCTGCTGTCCGACTGCTTTCCTGCTATTTCATGTCCTAAAGTGGCCATCGCATGGGAGGGAAGCTGCATACCGAATCTTAACGGTCTCGAAAGGATGCGTGGCCGTGACGGCACCGCAGGCGGCGATGCCACCAGCTATGAAAGCTCTACAGAACCCGGGTTAGCCGGCTGCCAACACTACAACAGCTTCAGACATCCGATGGATTAATTCGCGCGCGACTTACCCAACAGTGGTCGACATGGCGCCGCCCTGTATCTTCGGTCCCACGCGCCGATTACCAGGCTGGTGCTGGGAGCACAAGAGGTGAAACCAGAGAACGAAACAATGCGCGGCGGTTTGACCGGCCAGAAGCGGTCAACTTCGGAGGCGCACGCCAAGGACCAAGGACCCCTTGAAGCACCGAGATGTCGACTTGGCGTAGGTCAGCGCATCAGGGCCGAGGCCGTTCGGTTTGCTTCTTCTGGCGTTGCAAGGGAACAAACGGACAACTAAGAATGCGAAAGTTAAGGAGCGAGAAGAAGGAAAAGAAAACAAAAGGTCAATATCAGAAAATCATTATTGGGCATCTGACTGTGTTGGACTCTTGCTTAACAAGCCCGTCACGAACGGCGTCGGCAGCTAGCGCGAGCATCTTTTTTGATTACGGGTACCGACGGGGGTTTGCCCCAGGGGCACTAACATCCGAGATCGCAACAGGGAGCCGTCGAGGTAGCGCTACTTCGAGGGGTATGCAGATGACGTACAAAAGATAAGTATTCGCAACTTGGAGAAATTGCGGGACTAATGCGAGAGCTGGCAATTTCAAGTGCATTCAAGCACGCCGGTTGATGTCTGGTATTTGGATTTATTTTAAGTTATTGAAACTGGAGATGCTTCGAGTAGTTTTGGGTATTGAGCCTGAGGCATTCATCTACTAGGTAGTGTAAGTTGCGCATAGACGGAATCGAGTCCACTTGTGTCTACCAGCAAGCATCTCATCTTTATGGAATCACATTCGCATCCATCTTAGAGCCTGAATAAAGCTTATGTCCGCGGTCTTGAGCTTTATTTTTCTGATAATGACTTATAATGCTTACCAAGGGTAGGACATTGCTTAAATGGCCCAAGGCCAGCAATTCTAGAAAGAGGTAATGGCAATACATGAAGTTATTGCCCATGCTGGTGAACACGTCTTACACCTAATAATTTTTAATAAGTCGAAGCCTATATGATTTCACAACTGTGCCACTTTGGTAGACAAATTTTTGATCTCTCTAAGGATTTGGTCGCATTCTAGTCTTCCCATATGTCTGATGGGTATGTTATTTCTAGAACTGATTATGAATTGCCGAGCAAGGAGCAAAACTGCTTCGCCAGCTGGTATCCGCCATGTGTAATGCTCTAAAAGACACAAGTCGCCTATACACGCTCCATGCCAAAAACCCTGCCGTGAACAATGAATCCCTCTCTCAAAACATGCCACTAATGCAATCGAGTCGTGCTACTCGTTATCGTCTCGTAAAACTAAAGCTGTCGTACAAATTCCCCGCCAGGCGAGTCTCGATACGACTCGCTCCGGCAAATGGGGCATGCACAACCTAAAGATTGAGACTGTATGTGTATTCCCCAAGGGCCGCTCTTCTCGGCGCTTAAGCAGGGGGGCTACATCAATGTCTCACAGCCCGCTATACTCAAACTGAGCAGGAGTCGGTCAAGGTCCTATATTTGATTCGATCCCGCTTGTGCTTGTGCTGCTGCATTCAGACTCGCCATGGCGCTCCTTCTGGTGGTCTCTTGGGAGACACGTTCTGGATTTCCATCAAATACCCAAGGGCCGGCGTCGTTCCTAGGCGTGATCGGCCCTTCGCCACCATTCGTGAGACCGTTTCGAACAGGAGACGGTGTTCTGCGCGGGGATGGGTTGGGAATAGGAACGGGATCAGACGTCCCATGTCTCGAAGCGCCTGCAGGCGTCGCTGTGCTGTCCAAATGCACCGTTGCGTCACCGGAATCCGCCTGCCCAGTGAGCCTTCTAAGCGAGTCATTGTTTACTTGCGGCCCCGAAGATTTAGTTAAAGTATTTTCCTGTTCTGCTTCGCCTTCAGCCTTTTCTTCCGGGACTTCTTCCGGAAGTTGCTGCCACTCTTCTGCGGGCTCGTCGACTTCGGCATCCAGATCAGCAGTCGCGCGGCAATTTGGACACATAAAAATTGGCCATGAAGGGCCGTGTAACATTTCGCGAATGCATTTATAATGCCACGTGTGGGAGCACGGAGCGACAAAAAGTGATTGGCAAGGCTATGAATACCGAAGGATTAGTATCATCGTGATTTGACATTTTCACGTTCTGTCGGAAAATCCGGGACATACCGCTATTGCATTCAAGCAAATTGAGCAATCTTGAGTGTGAGATGATCCAGAAGAGGATGCAGCTGCCGCTGTTGATGTTAAGTCTCTCAATCGTTTATGTGTTGTCATACTATAATGCTGTTAGTAACACATCAACGAGCCTAAGTTCGGACGAAAGCTAAACAGGATAGTTCAGGGGGGCGTGGAACATGCAAACGACGTACTTGAAAGTGTTAGGCTTTGCTTGCCAACCCCTATTTAATTCGATGCGCATCTTGACGCATCGGTAAATCATCTCCTCGCCACCCTTGAAATCTATGCCCAGCTGCACGATATCACCATCATTAACGGGAAATGGCTTGGATTCTGTCGCCGGAGCACTGAGGCGGATGTGATTCAGAAACGTGCCTGACGAACTCTTGACGTCCTTGATATACCACTTTCCCTTCTCGTACCAGAACTCGCAATGGCGTCGACTGACGACCTTGCTCTTGAAGCCTACAGGGGCTGCCGACGGAGCATTTATAGGGACGGGTGCATGGTTTTCCCGCTCGGAATACCGGCCCACCTTGATCGTCTCCTTGCCAGTGGGTAACGTGCGGGCGACTGGCGTGAAGGATAGGGAGGGGCGAGTCGACCGCGGGTCGTAGAATGCCGACATGCGTATAGAGGGGAGAGCTTCGGTGGGAGACATTTCACTCAGAGTTCCTAGTGTCGCCGAGCGTGCTCTGGTGGTCATGTCTGCGTCGCCAGAGGGCGGCTCCGGGTCGGGACTGGGACTTGACTGTAACCTCTCCTGCAGCAAAGCGAGTGCAGCCGCCTCACTGAAGCGAGAACTGAAGCGACGGGTATCGGGGCTCGAGCTACGGTTACTGTTGCCGCGGGCGCGGGGAATACGGGGGATGGGGTCGACTATGGTGGTGTCGAGGGTTATGGACAGCGGCTCGGCCAGGTAGTCGTCGCCGTTGATGTTGAGGGCATCCGAGATGGTGGCGGCGAAAGCTGACTCCTCCTGGTTGTGGTTGGGAGAGCGAGAGGCGGAGCGTGCACGAGTGGCGCTGCTGTTGCCGCGAATGGACGATGAGCGGAAGATGGCGCCGTGGATGCTGTGGCGGTTGGGGTTGCGCGAGCTGCTGGATTCGCGGCTGGAAAGGAGCGAATTGGCCGTGTAGCTGCGAAGGTTGATGATGCCGCTCAGCCGTCGTCGTGCGGATGACGTGACTGATGATGTTGAATTTGTCGTGGTATTATTATTATTTGAGGGTGAGGAGGTGGAGGAAGCCAGCGGCTCGAAAATGGCAGGCGACGGGGCCGTTGCGGGTTGGGACAGCATTTTAACGCCTAGAGTAACAATCGGCCTGCCTGGCCCCGTTGGAGCGACAGGTCGGCCTGTGGTCGCGTGCGTTTTAGGGGGGCCGGGAAGGCGACCAGGGCGGGGCGTTGGATGCTGCTTGCTTGCTGCTGCAGTACCCAGAGCAAACAATTTTGGGGGGATTGTAAGGGGCCTCTACCGCCTGCGACAAATGCTTGCGTGCGCGCGTGTGTGCGTGTGTAAGCTGGAATCAGTACCCACGTACGGGTACGTATGTATTTATGCAGGCTCGACGTGGAAATAAACCCTTCTGCAATAAACAAGCGATTGGCGATCAGAAGTGATAGTAACAAATGAAAAAGAGGAGGATGAGGATGGTGGTGATTCTGCTATAGACGACGTCGCTGTGCAAGGCGAAGAATGAATGAATAATTAATACAGATAATCTGTCATCGGGTGGCTGTAATCGAGCGAAAATATATCGACAAGTCAAGGACCTAATGCTCGAAAAGAAGAACAGGGCGAGTTGAGGCGTGCAGACAACGTGCTGTCGGTGGTTCGACTGGCTGAAAGACGATGGGTCATGAGACGGACCTTTGCAAGGGCCGTATTAGGTGGACTGCATAGAACCAGGAAAAAAAAGTGTTGGAACTTGAAGACGTCGTCGGGTTTCTGCAATGCAGGGGGTTAGTTCATCCACCTCGGAGAAGACATGCTATGCGAACGCACAGAGACATACATGTGGTTTGTCTCATGTACTAAATAGGTGGTAAGTAGGGATAGAAGCAGAACAGGACATGCAAAAGCAGGATACGCAGGATACGCGAAAGATGTTGCATATGAGGTGGGAAAAAGGCACCAAAAACTCTCAGAAATTCTAGCAATGACGGAGATGGCTGAGACATGATAATTAATATACCTACTACACCTACTACACTAACCTACATATTTAGCATCTCGCATTATCGTGTCACCAAGGATCGATCTGTCATCTACCGTGCAACTCGAACTACACTAAATGGCAACGAACAAGGGTCGAGCAAATCCACTGGGGCTCAGAGGGGTGCAAGTTCATGATGATCTCTCCATCAGGATGGTTGAGGATGCGAGCAAGTGCTTTGTCAACGAGGAACCATACGCATAATAATAATAAAATAATAAGATAATAATAATAATAGAGGGCTGACGGCAGAGTCGCCCTATTGGCCAGGCAAGAACACACCCGGCCAATTTAGCGGTCTGCACTAGCTAACAGGAGAACTGCCAGTCTATGGACTTGCCATGGCGATGTCCGGCTCCAGTATTCCAAGGGTCATAACCTAAATTTTCTATTTGAGACGCGCCGCCGGCAGACCCTTCAAAAAGCGCGGTACCATCTTTGCCGGTGGCGGGTTGGCGATGTCTTTCGTAGTCTCCTCCTCATTCGCCTTTACTTGTATGTGCTGTCAATATCTCTACCTATAAGCTATTAAACAACCGCGAGCCTGATTACCTACCCAAACCCACGGCAAACAACCGAGCCCTATCGACCCTTATGAGACCCAAGAGATACAAGATTCAAGGCCCAAGTAGCGGTGCTGATTAAGCCCGTCGGGCACTTGTACATGATGCATATATATATATTGTTCTTTCTGGCCGGCATCTTCTCAAACAGTAGCGGGCGGGCGCTGCGGTACTCGCGAGCGAAACTAAAGCATAATTTGGAACCTTCCTAAACTTAAGTCAGCATACCTACACGTAAAGGCTTCGTTCCGACTATGGGGGGGGGGCATTGTTGTCATCATCGTCGTCGTTTCCAATGTGATGAAACAAGTATACTGCACATGTTAGCTCCGGCATCCATCTAAATACTGAATAGTCTGGGAAAAGTAATCAGCTTGCAGCCCGATCCTACTGCAACGCTCCCAGGCCATCCTAACGCAAATGGGGAATCTTCTGGATCTCGTCGCAGTCATGCTCACCCTGGCTGGTTACAGCATAATCTTCTTTGGGCCGGTAACTCATCCCACATGGGGCGAGAAAGATTACTTACAGCTGGGTTTCCGAACGATCACCGTAAAATTCGGGTGGTTCATTAGAGACTGCCAAATCTGCTGATGTACCTTACAGCGCGCTTTCTGAGTTGAGTCCTGTTTTGTAAATGATTACGACGATCACCCGACTGGTGCTGACCTCGGGTGAGTAGTGTTGACTAACTCGACCTAGGTCAGATAGGTGGACTAAATTACGACTGCTTAATTCATCATCAGCGCAGCATCGCGACCCCCAAACCTTACTACCACATCATAATATGTATTATAGATATCCCGCCATATTGAAGATCTATAAGGAAAATTATCTTCATCTTGCCACACGATCAACGCTACCCAGGAAAATTGCCAACCAATTCCCACTCCACGGCGATGATATTTAAAGGGGACCAAACGGGAATGTTTCTGTCACTTACTAATGAAGGCAGATTTACCAGAAGAGGCAAGAGGGGCAATGCTACAGCGCTAGTGCACTATACTCAATCGGACCTAGTACACTCTCTAGAATCCCCCACAGATGTAATTTTAGAACAGCTCTGTGAAGGGCATTGTTGGAGTGTTTCAGCTTCTGGAACTAGTGCCATACCAAAAAAGAAACGAGGATGCCAAGAAACTTGGGACCGGTATTCAACCCACCCCCAGGTTTTAATATCGGTGCAGCCGAAATCAAGACTTACGTGGTAGTGTCAAAGCTTTCTGCACAATCACCTGCATCAGCAATCCAAATGCCATTAGTTCAAGTCCGCCTCGGATCGACAAAATTCTCCAAGTGATAGAGACTATACCATAATAACTCCCTACATAGGGGTTTAACAAGGCTAACCCATATTTTACCCAGCTAAACAATTCTGGTAAACTTTAAAGCTGAACAGTTGTTTCCATAAAATATCTTGTCGGGTTGAGCAATCCATCTGCTTAGTGTTAAACTCAAAAGTAGCGTTCACGATGCAATGCTCTATGCTTACCAAGTTTCATGAGAACCTTTAATTCAATTGTATGCTAAGTTATAGCTTGGAGGTGCCTGTGCATTGAAACTTATCTCAACCTTAAAGTAATAACTAAGTTATATAAAATCTACTATATGAAGCAGTTAAAGAATACCCGTGACCCATCGCTCTCTCTCTCGATGTCAACACTTGTTAGCCTTGAAATGCATTATCTTAACAGAAGATAGCTGTTGCCATAGTCTAGTTTAATACCTCCTTTGATATTTAATTCTGGGTGCCAGTACTACGTTATTATGACTTCTCAACTGCTGCATTCTGGAATTATATCTTCCTACAAAGTTGTGAGTGTCATACTGCGGACAGCACGCTATGAGGTACCAAATGCTTCATGATCGACACTACCATCAAAGCTCACTTCACGCTTTTCATGTGATTTGGTGAATATGCCCTACAGTGTGTACTGCCGTGAACACAGAAGCAGAAGGGACGATGAAGCAGCAATTGTCTAAATAGTGGGGTCATGTGATAGTCCGCAACTTTTGATTTCTTAGCGTCCGCCGATAAGCGCCTCCCTGGTCCCGATAAGGGAATTCCTGGTCATCTTTCAATCGTCACTGCAAATATCTCCTGCACCCACGGCTTTCAAGCAACACTGGCACTTAGGTAGACAACGCGCGGCCACTTCGTTATGTTTCGCGCGTATACATCCAAGTCCCTAGCCAGGGGCCTTGTCTCGCCCTTGGGCGGAAGGGCCAGAATACCTCGCCTGCACTTAACCCGCAGCCTCGCGACCGTCAAAGTTCCAGATGCCAAGGTAGCCATCCTGTCTCAACCGGCGCCCCAACGTATAACGAACTATGTATACATGTCCTAACACTTCTTCAGGAACCTACTGAACTCGATCGCATAACAACGCTCCCAAATGGTGTTCGCGTTGCATCCGAAGCCCTTCCCGGGTCCTTTTCCGGTGTGGGTGTTTATGTCGAGGCCGGATCGCGATTCGAGACTCCTCAATTAAGTGGACTAAGCCACATTATCGATCGTCTCGCCTTCAAGTCAACTACTAGCAAGTCGGGCGAGGAGGTTCAAGAGGTCGTTGAGTCTCTCGGTGGAAACATACAATGTGTTTCTTCCAGGGAGTCCATCATGTATCAAGCGGCCACTTTCAACTCTACGGTTCCCGTCGCAACCGAGCTGCTCGCCGACACGATCCGGAATCCCCGTATCACCGACGAGGAGGTTTATCAAGAGCTCGCCACCGCCGACTATGAGATCACCGAGATATGGAAAAAGCCGGAGCTCATTATACCAGAATTAGTACACATGGCAGCGTTCAAGGGCAATACTCTGGGTAATCCCCTCCTGTGTCCCAAGGAGCGCATACCAGAGATCGACAAGTCAGCTATCGAGACGTACAGAGATATTTTCTATCGCCCCGAGCGAACAGTCGTGGCCTTCGCTGGTGTACCGCATACCGAGGCTGTGCGATTAGCCACAGAGTTCTTCGGTGATATGAAAGCCACCGGACCCCCGCTGCTATCAAGATCGGGCTCAGAAACATCTATAGACTCATTGTCATCAGCCGAGAGCGAGTCTTCCTCCGTATCATCTTCATCATCCACAAACTCCACTCAACAATCCAGTTTCCTCTCTAAGTTACCTCTCTTCAAGAATCTCTCTACTTCCGCGAGCGCGAGCGCCGCTGTCCGTGATTCGGCGGTTGATATTCCTACATTAGAAGAAATTTCTGCTCCTGCTCGGTATACAGGAGGCTTCATCTCCCTTCCTACTCAGCCACCTTCCTCCAACCCTATGCAACCTGCCTTCAGCCACATTCACATAGCATTCGAAGGACTACCTATAGCGTCTAAAGATATATATGCGCTTGCGACACTAAACACTCTGCTCGGCGGCGGTGGCTCGTTCTCCGCCGGCGGTCCCGGGAAGGGCATGTACTCCCGATTGTACACCAACGTCCTCAACCAACATGCTTGGGTGGAGAACTGTATGGCTTTTAACCATTCATACACAGACTCCGGTTTGTTTGGCATATCTGCGTTATGTACTCCAGGCCGTACCCAACATATGCTGGACGTTATGTGCCAGGAACTTAGAGCGCTTACCTTGGATACCGGCTTCTCAGCACTTGGCGATGTTGAGGTCCGGCGTGCCAAGAACCAACTTCGATCGAGTCTGTTAATGAACCTCGAGAGTCGTATGGTCGAGTTAGAGGACCTCGGCAGACAAGTCCAAGTTTATGGCCGGAAAGTGCCGGTACAGGAAATGTGCCGTAATATCGAGAACCTAACCGTGAAGGATCTCCGACGCGTCGCGAAGCAAGTCGTTGGTGGTCTCGTCCAGAACGAGGGACAGGGTAGTGGCGCTCCCACCGTCGTAATACAAGAGGCTGATGCGCCGCACTTTACCGCCAAGCCGATGACTTGGGAGGAAATCCAAGATAGAATATTCAGATGGGGTCTTGGCAGACGGTGAAGATGACCTTGAGGTAAAAATACCCAACGGAGTCAGCTGTCCATATATTTCCCCATGTTACATATACTACTCTAGAGGAGTGGGTGTACTGATGATTAAGTGACGGGAATTGTTATCATAGAGGTTGCACCCTAGTATAGATAGAGACCTTTGGACCCGTGTATAAGTATGTAACAACAGCACTTACGAAGAAATGGTAAATGGCATATTCATGAATTCATTGTACAGTGTCTCCAACTGTCTCTTTTACATGTGAGCACCCTTTTGTTTAAACATCTACAATCTACAGGTGGACATAGTTTTCTGACCATCTAGAATTCCTCTTATTCGTTTACCATCAAACGTGGTAGATATTAGAAATGTAGCTGTAAAGAGAACGGATTCAATCCAAGGCATCTCAGATAGCAAAAGAGGAAACAAGTCAGCCGCGTATAGTTTACCGACTATACGCACGAGCACAACTACACAACTACATCAGCCCGGATAACGTCACCACCGTCTTCTGCCCACCTTGAACCCTCACCCCTTCCCTTCCAGAAGCAGAGCCACCTACAGTCCCCGTCGTCCCGTTCGGCGAATCAACAGTAACAACAAGATGACCGCCGGAATCTCTCTCCCAACTAACACCCAGTGGACCATAGGGCGTAGGCACCACGCCCCTAGCCCACGCGATATCGTCCGTAACAACGGGATTCACAGCCCACTCCGCGAACCCCGGCTTAACAGGCTTGACGCCGAGCACATACGTGCTCAACAACGGCGTGACGCCCGTCGACCACCCGTGCGCAAGACTGGTATCCGCACCCTCGTACTTGCTCCCGTCGGCCCCGATGCCCTCCCAGTGCGTGACACCCGGGTCCGAACCCGCCATCCACCCCCACGTGCGCCGGATCAGGTCGATCGCGCCGCCGGCGTCGCCGCTCTCGAAGCGCGCCGCGCCCTCGAAGTACGAAGTGAACGCGTACACGCGCTCCGAGAATCCCGCGCCTAGCTCCTCGCCACTGGCGTCGTAGAAGGCGTTGCCGTAATTCCGCGCCGTGGACCCCGCTAGATACGCCAGCGCCGCCGACGCCGTTGTGGCGTTCGCTATCCCCGCCAGCACAGCGAGACTGTTCCCGTCTTGCGCGTGCGCGGAACAGCCTGTGCCCGTGCACCGTCTGTCGAAATACGCTGATACCGAGGTGTCCCAGAGCGTTGTTTGGAAACCGCTTGATACGGCAGCTGCCCGCGCGCGCCAGCGGGCGGCGTCGTCTGCAGACGTCGGTATGGAGGGGAGCAGATCCGCGAGGTCTGCGGCCTTGTGCAGCGCCAGCACGTACAAGGCGCTGTAATACGCCGCGGAGCCCGGACGCGGCAAGAAGGCGAAATCACCGTATCCATCTGGCCGCACGAGCAGGTTCGTCGCGTTGTCCGTGTGCGCGGGGTAATACGTGTCGAGTACCTCGACCAGGGTTGCGTAGTGCGCGGCGAGGTACGAGGTGTTGCCCGTGTAGAAGACGTAGTCCCAGCTGCAGGTGATCCAGTAGAGCGGGTAGTCGAAGAGCTGCAGCGTGTAGTCGTTGATGCTGGCGGGTGGGATCCAGCCGTCGGTGGCGCGCTGGTGGAGAGCCAGGTCTTCGAGGACGTTGAGGCTGGCCTCGGAGGCGGCGCGCGACAGGTAGCTCGTTAGCGAGGACACGGCGAGATCGCCCATGTACGGGTCGCGATCCCGCT
Source organism: Xylaria sp. FL0933 (assembly GCA_022578765.1). Taxonomy (NCBI): domain Eukaryota; kingdom Fungi; phylum Ascomycota; class Sordariomycetes; order Xylariales; family Xylariaceae; genus Xylaria; species Xylaria sp. FL0933. The sequence continues at coordinate 482,964 of MU389724.1, read as the reverse complement.
TTGCGCCGTCGTGCATCACGAGCTTATCCAGAAGTGTCGGGCTGGTTGCGCCGCGCGGCTCCGTGTCGTTTGCCCTGAAGATGTCTGTGCCCATGTCGACTGTGTAGACGCCATCGTACCACCATTGTGTTAGATTGCTGTCGGAGCACTCGAACCAGCCTGTGAATGTGTCTGGGGTCCCCAAATATCCTGACCAGCGCAGGCTTACCGACGAGATTTCAACTTGACCATCAGCGGATGTATATGGTGAATCCGTCGTCAGAGCATCCAGCGAGATCCGGACATATCGGAAGGCATGCAAGCCGTCAGAGCATACTCTACTGTCGTACTCGCAGCCCCATTGGTCTTCCCACGTATACGGGATATTCTTGACGGCAACCTAGGGATACATGAGCGTGAGCACCTTACCTCGTTCCCCCCTCAAATCATCAAAGGGTTATGGTTTTGTTTCTTACCTGGTCTGTGCCTGTAGTAACCAGCTGGGGCGGATCCTGTCATAGAATCATTCAGCCCCTGGAATTTTACAGCGGCTCTGGCAACGGTGTTTCGAGCTATGTCGGCATAAAGGTACGAAAAGTGAAATGACATACTCCTTGCGCCCTGTCCGAGCGTGTATAATCACTACGATTGGTAAGATACTCGAGAGCCTCCGAAAACGCCAACCGTACACCAGGAAAGCCCTGCGACGATCCATTCGTCGAGCCGGCAAACTCGAGCAACAGTTGACCAACTATATTCTGGCCAAAGTCAACAACAAGGGTTGGGATTTCGCCCGAAGAGCCATTGGCTCTAGTGAGCACAGTCGTGGCAGAACCTGTGACTAGGCCATCGGCATCTTTGACGTCGCCTTGCGTGTAACTCGACAATATCGTCGCTGGGCGTACAATGGTGCTATTCGGGGCACGCACATACTGCTGCCAACTCGGCGGCGAGTCTTGCGCGATTGCTAGGGAAGACGATAGGAAAGCCACGGGCCAGAGGATTGAGGCGAGAGAGCATGCTGGCATGATGCTGTTCCAGCCGACTTCAACTTATCCCATGCAGCGGAAACGAATGAATAGGGGAAGTATGTAGTTCAATACTTGAATAAATGATTAGGAGCGGTAAGAGGGACCCCGTGGATTTTGCACTATTGCTTTCAACCAATTGTTTACAACATTCGTTCTAGCCTGAAAGGGGCTCTAAGCACCTATTATATGATGTGTACGTCTTGTGGTTCTCGTTTAGGAATAGGATTCGCACTCAAATCAAATTCCCCAAACGGAAAATGTCTCTCACAACACCAAAGCATGTCCAACTCGAACGTGGACCATTGTTCGTCGTCACACGAGCTCGGCATAATGCCAACCGATACCTCGGGTTTGGTCATGGCGCGGTAGTACATTATGTTCGTCATGACAACAAATAGCTTCCCGAACAGGATTGTCGGCCATACGTATGGGGCAGGTGGGAAACGGGCCGGACCCCGGACCAAGATGACGGCGTTGGTGATCCTGTAACTTTCTCCGCATGCATCATCGGTAGCTTGGTAACAGGGTTACAGCCGGCTTGTTGCCCAGCCCAGCTCTGCTCTCGGTTGTTGCCATGCAAGAGTATCAGTAGCATTGATTAGCGAAACAGCTCATGTCTACTAAGCCATCCTCCATGGTCTGTAAAAATAAGCAGCCACTGTACATATCTTCGATGCGTCCTGCCTAGTATTTAGTATCGATCAAGTAGGTATATCAACCTCAGAAATATAGGCAAATAACAGATCGTGTATTGTCACGGACTGAATACCTAGGCTATCAACTCCTTCTCTTACAAGGAATGACGAGATTATTTTTGTCTTAAAATACTCCCGTCACGTAGCCCATTAACGGCATCCTGAGAATGAGCTCAAAAGTGGTTGGTCTCGGAGGCCATAATGCAGTGTAAACATGACACATTATCCCACCTGGCACAACACCTTATTTTGTTTGTAGCACGATATATCACAAGTATGCACGAAAAGATTAAAGGCTCTTAAACTTGTAGTAAATAGGGCACATCGCCCCAAGAATTAGGATTGAACGCTTCATTATAGTTCCATGACAATATTGCTGGACCTGAAGCTTGGTCTATCGCTTTTGTACCTAACGCCGTCGAGCAATGAAGCTGCTCATATGCTCGCATATTTTGTATTTGAAATACACTTTTGGGGGTAAGCCAGGAATCAAGATGATTCTACTTTGGCCATTCTCTTAGACATGCTGTGAACAGTGTTAGTCCGCCTATCGCGATCTAAAGTAGGTTATCACGTATAGAACTTACAAGTCATAGAATGCAAATTGGCTAGGCTGACTGCCGAACTCGTAGACGAAACGAGAGGCCAAGTAGCTTCCGAAGATTGCTCGAAGATACGAGTCTGGTACACGCGTAATGATTGCGTCCAGCCCGAGCTTGTCCAATAGGAGCTTGGGGAGAGCATCGGTCAGAACGGACCGTCGGATTTTCTCGTTCTTCCATAGATCAGACTGCTGTAGCTCTTCATCAAGTTCTGTGATAGCAACAGACAGCTTATCAGAAAGCACTGCACGAGGCACACCAGTTTGTTCGTGCTCCCTCCAGATGGCTTCAAATTCTAGATAGGCATTCCCACGTATTGTCTCTTGCACCTGTTTCACGTATGCTTTGTAAAAGTCGGGTGCTCGACCTTGATCGTCGCAACACATGTTCTCTTTGAATCCTTCGTCATCAAAGCTGAGTGATGCAAGAACTTCGAGTGATGATGATGTGACACCGCCCTTATTTGCTGACGCATCCTTGTACAGGATACACCCAGCCTCTTCCAACCGTAGTTTGGCGTCTTGCGTGATGAATAGGTTAGCTCCTTCAACGATATATGGTATTCTTGTTCTGCCATCTTTGATAAGCCTGTTGACGGTTGAAAGATCGATAGATTCAGGACGACCACCGCAGGGTACAAAGCAATCTGTCAGGTCGGAATCTCTTAAATGGAAGACATTGCGGAAGGAGGTTCCACTGTTAACGAACTCGCCGGAAGGCAAAGTGATGTTCGAATCATCACACAGTACCCGATAGCCGTCCTTTGAAAGCTTCGAAATGTCGAAATGGGAAATCATAACACGAGCCTTTGCTAAACGGCGCAACTCATCCTTGTCAATACCATTGGGATCAACCAGGACACCTGAACCATCCACGATGGAAGTGTATTTCTCGTTGCTGAGAAGTATTTCGTTGCTTCCCAGGTCACCATCAGGGCCGCCAGTCTGCATCTTTTTGACTTTGGCAGGATCAAGGTTCAACTTGCGGTAAATGCCTTTAACATACTCCCTCACTGACAATGTAGTCATGCCATAGGCGTCGTGTGGAATTCCGCCCAGCTTGGGAGACTTCCCCGTGAAAAAGGATTTCCACCAAGGCGCACCTCGAAAACGAGCATGTTCGGTAGCCCAGTCGACCAGGTCAGCCGTATTCTCGTCAGGGCCCATAAAGAGAATCTCTTCCTTGCCGTAGAGGTCAACTACAGGATTCTTGATGCCGGGTGTTTGAGCAGGGAGCAGAAGGTCTAAAATGCTATCGATGTATTTCTCAAATGCTTCGCGTGCTCGATCTTGCTGCTTAGCATCAAGCAAGATAACACCCTTGGAGCCACCTTCTGGAATATCTTTGTTCTTGCGTTGCTGCGTGCTTGCAAGACCGTAATTCTCATCGAACAGATTTCTTGCATTGATGCTGAATGCCTCCTTGCTGCGGGACTTCACGATTCTGATACCTCCTCGCGCGACATCCTTGAATCGTAGATGGAAACCACGTGCTTCAGCACTTATGACAAGGAACATACCGTACAAGCGACGGGGATATTCTGACTCCGGAAGAAATGTCGGATCCAGACGGAAGCTTAAGGCTACTTTGGTGGGTGTGAAGTAGTTCGTTTTCAACACAGCATTGTTGAATATACGGAAGGCCGTCATGACCATCTCTTCATGCTCGTTGGACACTTCTCGGCTAATTTTCTCCTTGAGGAGGGCATCCGACAAGATATCAACTGAAGAAGTTGGGGCAATGAGGTGCCGTTCAAACCCAGCGCCAACAGCTAGATGGATGCTGGCGAAGGCTGCATATAGAGATCGGACCAATGAGGGGTAAGACGAGATAATCTCGAGGATGTAGTCTGGGGTAAATGTCTCGGTGCGTAGACGGCGCTTTAATTTAGAGAGCATCTCAGCGTGTGAGGCGTTGGTAGCGTTGAGGGCATTCCTAATGGAAGTGTATTCCGGGCCGAGACGGTTCAGAAAGTGTTGAACAAAAACCCAAACGCAATGTCCGTAAACGGTTTCCTGGAGACTCAACTCTCCAGACGCAAATAGTGGATGAAGTTTGTTTTGCGGGATACAGTACAACAGGGAGATTTCTTTAGTGATCTGGTGAATGGATTGCTCGATGGGCATAGAGCTGGTTTCTCGGTTCGCTGCTGGCTTTAAGTAGATACTCATGACAGTTATCCCGTTTGAGAATTGCTCAACGTATTTTCTGGAGCTAGTAACCCCATAATAATGGTATAAGTCACTCAGGGCACTGAAAAGACCCCGGGCCGTACGGGAGCGGAATGCAACAACGAGACGCTTCTCCTCTGAGCCTTCTATGTCGAACACTTCGATCACCGGCCCAGTACGGCTGACAGCAAGCTTGATAATGTCATGATATATCAGCTTAGTATTCTTAGTCGCCTTCGTCAAAAACATTCGGTCACTGATGATTTCGAGGCGGGTCTCATCTGGGGCTGGCCTTGAGTCCACGAATTGGCACTGATACACGAAGTAACAACGCAAGGAAGTAGTGGATGATTCGTCGTTAGACAACAATACGGGTGAGCGAAAGGTTTCGACCCGAAATCTCTTATCAGGATCGGTGTGATCAAGATACTTCGCTTCCAGTCTGTTTTCGTAGCGTGGACCTTTGATGTTGGAAAGTCCGGGGACACTAGTGTCGATATAGATAGCGTGGTCGACAGCCTCCATGTCTAATTGTATCTCCTCACGCCGATCTAGGCGAGAGTGGGCTGCGACTTTGGCGGCATACATCGACGTAATTATTGTCGCGATGACCTCTTCTTTCTCCATCTGGAAGTAAACATCGTCGATGCCCAATTCGTTATAGAACCATGATATCTGTTCATCCAGGTGTGAAGCCGGAATCCAGCCATCTCTTGCAATGATCTTCTTGACTACGACGAGTTAGTAAAATAGCTGAAAGAAGCTAATATATTCGCATCACTTGCTTACCTGTAGCCATCTGCTCTTCCTTGCCCTTAAACTCAGGTGCAATATATCCGACTGTAGCGGATCGTAAGACCTTATGCCCATTGTGCCCATTCTGACCATTAACCATATCACTGCTCAGAGGCACGGTGAAGTGAGTGGGCTGCGGTGAGGGGTGGCGAGACACTTGCTCTTCCCTAATCTTGTTTAGCAGCTTATTAGCAGGGCCCGAGGCCTCTGCTGGAGCTAGATCTTCGGAAGCCATAATGTAGTTGTTATACTGATAGCTCTCCAAGGAGTCTGAAGAGCTTGCACAATCCGTTAGCTGGTCCACATGGAGGTCAGTTGTCTGCAGAGATAACGATTTAACGATCATAATTGAAACCAACAGCCTGGTTCCGAGGATAAGGAACCAATATGAATAGTAAAGGAAGAACAAGGTGGTGAGTCTGGAGGGGATCTTTCAGGGCTCTAGGCTAAGGCGAAGGCGATGGAAAGGGAAAGCCATGAGCTGAAACGACTATGGGAAGGACAGATGCAGTGGAGAATCTCATTGTAATATACAATGGTGTATTCTCAAGGGCCCGTGCTCTCCAATCTTAGGAATCGAAGTACAGAAGCTGATCATATTTGGCTATAATGGTGATAGACCCGAGATAGTGGCGATATATAAGTGTCAACTCCGGGCGTTCCCATATGGAGTCATGCAGGCCGCGTAGCAGCATATGCAGCCATCTGCAACAGACCATCTGATTGTAGAATAAACAGCACACGGGATATAAAAGTAGGGGGTGTCATTATGGGGTATTATAATTAAGTCCCCTTGTAGCGTCAAACACGGAACGGGTATTTCACTTGACTGCTGAGTTGTTCTAGAAGAACCAGGGAGCAAGTGGAAACGGGCGTCTTTAGGAAGGAGAAAAAATGAAAATGAAAAAAATAGACATGAAACAGGCTGAACAAGCAGCATGACTTACCGACAGATAATGATCTATTACAGACTGGATGTAATTTCTAGGCTCCTGTGCCGAATGGTAAGATGGTCCACCACGTGTGAGTAGAACGGGCCAGTCTGCAGAAGACAAGGAATTCAAGTTCGGGGTCTAGACGGGAAGATAGAAAGCATGCAGATATTCAGAGTAACGTCAGTTGTTCGGTGGTGAGCCAAGCGAGTGGAGGGTGGCGCAGTTGAGTTGCAGTTGCAATACTCGACACAATGGCTATCAACAAGGGTGGTGACCGGGTGACCTTTAAAGGTTCAAAGAGAAGGTGGCGGCCCTCAAGCTGAGAAAGCTATAATAGCAACAGCAGAAAAGTGTGGAATGCTAGGCAATGTATGCTAGGAAGTCTTGTAGATGAGATTATACGAGACTGAGTGTCTTGAGAGAGATAAGACTAAGTAATCAAGTGGAGGAGGAAATCTTGGTCGGTTATGATGACACTGAGCTATTGGGAACCTAGCTGATAAGATCAGTACTAAGAACAGCCCGGTAGATCAAGCGAATAGACGGGTCCAATTTTCTCACTGTAGCACAAGTCAAGTACAAAGAACAGGCGAGAGTGCTGTTGTGCGCTCTTGTACTATATTTCCTGTCTGGTGCGCCGTGGGCTGCAGGCGAGACCGAAGCTACAAATAGATACGAGAAGAAGTGGATGTGGGGGGTTTGGTTGGTCTGGTTGTTGCCCGTGGTGTGGCCGGCTAAGCAGTGGTTGCTACAGGTAGCTGTTGATAGGAGGAGCAGCCGATTGGGGCCTTGTCCATGATAGGCCCGACTGGCTTAACTGGATGATGGGATGGGATGGGATGGGGATTGAATTGAATTGAATTGAGTTTGCTGAATTAGAGTTGACAGAGTTGATAGAAGTAGGGAAGGTAGACTGGCAGGTAGGAGGTAGGTACGAGTACCGGAGCACCTTCACAGTTTGGCCGTTTTCGCCTGAAGATTGGGACGGACTCACGAGGCCTTTATATACTTAAGCATCTATCCGCCTACTTCTATTTAGCACTTCACTTACACTCCTTCTCGCTGTCCACGGGCCACGGCAACCACGATAGCATGGGGATTGCTCCAGTCGTGAGAACCAATTCGCTCCCTTAGCTAAAACTATTCCAGCAACCCTGTTGGCGCCATTCGGCATTCTGGGCATACGACGAATCGATTATTCAAGACGACGCAATACCGTATGCCGCATACGGAGTACCGCGCACCAGAGTCGACGGAACAAGGAACACCAGAAAAAACTTCAGTCGAGGTGACGAACAATGAGGGCCGTCTTGCAGCCGTTGCTAACTACAATGGGATGCGGGCTGTGCTACCATTGGCCCCGGCCGCGCGGTACCTGAAAATCTCCACTCGAGTGTGGTGGCAGCGTATACTACAGTGGGCAGTAAGTGGGCTGTATAGTGGTTTTATTCTTAGGTATATGTATCTTAGTGCTACCACCTGGACCGCGTGTATGCGTACAAGTGTCACTGTAACCCAAGCCACATACTGGGTATCCCCAATTCTAGATGTCCGTAGAATCCGTATCCGGGCGAGTCATCGTAACACATACCAAACGGCCTTTTGCAGCTTACACGATTCTTGAAGTTCGTAATACCTCGTAATTGCAGGCAGGCAAAGAAAATCGAAGTAATCGGTACTGCTTAGTTAAGAAGCTAAACAAGCTGGACAGGTATAGGTAGGCGGTGTCATGCATTACTCATTGCGAGATCGAGATGACTTTTTTACGTACTACTGCGACGCCAATTCCCCACTGGCTACTTACTTAGTATACTAATCGTTGACCGTTATTAAGCGACGTGAATACGGACTATCTTGTGGTTAATCTTTTTGCCCATTTGAAACTGATTGAGTATTAACAGCTGCCAGTACGGTGGGTATCCTATGCTACATACCTAGAGCATGCCTAGGTAACCAGGTTGCAAGTTCCTTGTTGTTACGAGGTAACAATCCTAAGGAACTTGAACCTCATACCTTATTAGTTGCCCTGTCGAAGCATTGGGTATCCTCGGGCAGTACTGCTCGGGCCCTCCTTTTCTTGCCACTTGCGTTTTCATCATATACAGAAGTGGTCTCATTATAGCCTTCATGTTCTTTCTGTAAGACAGCGATGAAAGCTAAGTACCTAGAGAACGACATGCATTGCGCTAGGGATTCATGATGGCACGAATATTTAGCCCAACCTTAACCATCATGCATACACTGGTACCGAGACAAAGACGTGCTCCAAGTACAGTACCTTGCGGCATCTTCTCAAGCATTGTCTCCCCGTAATTGTTGCGGGCGGCTTCGCAATACGTTTCCTTTCAGGCTCCGTCCAGCGCAGAGGCCATATCAGGGGTAAGAAATTGGATTAGAAACCGGAAGACCAGTGGCGTTACGGCGTGTGTACCCGTGCGTGCACGGTGGTTCTGGAAGCCGCAAAATGTCAGATCGTGTGATGGTCGGGGATATTGACCTTGTCCTAGTCGGGCATAGTCGTCCTTGTCAAGATGCAATCCCGGCGCTCATCAGCGAAGCGGGTGACTTGTTTCTCGAATTGCGCCTCTCCACTCCTGCCCCGCGATTCATCTTGTAAGAAGAGAGTAGGGAGAGCGCCCCAAAGCCGTCCAGCCATCCCGGACCGTGCTCAGCACTGTAACCGTGTCCCCGAGTCCGTCATCCCTTGACTAACACAATCGCGCGTCTTTCGTCCGGGGCACTCTTTTCGGTTTTCTATTACCCCCATTTTACCTGATGGCGGACGGTGGTCTTGCCCAGCCCCATCCGCTTTGGCAAGCCCCGGGTCCTTGTTCGTCAGCCGATCCAGCACCCAACAAACAAAACCGATCTCGTGATAGTCATCGTTTTCAAGCCCCTAAGCTGACTTAGTTAGTACCCGGAGAGACCGTGGCAAATGCCGCGGTGCACCAAGTACCGCTCCAGTACTTGACCTGTTGACTTCCATACTGCCTGCTCTAGCTTGATTAAACCCCAGATTTTAGCTCTGCCTATCCACTTTCTTCGCGCCGCCCATATTAGCCAGAGAGCATCGTGGGGAATCCTTCTCCAATCCATTGTGCGAACCTTCTCCAAAACGAGCTTCATGGGGACTTTCAATTTGGTTTCAAAATTTCAACGGCTGTGATACCACACTATTAATTCTTTGCGAAAACTACTCGGATTAGTGTTATAATTAGGCACAAAAAAGGGGTTGTTACGTGATCGATCCACTTGACGCTCATGTGCTGCTCATTGACAATTTCATCAGCCGAAGCGACTGAAACTTACCGCTTCCACCATCCCTTCCCACGATGCTTGCGACATCGACGCATGTTCTTCAGCCATTTGCTACGATTTGTCGGCCATGCAAACCAGTACTTAACTATTAGCTAAAGAGTGTGGAATTGGCATCCACTCAGCACCATGGGTCTATTTTTACTACTAGTACTACCTTCCTAGGTACGTAATACTTGAAGTGTGTGCACCGAGTCGAATCTGGAATGTCGCTTCAGCTCGAGATTCGCCCGGCTATCTCCAACATGATCTTGCCCAGGTCCTACTTGAAGAATTGGTGTCAATCAAGAAGAAACGCTAATCAGAATGAAGGTCCGAACCTGGGGTGCAGATTGATATAACTTTAGTGATGAAACAGACCAAACTAAATACACGTGTACCCAATGGAGCCGGACAAGCGAATGTTTGTCCTATGCTGGTTCTAATTTAGCATATGTTGTCGTCGCTACTATGTAGAAGACGCAGATGAACTACCAAGGGCTAAAAGCCGAAAAGTTACACGCCATACCCCAACGTCTCTGTCGGCACAGGGACCGCATTGAAAAATTCCAATGACTCGACTCTCAAGGCCAATGGCGTTTCTGCCCACAAAGACGTCACTCGGAGGGTTAGTTAGCCGATAGTGTGCATGCAGGAGATTCGCAAATTTTGCGCCTAGGTCTGTAGCATTTTTCGGAGTGTTTACGGGCGAAATGCATATTGCAAAACGCCGGCACTGCGGTGTTGCATACCTAGGTGTTCGTCTAAGCTGCCGTGCCAGCATCGCAAGCGCCGGATATCACCGGCTGCATTTGAAAAGCTTGGTGGAAAGCTTGACCTGCCCTGCACTGACATAGATGAAATCGTCAAGATGTTTACAGCAAATCAATTCGTTGACAACGAATACCTTTCCTGGAATTCAGCAAGCTTATGGGACCCCCCTTACTCACTGATCGCCCGGCTCATGCAACCGTCACGGCAGTACTGCGTGCTTTGATGATACCCACAGATCGTGAGGTCTCAATACTCTGTGCGATTTATTAGCTCCCACCATCATAGACTCATCCACCCCACCTGCAAGGTGGGGTTGTTCTCAATACCCAGGTTACCCCAATACGACTCGACTTGTATGAGGCCTAAAGAGCTTCTTGCTTCGTTCAGCCCAACCTCAAACGCCAGTAGCTCCCGTCCACAGCTGGGGCCGTAATACAGCCCCGTCCGTCTCGTTCACCGCTCGACAAGTGCCTTTCATCTAAGAGTTTAGGAGGATATTCCAGATCCCTGTCACATCCATGACTGCTCCAGTGGACGTTTCCCATCTTGCCGGCCTTCGGGCTGAGGCCGAAGCTCTCGACAAAGAGGATGGTCTTCGTCACCTCAGAGATGAATTCCACATTCCAACCATAGCCGACGTCAAGAGAAAAACGCTTCTCGCAAGTGGTGAGATAATTGCATCTTTTTGGGGCGTCTAAATAGGAGCTGAACGTCCGTAGATCGTAGCGATGACGCACACGGCGATGCAACGACACCATGCACATACTTATGCGGAAACTCCCTTGGGGTACAGCCGAAGAGGACGGCAACGCGCATCCAGCAATATCTCGCGACATGGGCGACGCAGGGTGTCCAGGGCCACTTTAAGCCCCTTGAAGACTCTCCTCTGCCGACGTGGCTCGACGCAGATCATCGGGCAGCCAAAATGATGGCCCCCATAGTTGGTGCAGAGGAGACGGAGGTTGCGGTCATGCAAACGTTGACGGCCAATCTTCATTTACTGATGTCTGCATTTTACCGTCCTGACCCCAACGGCCGGCACAAGATCATCCTGGAGAGCAAGGCATTTCCGAGCGATCATGTAAGTGTTACGTAGTGAGCTATGTGAGTGCGTACGCAGTAGGCTAAGAGACCATGGCAGTTTGCTGTGCTGAGCCAAATCAGACATCACGGGCTGTCCCCCGAGACCTCCATGGTGACTATTGAGTCGCCCTTCGCAGAGGATCCAATCATCAGTACCTACGACATTCAGGCGCTGATATCAAAACACGCGGCAGATACTGCACTCATCTTGCTTCCTGGAATACAGTACTACACCGGCCAGCTCCTTGACATACCGACTATAACGGCATATGCCCGCAAGCACGGTATATTCATCATATGGGATCTTGCGCACGCTGTGGGTAACGTGCCCCTTGCCCTCCACGACTGGGACGTGGATGCCGCGGCATGGTGTACGTACAAGTATCTGAATGGCGGCCCTGGCTGTATAGGAGGCGCGTTCGTGCACACGCGGAACAGCCTGATGACGACCCCCACTGTAGAAGGCGAACCTGAGCGAAGCTACAGTAACCGTTTATCTGGCTGGTGGGGGAATGACAAAGGGACGCGGTTTAAGATGGAAACCGAGTTTCACCCTGCCAAGGGAGCCGCCGGTTTCCAGCTAAGTAACCCGAGTGTCCTCGACATCACGAGCCTCTGCGCATCTCTCGAGCTTTTTGAGCTCGCGGGAGGCATGGTACCGTTACGACAAAGGTCTAAGCGGTTGACGGCATTTCTCGAAAAATGCCTCTCGTCAATGTCGGATGACGCGAAGAAGCTTTTCCGCGTTATTACGCCTTCCGATCCCGGCCAGCGAGGCGCCCAGCTAAGCCTACTACTTACGGAGGGTTTGTTGGATGCCACCATGCACGGCTTAGATGAACATGGTGTCGTCGTAGATGAAAGGAAACCCAATGTCGTGAGAGTTGCCCCGGCCCCCATCTACAACCACTTCAATGATTGTATCTCTTTTGTCGAGGCTTTTGAGTCGGCCATTCTGGCAGCTCAAGCGGCGAAATGATGATACGAAAGGCACGGTAAAAAGGAGGTTGGAGCTACCTCCTTCAGGCAATTAGTTTGCAATATCATCCGCTAGGCGTTCCTAGGAGAATATGTGCTCCCTACCCTATTATGGTATTAAATTGCAGAGTACACAAGGATAGTTAATGTCTCCTCTACCTTAGAATAGACCGATTTTGTTACGCGTAATGATTGCTCGCGACTGTTACACGACCAGAAGTTTACATCCTTGCTCTGTCTGCATTTACCCCTGCATTTGCTTCCGTTGCTAAAGTTGTACATCATCACTCCAAGCATTCTACTGGGAGTACCTACCAAATGCAACAAGAAACGAACCATGTGCCAGATACTCCCAAATACCGACTAAATTTTACCGTTTTAAGCATCGATTAAGCACCCGCATAAGATAAATTTAACGTTGAAAATAATTGAGTTCATAGAACAAGAGCCGTTAAGTATTCAAGTGCTTCAATTTCTTTTAATTATCCTATTTCATTCGTTGCATGATCGCCGTTGAAAATAGTAGTGTTTATAGTGTAGGGGTGTGAATGGGTCATTTCTTGTTGCAGTGACTCTGAGTGGGGCAACTGTGGCTTATCCAAGTGTGGCGCCTACACCAATCAGACACGTGCAGCAGATCGAGATATTAGCGGAGTGGCTCAGTGAGAGTTATGACGTAACTATAATTGCCAAGGGGTCTCAAAGCTCTCTTGATTTATAGGCGCGTTCGAGAAACCTGGTGATGCCCAAGATTTATTGACGGTTAAAACGTGTTCCTTCTCAGTTGTACACCTCATCGAATCCTAAATTGCAAGAGAACACATTGCTCGTATCCACCAAATAAAGATACATAACCTACTAAGGTATCGTTTCATATCTCAACGCCATGCTTTGAGCATTCTTTAATGACAATATCATCTAACAAATACCACAGACCCTACATACAATCCAGCGCAACCGAGAATGCCTCTTTTCTGGTCTAAGGGCGTCGGTGGTAGACACTTCGGCACCAACGTCACCGTTGGCCGTAATGGCGTCCACAGAGGACCGTGGCGATTCTCATTCGGCCGGTTCAATTGCTTCCGATCCTAGACCCATTCAAACGAGATCCTGTGTCAATGTTCGATCCCGTCTCTGGGTGGTAGTGGAATTCTTGACAGCTTGTGTTGCGGCGAGGGTGTTGATTAGTTGAAAACGGCTAGGGCGTCGTGGAGTTACGGAGCCGGGGCGATGAATCTCTCTACGGACACAACCTTCTGGCTTTGAAATTGGGGAATATCCAGGCATTGACGGCATCACCAGAATTATGGGGGAGTTATGGTTTTCTCACTGTTAAGGCACCCCTGAGGAATTCTCCTTCTACGTGCCTAATTGCGCGAGGGATTGCGAGGTTGTCTTAACCAGGTTTCTTTGCATACGCGATAAAGATGGATTCTTGAGAAGAGAATGGTTAATAATACAAATTTGACGAATACTCCTAGCCGTTAATTTCGTACCAGAAGAAAAATGAATGATGGATGTGATGCTAAAGCCTGGTGGAATGTGCTCGTATTCAGTGGATCCTTACTACGAACCTACTAGGATTATTCTTGATCACCAAAAGCGATTTCCATGGAAATAGTCGGGTCGAGTGGGTGAGTTGTAGGAAGCCTGATTAGTATGTGTAAGAAAGACACGTTGTATGCATGTGAGATGTATCATCCCGATGTACCTCGCAGTTACCACAGGCGTTACCGTGGGCGAATTGGCTTGGGCCAGGCCCTTACAGCGGTCTCCCGAGAAGAAACAGGGGTATGGCGGCGCTAACCGTCAACCGTCACCCCGCATTAGGGAATAAAGCGTACCGCATTCATTTTAACATCAAAATTTCGTGACGCGCTTAATAATCTTCTTATGTTGTCTGGTGTTAAACTACCAATCTACTAGCAAGTGTATTTGGCTCAGCTTAAACATGTGGTAGGCATACATGAAACCGACGACACCTTCCTCTTCAACCCAGGCAGCTAACGCCCCGAAGCAAGCACATATTAAACGCCCAAGTGGCGATCCGGTCACCATGCTGTAGGTTCCTCATCGTCGCCATTCGCCAGCTCGTTTAGTTACCCACAACACTTGGCGCATAACCATGTCTACGAGAATTCTTCGTCCATTTACTTACCAAGAGAACCGAGAAACCCAGGCAAGAAATGGTTCGACTGCGCTGAGTGCCACCACGAGCAGGAGTCGCATCAGCTCCTGCAGACCCTCGAGATGACGTTCGCGTGCAAGAAATGCAAGAAGTGCTTCCGCAAGGACGCGCAGGAGTTCGAGGAAGCCGATGAATACTGCCCGCACTGCGACAACCATTTCGTCATCGAGGCCGTTATCCCCAAGCCCGCGTTGCGTGTTGAAGGCGAGGACGCTCGCGTGGACAATCGCATGCTTAAAGACGACCGTGTCAAAAACAACCAGCAGAGGACGATATTTGATATACAGGCTGATGCTGATAAGCTGGGTTGATACTCTTGCTTGCTCTGTCGGGATTGAGTGGGTAGACGGGGATAGGACTGAATTGGAGGGCACGCATATTTTCCGGAGCGACTGAACTTCATATGATACCAAAGCATTTATACATCATGAGACCAATGAACAAAAGAGAAGGCACATATTGTCGTCAGTACTCGAGTGAAGCATTGTTATACGTCGTAATCTAAAGGGCGCTCTACCGCAGGAGCCTACCCTTGCTTATGATTAGTCTATGCCTCGTACTACCCTTGGCTCTTTATACCGGAGTAGATCAATCGCTACCTCCCTCCCGCTCCCTCGTCAAGATGGCGGCGCTCCCTGTACCAGGTGTCCGGCCGGTCTTCTTCTTGGCGGCTTCCTCTTGCTTCTCTTGCTCAATAGTCTTGACATAAGTCTCAATGTCCTCAACTGGCAGCATCTCAATAGTCTTTCCTGGTGCCATAATGGCGATCTCAATGTTCTTGGCACCTGTCTGCACGACTTCCAGTAGTGACTTGATGGCTAATCGGATTGTCGCCTCGCGATCCATGTCGTCCTTGTAGTTTCGCTCTAGGAATTCTCGCACCGTCTTACTCGAGCGACCGATGGCATTTGCTTTCCTGCTTACAGTAAGCTCGAGTACATACTCACGAAGATGAAAGCGCATACCATGCGGAGTAGATACCACTGGGTTCTGTCTGGTAGAGTCTGGGAGCGGTGCTGCCCTTGTCGAACCCCACAACCATGGTGCTAATGCCAAAGGGCCGTACACCACCACTCTGCGTGTATCGTTGCTGTACTCCAGCGACGTATTTTGTGATGTACTCGATTGTGACTGGGTCCTCGACCGTTAGACGGTGTGATTGCGCCTCTAGGCGAGCTTTGTCAATCAGGATACGGGCATCCGCATTCAGGCCTGCGAATGCGAGGCATACGTGTGTGTCGACGAGTCCGATCTTTGAGGGTGTGATGCGTGTGTCTTGTAGTTTCATGGCTGATCTCTTCTCGCACCCGAGGACAACAATATCCTTGCCCTTGACACCGACAGCGCAGGTTCCTGGGAAGCCAACATTAGATCGTCGTTGAACGACAACATGATTGGATATGGCAAGCCTCTACCTCTCTTCACTGCTTCACCGGCATATTCGACTTGGAAGACGTGCCCGTCGGGACTATTGGCTATTAGGAGGTTGCAATAACCGGAATTTCGCGTAAGCTACCAACCTGAACACTGTAGGTATTGCCGGTTAGTTAAGAGTCCACGTATACCGGGTTTGCTGATGAAATCATACCTGAAAGAGCTCTATCGTATCCTGACGCCATCTTCGGAATCTAATATGAGCGTCTAATTTGTGTCGAATGGTAGAAGATGGGATTACAGTAGCGAGGTGGGTAGGAGGGTTGAGGGCGACACCTGCAAGGATAGGTACAATTCACAAGGCTGCCAGAAGTTACGAAGCTCTCAGACAAACCCCAGCTGAGAAGCTCCAGCCAACCAAAAGCTGGGCGAGCTTGCTGTACCGGGCGTTGTTAGCATGTAATCATGTACCTAGGTACCTACATGTACCTTAGGTACCCTCCGGGGGCCGGTGGGGCCGGGTGGTTTTGGGGGGGCTTAAGTACAGCCACAGATACACGCACAGCCACACATATCTCATTGAAACACCGAGACCGCTGATGTCCGTAGAATGATTGAACTAATCAAAATAACGCCTGCAATAATAACAGTCCTGCTGTATAATTTGGTCCCCCTCTGTTAGGTCTACAAGTATAGGATCTTATGTTGTACACAGAGGCGCAGCTCTCCGTTCACGATGGTACTACAGGATGTTTTACAGTCACACTTGCGACTTAACCAAATCGCCTGATCCCAATCCAGCGTTTATCCTCTAGCCAGGCACTTCTCTCGCGGCCATGGGCCTCCTGTCTTTCTATGAATTCGTCGACCCACAGGCTTTCTAGCTCGCAAAGTCCTACAGCGTTCATGCGGCTGTAGAAATCTTTGACGGTCCAGGTTGGAGCCACCAATAAGTCTGGTTGCGATGTGGTCTGAAGTGCGAAGTCCAAGCTTCGACACACCAGTGCCGCCAGATTCCTAGTTTCAGCTGGCTGGTACTTCCGTGGGTCGAGGGCCCGGAATAATTCGGCGTCCACTCCAGGGTTTGAACCTGTATCTCCGGAGTTACGGATGACTTCGAGAAGTGCATGGATGCATTGATGGAATCCTATGAGAACCGCCCAATAATAAACGTGCACGAGGCAGAGCAAAGGGCTAGTGAAGCTCAACGGCTCGTTGAAAGGTACATAGGCAGCCCCGTCACCCACCCGGTACGGTAGTCCGGTCTCTTCCTGTACCATGCTGAGCCAAATGTCGAATTGCCTTTGAATATTTACACAGTTGTTAAGCAGCTCTCTCGCCCCCGAATTGCGGTCAGCGTCTGCTTTGAGTAGTGTGATATGATCAGCTCGCGAATATATCGAAGGCAACAGAACGACCACGTCGAGTAAGTCATCGAGAGGAGTTCGGGGATAATGCTCCCATGGCACGACTGTCCATTCAGGGTTGCATAGAAAGGTTGGCTGATGATTGAGTAGTGCGGCCCAAACCTGATTTTTTTTGGTTAATGCAAGATACAGCCCATCGAACGTTGATACTCACAGCACTGGGCCTGTAGACTCGAGCGAAGAAATGATGTGCCGGGAATGCTTGGTATGCAGCTGGGCCTAGCTCGCGAACTTCATCCGATATCGTTGACGTGCTACCCCAGGGTGATTCCTTATCATACATTGTTGACGAATTTTGCTGAACGTCTTGTTAATATGGAGTCAGTCAGGAGGGTCATTACTCTCATCTCACCTGATATAGGAACAGACATATACCTTCTGTACCACCTGTTGAGTCATCACCAGCTTCTGGCAAACTGACAAAACAAATCGACTTCAAGGTGAAGTTTTCCTCCCGAAATGTGGGAGTCACATCAAGCGGCTGAGTACCAAGCAAAGACAGTGATACTTCGTGGCCCTGCGGTGATGAGCTACTATGTTTGATAGCTGAGTCAAGATCTGCGTGTTTCGCAAGTATGCGAACGAGGTGCAGATTTGACCCAGATTTCAAGGCCACAGTCTCGTGCCACGCTGGCTGTAATGGCGCGGTTGCTGCGAAGTCAAGTCTTGCACCATGCTGAGTGCCAGCTTCAGATTGAGCAGTTCTCGCCTGTTGGATGTTGCGTGGTGGATGAGATCCGACTCTGCCTTTATCGTCCTGTGTACCAACGATAAATACAGTTTCTCGTTCATACCCACCACATTCACGACCGTGATCTGTACACTTCTTGCAAAACGGTTTGGTGTTGTCGCACTTGACTCTGCGAATCCGGCAAGTATTGCAGCCTTCATGAACTTAGCTGAGCCCGGACGACTGGCATGAATTGTACCATATGGGGACATACCTTTGTATTTCCCAGGCACGCCAACCATACTGCAAAGCGTTCGATGCGTTTGACAAAGCTGTCCGGCTATGCTATCAATGCATTACAGTCTATTTTTCCTTCCTGAACTGAAAATGAAGACTAAGAAAGCAAGTTGCAAAACCGATTCCGAACGCCCTGGTGATCAGGAGCTCACGTCGTTGGTCGACGAGACAACTCGCTCTTCATATATCTTCGAGCCAAAACGAAAATCGAGGGCTACATTATAGTAGGACAGGCCGCAAACGGGGCCCGTCATGGCTGATACGAAATGACAGATTGTCAGAGGCCGGGAGATACCTCATCGTGAGTGAAGCTCGGTTGGCCATATCAGTGTGTTGCAACTACAATACTACAAGGCTCTATCTTCGCGGCATACTAGTTGTTGCGACACGAGAACGATGTTACCGTATCTAGCGAATAGCTCCGAGAACCCCCGTCAGTAGCGTTTTATTTACCAACCGTATCAGCCTTCGCTCTTTCTCCAGGTAGGGAGCATCGTACCCGGCGAGGAAGGATACAGCCAGGCACTGCGAATTAGCATACCCGAGCGCGCCAAGTCCAACGTTTGCAACGTCCGATCTGTAGGGCTGCATTTGGACTGTGCAGGTTGCAATGACGTTTTTGGGTATACTTTGGTGGATCTTCCGGGACGGTTTGTGGGGGCGTGACAATCTAGCCAGGGGTTGATTCGACCGGACATTTTTAATTGCTGTTTCGTATTGAAGCCATTCTGAGGCAAACGATACGAGCCGTTGTTGATGACAGCTGACGAGAGTACGCTAAGATCAGTACTCCCCTGCAACAAATTCGACGCTTTCCCCAATTGGCATCGCGACCTGACTCGGCTATACAATTATTTCATTGGGCGGTTTTGTTGCTACTCACTTAGTATTACTAATGCGCAGCTCCGCATCTTTGTAGCCAATTCCTACGAGGTGGCTGGTTTTATCGTGTTTAGTTAGGCCTGACCATGTGCCGAAGCGAAGCCCGTATTCTTCCAGAAAGAATCTCTTGGCTTGACGCCGTCCATCCGTATTCAACTGGGTGGAAGAGAAACTTTAGAGTCAAGCCACCAAAAAGGTAAACTAATACTCGTTGCGGTTGGTAGCTTTTCATGCTAGTTGACCGGCTGTATGTGGTTTGAGCTCGTCGCATTTCCCATCCACGTGGACTCGGGGTTTTCAGGGACGTGCCAACGTCAAGTTAAAGATCACTGCGGACCCCGTTGAAGCGAGGACTTATATGCCCCCGATGGGTTTCAGAATTCTACATGGTATTTATTCTCCGGATACTTGGGGGCGTAGTCTGCCATCTCGGCACGCCCCCGCTTCTTTTACGGCTGGACGAAAACGCACGTTCATGTAGTGCTACCTCCTGGTATAATAGACAAAAGCTTACACCTATTTCTCATCAGGAGATATTCGCTATTTTTATTTCTTTTTCATTTGCGACTGCTTAAGAAACGCAGGGCTAAAAATGACGACGTTGCCACTTCAACGGTTGTCATACTGTGTGGTTGATCGGGCTGCCTCCCGGGCTTTGTGTTACCTTGTTGGCCTCCTTCTGAATACCTACATATAACTCTTGGTTGGTAGGCATTCGTAATGGTTTATAGCCAATGAACTGAATTTAGTTGGTCGAGACTATCTGATAGAACACATCCCATTGCATTTTGAGGGAGAATTACACTGCTCCTTATACAAAAGACCACGCGATGTACTCAACAGCCGCTATATTCGCCACCAGATATATCGTGATTGACTCAGCTCTCCTCACGGACATAAGGTCTTGGCACAATGAGGCGACCGGAATCTGAACCTACAAATTTTGTAAAAAATGATCACAGCGTATCAGCATGAGCGTAGGCTGTTCGAAACCACCACACCTTTCCATTCCTCCCTTCCGCGATCCAACCCGACCTCAGCGGATATATGGCCAATGCCGAAGATGATACTGCTAGGAAGAGGTCTGCTCGTTGATGGAACCCTTAACGTACATGGGGTCTCACGGTTTTCCCAGCCTGGCCGCATCTGAGATATCATTTCCCAAAGATTCTTTTGGACAAGTCTCAGCTTACACAGATCCGTAGATTACATCGGCAATGTCTCCCTCTGTACACTCTGTACACCCATCCAGACGGGTTACTCTCTCTCCGGAGTCAGCTGAAGCGAGTGGGCTGGATATGAGCTACTGATGTCGGGGACTGAATGCGTTTGATCTTGCTTTATCATGAGCTTAGTGGCGCACTGTCAAACTCGTCAGGCAGATTGACGACTGCTCTTCGCAGGCAAACCCGGAACGGACATATCTTTAGACGTGTTGCCAGGCATATAAGTGTCGTACAGAGAGACCTGCAGTATCTAAAGATCGGGATCTACGTCCTAAACCGACCTGGATACTTAGCCTTGATGGCCTTATACAGACCGCCAACTTTAGGCTCAAGACCTCCTAAGATGACATCCAACCCCCGGTAGCCTACTGCAAACCCTCGGGGAAATGGGCGTCTGTATAGTCTGTCTGACTTTCGGCCCTGCTAGCCGATGTCAGATAACCTCCATCCAGACCCTCTACGCATGGAGCGGGCATTACCAACGGGCCTGGGGCGTCGCAGTTTGCCTCACCATAGGGGGTTATGATTAACGTTGGGATGTAACGCTTGTATATCATACATGATACTGTGATCATCAAATTCTCTCCACACCGGCGAATAATATCTTGTACTACACTCTACCCCTAGGGTTGCGGTTGCCTTGCCTTTCTTTCAGGTTCCAACGGCCGCGTATACAGTCTTCGACTTATAAGGCCCAACGTCGGGTCGACTAGCCTCACAAGATCCTATTGAAGACTAGGTGGCATAGCAGTTCAGACCAGCGCATCTTCGATAGAAGTAATCCCCTATTTCTGTTCCGCATAGAGAAATGCTAAAGCGGCAAGTGAGAAACGTTGATTAATATCACTATCCTAGAATATCGGGTTTGTCATACCGCACCAGTCTCGTCTTGTTTCCTGCATCACCTACTTGGGACATGATGCTGGAGAGAACATTGTATGATTACTACGGCCTTGTAGGGGTGATAATCACGTCTGGTCCAGGGTTCCGAATGATGCTCATAGACGGAGCATGCAAGTAATAGGGGCAGAGTGATTTGAGAATCCATGCGAACCTCGTCAGTACTCAAAGTCGTCTAGTATTCTGAGGCAAGGGGTGCCGGTATGTCCAATTCCTATCTGCTTCGCTAATGTATGTTCCTGGTCATCACAAACTTCTCCTGTCACTTCATTTCATATTCTGAAGCTGAAGATACTACGTGACACCTTCTTCACAAGTAAAACTGCTTTACCATCATCCTTCACCTGCAGATACCCCTGAGCAGCTGATCCCATAACTCCCCTTGGCCTTAACAACAACCGCATATGTCCCACGGTAGCGTGATTCAGAAACAAGTACGACTGTTGCCGGTGACATCGCCTAACCTACCGCAGTGCGTCTGGATCCTACATCAGCCTATGGTCAGAAATTACAGCCCAGCAGAGGAGAAAACCCCGTTGCCAACGAACGAGGGGAATAGGCGGATCACAAGCGGGACAGCCGCTATCGTACAACATCAAGTAAATTAAAACCGTCTATGCCCATATGTCACAGCCCGCTTATCAGTCTCTTGGCCTGTTTCACTGGTTGTGGGTTCATATCAACTAAGGGGAGGATGAGGTATGCCATGACCTCATGATTGGAGGGATCAAGCGCGTATAGTCTAGGTTATTGAGTAGCGAGCGGCCTCACCAAAACTGTACTACATCGCCTTGCTAACTGACTGGCAGGCAATGGATATAGACGGGAGAAGAGCTACTGTAACTCTGCGAGCTCGTCTCACTCGGCACATTGCCTACTAAGCCCTAGCACCAAGACCAACAGTCTGCCAGATTTGTAGAACCTCCAGAGAGCTCATTACCCCGAGATCGAAAAGGTTCTTCTTGGACATACTCTCTTGCTGCTTTTGTCACTGCAGTAGTGCGCTCTTCGTAGTCACCGAGCAATTTGAACGAGGTTCGATGCAGCTAACGGGATGGAGGCCGCTCGGAACTTGGACCGAGCTAAGAATAGATATACTTTCTCAACAAGGTATAAGATATTAAGGTTAACTTACTTCCGGTGCTACTATACATCTGCGTTAGCTTCGGGATGCTATCGCCGCTGGTAAGTTTTTTCGTTCGAGTTCTACATCCCAGTTTCGGTGAATGTGTCAGTAGCCCCCAAGTATTGAATGCCTAACGTCAGCAGAAGCCTATCACAGGGGCCGAATTCGCGGGGCATGTGGTAGTGCCTGACCAGTAATGGTAGTCAGAGAGGAGAAGGGCTGGTCAGTATAGTCCTGCGTCCCGTCTTCACGTGTCTTATACTTGTATGACCCTATTGCATTGGCGTCCTCTCGTGGCTGCGAGAGCCGCGTTCCTCACCCGTTGCGATCCCTCTCCACCTTCCGTTCTCCATGTGACTACTATTTCTTTTTCCTTTCATGCAGGTGCGCTTACTTGCCTTCGCTAATTGGTGAAATTCAAGCTTCCCCTCCGAGCAACCTTAGACGCAGACGTACACGGTGCTGTAGCTGCGAGCATCTCCCGACGTCATGGGCTCCTGTGCGAAGCTTTCGCAATGGATTTGACCCGCTTTGAATTTGTGCGCGCAGTCGTCGCACACTCGGCCGAAGTCTACTCAGCTGCCCCAGCGGGTTCTCACGTGAGGCCACCCGCTGCGTCACCGAGGTGGCCAGTGGAGGCTTCGCGAGTCGACCGCTCGGGCTCAGCCGACTACACGACAGCGATGGCGGTGAATCCGTAATCACAGAGATCATGGAGGAGGCTGCGTAGCCCTCATCCGGTTAGCCAATGAGGATTAGTATCTCGTTCGAGAGGAGAGAATGTTTTTGCGGAAAGGTGTTCTCCCTCGCTTTGATGGGCCGAACACATTCCAGTTGCTTATCATTCCGAGGTCTGCTCGTTATTCTCTTGGCGTTATTGTCTATTGTCTCATAGTTGGGCACGGACGCGGGCATTGCACCGGCTCGAAAACGATTCCACAGATTCAAGCAACTTTAACACCGAATGTCGTCTGTCACAGCTTCCGCATTCCCCATCCCTAGCGATCATCAACTATAATACGAATCAACTGTTCCTGGCTCTGTCTACCAATTTGCCTCTTACCTAAGCTACCTACAGCTTCTATGTCTGCTATCAAGAAGACCATTTACACACCCTGGGGCACCCCTGAATTACCCCTGAATGGCAATAGGTGACCTCAAACAACAATGTCAGGGCCTGTTGATGAACCAAGCTCGATAAACGGATACATATGGTTCTCAGAGATAGTCAAGGCAAGTTTATATTGAGTTGGAAGATAGTTGTGTTGATAGCAGACGAAGTAGCCGCAGATAGCCTGTGTAACAAAAGAAGGGCCCCTAGAGGGAAAAGAGATTGTGACAGATTTTATCTCATCGGCTCGGACCCACACAGCATTCGCATCTGACTTGCTTCTTTCGGCTTGGCTATCGAAATGCTTGGATGTATAACCTGCATTGCGAAGCCTCTCCATCTACTATGTCTGGGTCAAGAGACCCAATTGGGAGTTCCTACACCTAGTCAGGGGACCTAAGGAACTGGAACCCTAACAGGATACTCCCGAACACCAAAAGACAAGTGCAATAGAGCCACCGAATGACGCGGTGGGCCGGAAGCCGTATAGTGTCATAGATACCCCTGCAAGAGATGTGATTACTGTCGCCAAAGCCTAGGAATGCTTTTCCAAACTATATGAATTCAAAGAGATTTACAGAGCTGGCCTGGATATTTATCGATTGGTACGGTAGTAACTACAGGACTTGGGATGGCTAACTGGTCATTTTGCTATTGCTTGTCAACTTTCCGTCAAGAAGACTTACGCATATACGAACGCAAATGAGCAAAACAATGACAGTCGCAATTTCAAGCTAGTGCTGCCCATCTCGATTACTACTCCCTCATAGCCCCCTTTTCCTCAACAAGTTCCAGGTCACCTGCCACTTCGCAGGCATGGTGTGCACTTCACGTGATCTGGTAAGAAACTCCAGCTAAAGTCACGGCTTGGTGTGCTATAAGGGCGGAATGAAACTCGAAATAGATGGGACAAACAGTGTTGTATTGAAATCGGTTGTGTAGGTCACTCTTCACTGTATGTCCAGACCAATTGAGAAAGGGAAACATAAGAAAGAGAAACATAAGAAAGGGAAACATAAGAAAGGGAAACATAAGAAAGGGACTGTATTTCCACCTTTTGTAGAGAGGAATAAAATGGATGTTCTGAAAGAAAAAGGTGTGGGCAGGGCATGAAAGCCAGCCCGGGTATTATTACGATGTAATAAGCGTAAAAACATAGTCATGCTCACCATCTTCAACGACGTCAGCGTGACATTTGGAATCTGGTTCGTAAGATGTCAAGATTTCGCGCCATTTAGACTTCTATAAAGAATCTATCAATGCCTAAGACCACTTGCTCGCTGTGAGGAACAAATACAACAAAAAGGAATTCATTGATTCCAAGTAATAATTTGGTTGCCCAACACGACCAGACTGGAACTAGTCAAACCGCGGTTTTCTATGGTTAAATGAGCCGTAAGCGTCGGGCCAAAAAGAGCGCCAAGACAACAAATCCTGCCAGACTTCCCAGGATACCGAAAAAGGCATGGAGATCAGGGCCATCCATGAACGGCACCCTGACGTTCATGCCAAAAAGGCCTGTGACAATATTCAAAGGAACAATAACAGTGGCAATGAAGGTGATCTTGCTAAGGCCAGCGTTGGTCTGCGTCCCTTGTGAAATGCTGTCAATGGTGAGCTGTGCAAGGTAGTTGCTATGTGCTCGAGACAAGATTTTCTCGAAATGTGTCAAGTTGGTCATCATTGTGACAACATGGTCCTGAATATCGCCCAAGTACATGCCGATGTCCATTCGCGGCGTCACCTTGTAATTCTCATTGCACCGCTTGGTAAAGCCTTTGAGGACGTCTGCCTTGCCGCCAAGTACTCGCATTAAGCCTAGCGTATTTTTGCGGACACCGCCAAGCTTGCGAAGGAACATGTGCATATCGTCAGAGCGTGCTATGAAGACAGAGTCTTCAATGGCTTCAGTGAGCATTTCGATTCGCTGAATGGCAGGTGCAAAAGAGTCGACAATGTTGTCACTACAACTGTTAGTTAGAGAATTGAATTGGAATAGACGTGACAGGGTGAAAGCTTACATCAAAGCATAACATATCCAATCACTGCTCAGTGAAACATACTCCTTCAGGTTGACGATCCTTTTCCTGACTTGGGAAGCATGAGCATTTGGTTGGAAGCTGAAACTTAGCGTACCCTCGCGCCAAACAATGACATAAATATTGAAAGGTTCGTAGTCATCCCCGTCTTCGTCTTGAACTACGTTGAAGGACCTGAAGCATGCAAAGTAGTAGGAAGGGAATATCTCGATCTTCTCACGAGCTTCCTGAGTGGTGATGTCCTCAATTGTCAAGGGATGAACGCCGAACGCTTTACACAATGTTCGGACTTCTTCTTCAGTTGGTCGGTTAACATTGAGCCACCATACACCATCAGGCTCATCGCGCGGAAAAGTGAATAGTCCTCGGAGGTCTTCCCCAGGGAGCACGAGATCTCCAAATTCGGCTGCGTGGATGGTTGATTCCCATGCAGATGAGAAGAAGCTGAACCGGTTCGGATCCATGTGTTCCTTGTCGATAGGCCCAATGCCAGCTGTCGGTCCAGCATCTTCCACGGGTTTCGGCGGCTTTTCATCGACGTCTGTTGAAGTTGAAGGTACGTAGATGAAATCTCCGTCAGACGTGACCATTGGTTCATCCTGCGCTCCCTTGTTCTCAGTTCGCAAAGTTGAGAAAACTCTCGGGGCTTTCTGCGCCTCGACTTCCTCTCTACGTGCCAGCTCCCCGGTTGCAATAAAATTTTCTAGATAATCGAAATCGATATAGAGTTGGTCTTGTCGATGGTCTTCTTGCATGGGAAAACATACATCTTCTTCCGCCGTCCTGTTTGTCGCCAGTGAGGCCGCATCATCAGCAGCAAATGTTACAGGTCTGCTACGTCCAGACCGCTGGCTGTTACGGCTGACAGATGATTGAGTCCGATGAAGAGCTTCACCCTCGTCCGGATTAACACCTCGGTTCTCAGAAATTGAGAAAGCACGCTCGCGACGGCGTGCTTCTGCAAAGGCCTTCACCGAGTTCGGTGGTGAGATGGCTCGCTCGTTCGTAGAAGTAAAAGTTGGGCGTCGACCATGGGGAGCGGTGACTGAGGCATCATTGTCATCTTCATCAATGATGGCTTCCTCAAAATCCCGGATTCTGACATCGGTCGGAGAGTATGGTCCCTCAGAATCTAAATGCTGGCGAGAACCATAAAGCGTGTCGACTGTCCCACGGCGAGGGCGGTCTACCCTCTGCGCTGAAGTGGTATTGTGGCGGTGGTCGTCGAGCTCAGGGACCGGGGTCTCGTAGCCCTTATCAGAGTTGCTTCCGTCGCGGTCTGACATATTGCACAGAATGTTATAACAACTTATGTTGCGATAGGAAAGGCAATACAACTAAATCTATACGGGCCCACTGTAGGGGATGAAGAAGCTGGCGGCGGGGGAAAGCCTTCGATGGGCTATTCATACGAAGGTACGCATACTGGTCGCGCTCTAGTCCAGCAGCATCAGCAGTTCGCAGCAGGCGTAGCAGCACGCCGACTGCAGGACAACGTAGTTGTAGGCCAGAACCAGTCCAGTCAATGGCGATTATCGAGTTCAAACGATATATATAGGCGCAGTTGGTGAGTGAAGGATGGGAAAGAGAATTCGTGGCTATCCCAAAACAGCTGGCTGTGTCAGACTAGTTAGGGGGGCTTTGTGTCGACGCCGCCGTAGACCCAGCAGAGGGGGCCTAGAAGCGGTCGAGAGAATGAAAACTTGTTCCTATTGAGGACCGCCAACTTGTTGACTTCAGAGGAGATGCGGTGGATTCACCGCGGGGAGCAACCGAAAGGGCGTGCCGGGAAATGGCGCGGCTCGACTCGGACTTGGTCTTGTTGCGCGACCTACTACTAGGTAGCTGTGTGGTTTTCGGAGGTCTCTCAGACGGCAGCGACCGAACGAGGCCCGTCAAGTCGTATTATTTATGGGGTGGAGGCACACGGCAAGCAAAGACCGATGGTCGAGCAAACGGCGAGCCAAGTTGAGCCTGATGGCGAGCAATGGAGCTAACCAATAAGCCTGCTCGCGAGAGTCAGCCGGTCGTCGTTGTAGTCGCAACGCATCTGGGAGCGACACCTACCTCGAAGCGATGATTATTGTAGCTAGTTAAATGGGATTTGGTGGAATCGAGTATTTGACACGATTTCACAATACGGTAGCAAGGGAGAAAAAAAAGAAGACCCGTCCTCAAGGGCAGGAAATATCTGCTGCGACGAAGGGTTATGGTATGTGTTGGGTGGAAGGGTTTGCGTCGTCGCTTGGCGAAGGAGCATGGAGTATTGGGTGTGGCTACTGTGCCAGGTGCAGTTTTTTTTTGTTCTTTGCCTTGGGACAACCTTAACAGCCCACTACAGGCAAGCCTAAACTGTAGGTGGTAGGTCCCTTGTGTAGAAGTGCTCTACCAGGCCAATCACGGCACTCCAAACCCAGACAAGACTGGGGACGTACCTAGCTTAGGTAAGAATCACCAATATCCCTCAACGTGCACTGTGTAGGTTAGGGGGATACACCTTTGTTTTATATTAATACGACAGCTGAGGCCATCAAAGGGATATCAGCTCCTAAGGGGAGCATACTAAGTATCCATTGCGCGTACTCGAACCATTATTAAGTGTCCGATGCGAATAAACTCTAGGGACTCAGGTAATGAAAAGGATGGGATAGTAACCGTCAGATATTATTGTTAAAAGGGCTATTAGAGTTGGGACTACTTATGGCATGCCACTAATGTTTGCCTCCCAAGGTCCGGATGCTTACCTAGGTATCTTTATGTGAATACCTAAATTTGTGATAAGTTGATTTGCTTTCAGAGTAACCAAAGGCACCCAGTAAGCCCAATAGCTAATAAGTCCGTAGAATAAAGTCGTAGGTGGGTGCCCTAAGTAGGTTCTTTCATATCTCCGGAGCAGCAAAATCCGGTTATGTTTCAAATCTCGTTCATTATCTCAGTCGAGAGTCTAAGTAAGTCTCGCTAAGTCCAGGAGTACTCACTTACATGAGCCATTAGGTAGGAGAATTACGTAGGTACATACCTAGAGTAGGCTATTACCTACTACCTACCTGGTATCTTACCTAATAGTAGGTATCATACCTTATGTAGGTACCTACATAGGTTCCTAAGTACCTCCTTCAGAGCCACATTCATGCGCCACAATCCACCAGAGGTAAAAGGTTGAAACTCGGTTACATGAATGAGCATGAGTGGAGCCTCCCAAAGTACAACGGGTTTAATGCAAGTTGGGTTGCTTCAAGTTGGAGCCCACTCAGCTGTTACCCAGCCTTGCACGTTCGCCGACGAAGCGACCACGTCGCAGCATCTGCATGGCAAATTGAATATTCTACACAAACACATACAAGAGCGTTCCGCGCAGCTGTGCCGGCAGCCTCGGTATCTCTGTGCAAATCGAAGCGCATTGTTTTCTGAATTGTAGTAACGGCAAAGTCATGGCAGACCAGCTGCTCGAGCAGATCCGAGATGTTGTCGATGGGCAGATCGTGCGTCTTTCTCCTACAACGACCTTCATTGTTTCTTTGCCGCAGGCTCCAGCTAATTCACTACCATTACTAGGACTTCGAAGGCCAGAAATTAGCTGAGGTTTTGGCCACTGTCCTCCTCTCCGTTGTTGGGGTATGTGCACTTTTGGCCGGCCTTACAGATGCCCTCCGAGACAAGACCCTCAGTGTGTCAAAGTAGTACCGGTATTAACGGCATTAACAGGCTATCTCATTCCTCGCCGGCTTCTTCCTACAAGACATTGCCTTGGCCCTCAAGATTGGTCTAGGCGGCACTGCGCTTACCTTCCTCGTTGTTGTACCTTCATGGCCCTTCTTCAAGAGACACCCTGTGAAGTGGCTCCCCGTCGGCGGGTTGTCGATTTCGAGCAATCACCAAAATGTAGTTATAGATGAGAAGATAGGGGTGGAACGATGATTTCTCCTCGTCTCAAGGTCTATGCTGTCGAATCAGATAACGAGACTCGTGATATAGTACACAGCAAATATACTTCATCGTCCTGAATGTGTGTGACCGACTCACAGGCCAAAACTGTGTCTCTAGAACATTTCTTCTTCCGTGATAGGGATTCTAGACGTGAGAGCAAGGAGCCTATGCTATCGCCCATTTGTAACCACAACCCTACCACTAAATCCTTCCCACCACGAAGCGGGACCAACCCTTATCGACCGTATTTTTGAAACTCCCAGTCCCTGTTATCCAGCGGGCAGACATGGCGTGCCTTCAACCATCTCGAGATGCAGTGGAAATGGAATGCGTGCTGATAACCGTTAGCTGAACGTCCTTCCTTCACATGTGAACGATAGTCTATTCTCACATTGCATATGCCCCAAGCGACGGTGCATTCTTCACTAGTGGCCGATGCCTGGTTGGCTTGGCACTCTATGCACAGATCCATGATATGGTTCCGGCAGATGGCACAGTTGTCAACAACTATGTCCCAGGCCCAGAGTGCAACAGCGTTCCACTAATGCTCAGATGTCAGAGGGGAGAAGTCAACCCAAAGTTGTAGTTCAGTGCAATATTTACCTTCTTCACCTCAAATCTCTTCTTGCCATCGTTCTTAGCATCAGCGTCAGCACCTTTGCGCTTGGGGGCAGCAACTGCACCGCTAGGAGCATCCGTCATATCTACGTCGGCCATGGTGATGATCTGCTTGGATGACCTGGTGGTGGGTTAGGCGTAGCGTATCAAGGCAGTTCGGTGTCAGAGGACTGATCCAGGATCGCGACAGTGTTGCCTGTTGACCGATGGGGCGCTGGTTGCTGGCACAGCCTGTTAAGAGCTCCGAGGTGAGCTACCTGGCCGGCAGTGATAGGTTAACGTCAGATAGTTGATAAGGGAACGAGAAGGAAGAAATGAAGTACGGCAGAACGGGAAACAATGATAGCTGAATGAGTCGCGGAGGCCGATATTATTTCCAAGGGCAGCACTGCTGCTTCGGTTGCTGTTCATCTGCCCTCAAGGTTTGGTTGCAAACAAACAGACCCAGGTACATGTAATACGTAAGTAGGTACTTACGTAGGTATACGATTATCTAAGGCTGCTTCAAGGTTCCATGCCCCTCATCTAGGTACATTCGAGGTACTTAATTCGTTTTAATTGCGAACTCTCGATATAAGACTTGAATCTCCAGAGTACCTAACTTAAGCGGACACCTCTGATATAATGGTTTTCAAGTTACGATAGTAGGATCCTCATGCATTGAGCCATTGAGCCTTCCTATTCAGAGTATGCGGAAATCCTCACATGCTCGGTAAAAATGTGTAGTACTACCTAATAAGGTAGTTGCACGTTTCAGCAGCTCCGCACCTGAAGTCTCGTGATAGGTGATGTAGGTATGCCCCTAATCAACCTTTCCACGGCCATGGCCACCTGCCTTACACACCTCACCCAGTATCCCATGCTTTGCAGCAGTAGCATTATCATTGTTATTTAAGACAATCGTTGGGAAACCCGATCACAATACAAACAAACAAACAAACAAACAGCGCAGTTACCTAATGTTCTCCACAGCCCTCTTGCAACCGTAGTCAGCTTGAGGATCACCATTCATTTTGTCCATTTCTCCTTTCTCCCCACCCGAGATTGGTATATCGTCTCCGCCTGACTGACCCTCGCTCAGCCTCTTCAAGAGTCATCTTTTTCATCGCCACCCAGCAAGCGTTGCCATCGTATCCTGTCGCATTCCATCGCGCATCATTCACAAGTCGGCATTCCTTGTCGTGCCCGTTTATTTCTTGTTGATACGACAAACAGACCTTTGTTGTCTGCCCAGAGCTCTCCTCCCACACTTCAACTCGGTGTACATGTCACTACTGAAGAATGCAATTAGCACCAAGTCCGAAGAGCACACCTAGCAGACGGCGCCCTCCTTCGAGCCGGGGCCGCAATGGTGCACAGAAGGTTTATGCATCCGAAAACGATATTCCGTCATATAAACCCAACAGCATCGCGAGCCCAACCACCCCTCAGAAGCCTGCGTCTGGTCGGCCCGCCGTTCCGCACGCGCATTCGTCAAATCAGAAACAAAGAAGCAAGAGCAATAAGAATCGAAACAACAAGACTAGTGTTGCCTCACCAGGCCGCCGACTAGACGGCGAAAGCCCGTCTCTTCAATCTAGTGAGGCCCCAGCAACCATCTTCGCTGGGTCGACGTTTCATGCATCCCCTGCGCCGTCAGCGCTACCGCTTCCAAGTTTCTTAGGCCCACCTAGTGCCGAGTCGCCTGCCTCCATGCGCAAAACGATTGAAGCAGCCTTGGATTCTACTCCTCCCCAAACAGACTCGGACGAAGCCAGTCCAGTAGACGATCCCATTCCTCGCGCGGGGGAATCTCCCTTGGAATTCTTCTTTCGCGCTGATCGGGCTGAAAAGGCGCGTGTTCGCCGAGCTAGCTCAGCAAACACAGATGCCTTTTCGACTGCGCCTTTCTTCACCCATCGCGACTCATCTCATAAGGAACGCAATACCTTTCCTAAGACCACGGGTCATCACTCTCTTCGGCGTTTGGCATTTACCCAGTGTGACTCTTCGCCGAGCGTATCCTCGAGCGAACCAGATGGCAGCTCTAGGTTGTCTGTCGGCCCCGCGTTTTCTACCCCGTATTCAGAACGAATTCGGGCGGCTCGGTCAAACCCAAATTCGGCGCAAACAACGCCGACCTTGGATAAAAAACCGGATCCGAGCTCTTCTGAGGCTCTGAAACGGTACCTGTTTACTGGCCAACTTGAACAACCCGAACCGCAGGATCCACAGCTTGGGTTCAGTTCATCGCAGAATACACAGGGCGTCACCCAGCAGCATCGGCCTACTGCTAGTCGGCAACAGGGTGTATATCACGCATCGCGGAGACAGTTTTCCCCTACCCCGAACCTCCCTGGAGGAGCGTCCGCAAGCCACGCACCACGTGCCCAACCTGCATCATCCGCTCATGCCCATACCGAACCAAGCCCTCGTCCTGACCATATTCTCGCATTGGAGGGCAACCTTCGCCGGGTACTCAAGCTCGACGCCCAAGGTTAGGATCCAAGCAGAGCTCTGCTTAGCCCAAACCGCCGGAGTTAATCGGAGTTTCACTATGGCGTTCTAGACGTTGGTCTTACAATGGCCCCCAACATCCATTATTACGGTTACGGTTTCTTTCGACTTTATTACTTGCTTCTCTCCTTTCTTTGCTATTATGTTAAACCACCTATGCTTTGCTCTAAGAGGCCGAGTCCATTGTTGTCAAATACTCAGCGACTGATCACGACGACTCATTTCGGACATCTACCCTATTGATTGGGGAGGCATATACTAGGTTTCAATACTTGTGTTTCAGCTGAAAAATTGAGTAATGTATTAAGACTCATAGGATTTTGGTGTCAGTGTGTTGAGCGTTGCATGGTGCAGGTGCATGGAAGCGGTGGTTGGGACTCAAGTTCGATCTCGGGCGAACGTCTATTGACAGACGCTACGGGCATGAAAGTTACACGACACATGGTACAACGGCAGGATTTGCATTTGGGCTGGAGAGGTTTACGCGATATGGAAGCATCGTATCCGGTGTTACTTGGTGATTGCACGGCAGTGATTCAATCTGCGATGATTGACGCGTGGCGTTCTAATTGTATGACTATGATACCGACAACTATGGCAGGCAGGATCCTAAGCTCAGCCAGCGTCAAGAAGTGGTCGGAACGGAGAAACAAAGGATGAAAAGAAAAGCGGCGGTTTTTTTTTTTTTTTTTGGGTGGTATAACACAGCACTCTGGTCGCTGCTTTCCTATAGACCTTAGGCAAACAATAAGACAGACCCAATGGTCTAGTATATCATCAACGACCTGCTCTCTATATGCGAAAACCAATATCGTGGGAAACTTACTGCCCAACATAAACTATGTTTAAATGACGCTTTATGATCTTTTCATCCCAAGGCCATTCCTTAGCTTTGGAACTTGCTCAAAATGACAGATTGGATTTCTACGCAACGACTCCCAAGGCACTGACGTCATTTTGCTGTGGTTAATTGGCTGGACATGTTGACAAGGGTGCTTATTAGCACTGTAGGTACCTAAGTACTTGCAGGGCGACGATGTTCGCAAACACGTGAGCTGGTGCATCTTTCGCGTTTACCAGGACGCCAACAGTTACGAGTTTCGTCTTGTAAGTCTCAACTGCTGAACAAAAGTCAGTAAACGACCTCCTCTACAGCTGCCCGCATCATCCTGATAAACGTCAATATCTGTTTCCTTGGCTCAGTCCGCATTACAAAGAATCAAGCCAGGCCATGGATTCTTATCATGATCCGTTTGAAGGCGACGAAGAAGGAGCACTACGTTACGCGATCGCTTTATCACTCCAAGATCCTAATATACCAATGTCTCCTACGACTGCACAGAAGCCACTTCAGTTAGAGCAGAGCGAAGATGAGGACTTTGATTTAGATGGTGGCCCGAAATGCCCACCTACGCCAAAGAAATCTGCCCAAGCGGCCGATAGGAGCAACAAGGCGAACCCGGCGACATCTCGCTCATTAACCACGCCTCAAGCCACATCTTCAAGCGACCAATCTGGTGGTCTATCAGCTATGGGGCTTGATAGGAAAAAGATGGAGGAAGAACGACTTGCGCGGGTGGCTAAGCGTAAGGCGCCGCATGATGATACGCCTCCTCAGCGATGTCCCCAGCGTCAGCGCATCAACATTGATAGTCAAACCGGTTGTGTGTCACGGGCGACAACAGCTTCTACCTCAGCTTACCCTAAATCTCCGGGATTACCTTATCCCAAGGGCGTCGTGAAGAAGACTGTAAGTACAGACATTGGCTATGGATGTCCCTTATTTATTTCTTCCGTCGTTATTTCGGCATGTCTATGATCTTTACGCACACAATCCGTCATGTTACTGATATGATATTCGCGGTTTAATGGTTAACATGACTACTGTAGTGGGCTCGTGGCTATCCGCGTCAAGATGATATCAAAATTGAAGAAATATTACAGAAAGAACAGCTTGAGCTTGCAGTCCTTAGTTCGTTCCAATGGGATGATGAATGGTTGCTCTCTAAAATCGACATCAAGAAGACCAAGATCGTCTGTATTGCATTTGCATCAAACGACTATCAAAAAGAGGAAATGAGAGCAAATGTGCCGAAAGACCGTATCCGGTAGGGGTTCCATGTTCCTCAATCATAACGCGATTTGCGAACAGTAGCTCCTTTGGGCCTATGCATAAATTGCCACGCTCCTAGATGAACTGATGAAAAACCTCCAGATTTTGCTTCCCTCATATGATGCCAGCTGGTTGTATGCATTCAAAGCTTCAGCTGCTCAAATTTTCCAACTATTTGCGTATAGTTATCCCTACGGGTAACTTGGTGCCTTACGATGTAAGCATATAAACCTTCCCACCTGACCAGGGCTCTTACACGACGGGAACCTCTACAGGCGGTGTCAATCGCCGAATTGCCAGCCTTCACTAGAAAATCGCTGAAGAGATTCTCTGGTCAGTCGCACTTGAGTGCTTGACTAACCATGTCATACAGTGGGGTGAGACGGGTGTCATGGAGAATATGGTCTTCCTAATCGACCTACCCACGACAACAGATCCAACAAATCAACTGACTGAGTTTGGTCAAGAGCTCTGTCACTTCCTAACAGCATCCGGTCTCGATGAAAGCTTGGTAAAGAGTCTGTCGAAGTATGATTTCTCTGAGACGAGCCAGTATAGATTCATCCACACTATGTGAGCTTACCTCACTTTTGAGTTTATATCAAACATTCATTTCAACTAACAACGTTTCAGCGGGCAATCGCATGCAGGAGGTGGATGGCAGCGAACAGGTATAGCGATCCCCTATGTGACTATCACGGCTAATCATGATCGTAGGATACTGCGGCCTCGGGAAAGCTGTGGAGTCTTTGGGTTTGGCTACAACAGAAGAGATTGAGGTGGATTTCGTGGTATCGTCTCTCGGCTCAGTTAACTCTGACCTAACTTCAGCCATCTACAATGCTGCCCAGGGTTTGTTGTCCGGTTTCACTTTCATGTTTTCTTCGACAGTACACTGACGTGCTATCAGGGGATAATGGACTAAGGGAATACGAAAAAAGAACTACCGGTGGCAACAAGAAGAAGGCTGGCCAAAAGACTGACCTAAGCTATCGTCCTGACAATTTTCGTATCTATTTTCCTTCTCAAGAGACTGTGAGCCAGAGTCGTGGGGGCAAGAATGTAAGTCATAATTACACACTACAACCAAAAAAGAAACCGTACGCTAAAATGATCATGCAGAGTGGAGGTACTATATGCTTACAGAGTAAATGGTGGGATTCGCCAACATTCCCTCGAGAGTTAGTACACGACTGTAAGAGTGTTCGACCTGGGTTGTTGATGCATACCAAAATTCTCCTTGTCCGTCATCTGCGACACGGCAAATCACAACCATCGTGGGCTTACCTCGGTAGTGCGAATCTTTCGGAAAGTGCATGGTAAGACAATCGTATATATACCAATCGCGTCGTCGTGCCAAACTAATTACAAGTTTGGATAGGGGACGCCTAGTGAAGGATAGAGCGTCTGGACAGCCCAAGCTCAATTGTCGTAACTGGGAATGTGGGGTGCTCATTCCAATGGAGGGCCAGGCTACCAAGTCGGACTGGAAATCATTTGAAAAGAGAATCCCCATACCAATGGTCATCCCCGGTGAGGCTTATGGTAGGACCAATTCGAAGCGGCCATGGCTCTTTCTTGAGGGTTAGCCTCAGGCCGCAAAGTTTTGGTGTTTATTGGGTAAATGTGACGCTTTACTGCTTTCTATGTGAAATCTCTGTCATCCCTCAACACAACTATACCCACGCCAGTACATATCATCCAAGGGCGCCGTTTATCACGTCGAAAGATTGCCTTGTAAATTAATCAGTGTCCACAACCGCATACGAAGACGGATGCCAGTCCTACAGGTCCCACGGGTGCACGGTGGGGCTCAAAATATGTGTACCACCTAACACGTGTTTTTTAACATTGCTATACTCCTATTCATCCTATAATATTGGGGGTCGTACCGCTCCTGGTCAGACTATGTTTGTAGTTTGTGACCCTTCGGTGCGTACCTTTCGAAGAGTATACCTCCAGTCAAGTAGTTTATTTTAAATGGAGCAATCGTGAATCATTATACCCTGACGTCGCTGATGTACTGAGTATTTAAATAGTCAGCATTAAGCGATTTGCTATCTTATTACATTTGGCAGGAGTAGCGATTCAAGCATATAGAAACAAGTCTAGTTAGCTACCCTGGCATTTATATACTGACATGTCTTATTGTCCGGGGGGTTTTTGCAGGCTGACTGGATGGCCTACACCGTCACATAGCAGGTAGGTAGAAAGGGGTCGGTAACCATGAAGGTATATTGGTCTCTTGGCCCCTGGGATAGCCTGAGAATACAGACGAAGACTGATAGGTACTCATAAAGGTATTATTACCTTGGCACCTTGCAGTTATCGGGGGTTGCATCACAATTTAAAGGTCATTGCTATGCCGTCCCCTATAATGCCTTAAAAACAGAGAACTTGTGGTGTACAAATGTCTAGGAAGAGGTTGACCCTCCGTGCCACATCAAGAGCTCATACAAGCCACTTCATTCTTAATTCTTAGAATTCCAAAAGTTGTCATCCTCATATTCAGGAATTTAACCAAACGTTTGAAAATTCGTATAGACATTGAAGTGAAGTGAATAAATGTGGCTGAGCTAATATTCGGCCATAGAGTGTCTGACTGAGATAATTACTAGGGATATCAGAGAGGATGATCATCGGAAGTAAAAGTTAGGCCAGCAAGTGACGCGTTGACTTGTCATGACTTTAATTGAATTGCGTCTGCGTTATCACCAAGTTCCCCACGGATAATGAAGTGGACATCTAACCTGTGGGCCTCAAGTGTAGAGTGAGTCTATCTCCTGAAGGCTCGGGCCGTTAGGTGCTGTGCCCATAGGTTCACTTCAATGTGGATTATATTACCATTAACTCCTTATATAAACCTCCAACAACAAGATCACAGTTATGAAGTACATGGGTATGTAGAGGACATATGATGATACCATGCTACTCATAGAAGAAAGAACATAATAA
Source organism: Xylaria sp. FL0933 (assembly GCA_022578765.1). Taxonomy (NCBI): domain Eukaryota; kingdom Fungi; phylum Ascomycota; class Sordariomycetes; order Xylariales; family Xylariaceae; genus Xylaria; species Xylaria sp. FL0933. The sequence goes on along the minus strand of MU389724.1, from coordinate 445,278 downwards.
TAAGAATCTTAGGCTTTCATTATTTTAGAGATATCCCTACATTATTTAGCTTATGAACCCGCGAGACTCATTGAAACTCTCCAGCCAGCGAAGTACCATATATCCACGATTATCATTAAGAAGCGCCCTCAGCTAGGCAATTCTGTTATTCAGGCCGCTTCGTCTACCGTTATGTCTTTGGTACGCCCTGGGTGCAATATTCTGCTGCACCCTCCAGTTGCTGTACTGGGCTAGTGGGCACCCTACGTTCATGAGCCTACAAACCGTCCTGATATTGCTACACTAGCGCTAATATTCTACTTTTCGACGTAACAGAAACAAGTTTCGCCACTCGTTTCTAAAGACCATTGATCACAGGCCTCTTTCTACTCGGTAGAATGTGCTACGTAACCAGAACACCAGAAGATATGATCTACGGCACACCGTGGATCTCGAAAGGGAAACTGATCCGTACAAAAGTACAATAACATGTACACCGCTTATAAGATGTACCCCAGGACTCTCGATAAGGTTTTCACCACGGTCTACTATTTGTGACAAGGCTTCCTGGTCCAGCCCTGCATATGTACTCACGCTATTCACATACACCCCAAGGTACCTACACTCCACTTCGCTCCGGTCTCTCTGGAGCTGTTCCCGTTGAACTAAAAAAAAAACCCATTTTGTCCGGCTCTAATGTTCCCAGTGGCCAAGGAGGCAGCCGAGGGCGGCCCCCCTAAAGGTTTGTATGAGAATGTATTCACACGATGATCCTAGTCTTTAGGAATAGCCTGGTCCGAAACCTAAGTGCTAAGAACGATCTATGCAGGGACTTGCGTTCTAGACAATTGTGGACTTAAAAGGTGGTCTCGAGTCACGACGACAAAGTTGCGGGCGGTTCCGCCAACAAAGACTCTGTTTTCTTAGGATTTCCTATACCAGTATCCGATTTTAATGCGCGGCTTCTAAATGCACATGCAATCGAGGTCATTGCGCAGATCAGGTCTGTTCGTGTCGTTTCCCGAGATCTCCCAAAGTCTACATCGAGAGTCGGTCGTCAAGGGGTCAAGTGCCAGCCCATAGTTTGCAGACTGAGAATGTCACGTCGAAATAGAGTGACTAAACTTTGTTGTTTAATTTTCGTTTCCAACTGCATCTACCCAACTCTGGTATTGACCAGATCTTCATGCATTGGATTACATTCATTTCTACCTTGCCTTACCATTACTCTTTAGCTGGAGACGGCCAAGGCGTCTTTAGACAGCAGAGAGGCGAAAAGAAAGAAAGAGCCATTTGAGCTAGGTTTACTACCGGAAACTGTAGCCACGTTTTCCGGCCCTAGGATATACCGACGACGTAAGCGGACATTTTTAGACCGAGTAGCTGAGTAGTGCCCGGACCGCGGCAGAGAGTGATCAAGCATACCGAACCAAGTCGGCGTAGACCTGACGACTCAACACCCTGAAGGGTCCCCCCGCATCGAGCCTTCACCTGGCATGTGTGTATTCTCGCGATAGGAAAGGAGGACGAAATTGGATAGCTCTTTTAGAGGGTTGCAATCTCACGACCCGATGAGGACAGAAACCGCACCTAAGGTACACAGACAGGAGTATAATGATAGATGCCTAGAGTTCATCAGCCTCCCACTAGCATCAGGCGGGGAGGAGGCTTAAAGGGGCGGGAGGCGCCCTGGAAACGCCGCAAGGAAAGAGGATAATTCTGACGTGCGTCACGGTGCCTGCCCTGGGCATATCTTTTCGGAGGGGAAGGCGGCCCGAGTACATGCGGGTAGGGGAGGCGCGAGGGGAGGGGGTCTGCAAGAAAGCGAGGAAGTGAGTGACGGACCGGACTTGGACTTTCCCATTTTGTGAATCACGGCGGACCCAGAAGCCATTGCGTATGTGTTGAAGTGAGCAGGCAGAGGGCGAGAGCGTCACCTGAACATATGACACATGGCCGCCGGCGGACATGCAACCCGGAATCATAACCATGTGTGTGCATCCGAGAACAACGTGCCCACGACCTTAACCTTGAAGGCTGAAAAGACTCATGTTGATTTGCATAAGCTGCATATAGCTACTTGTAAGCGCCTGATGAATTGGCCGCTCGAGCTGTGTTTAGAGATACCTGCGCAGCTATATAATAAAGGGCTACCTCTCCTAACTTCCCAGGTTGCTTTCGTGTTGCTCTCGCCTTGCCTCCCCGCTACCTCTATTTCGCTCCCAGCTGACTTCGTGGTCTACACTGACTTCGTATATTCGCTTCGCAGTGATCTTCCGCTTGACCCACAGAATATCACCAACACAGCGACACAGCGACACAGCGACACAGCAACACAGCAACACAGCAACGCACAACAACAACCACTGCTGCTACTGCTACCACGACCCTCACTTTCTGGTGACTATCCATCTAGCTACATAGCTAGGTAGCTAGCTATCGACGGTAGAGCCCAATTTCCACTAGTATCGGTTCACTGCCGGCCCCGGCGTTGATCTCCATCGCCAGCCCACTCCCCCTTTCCCCTTTCCCTCCTCCTCCTCCTCCTCCTGCTCCTGCTCCTCCTCCTCCTCCTTACCACCCCGGGTACCCATAAACCACCCCATATCTCCATCCACATCTCCATCCTCAGCTATCTCCATCTACGAGACGGGGAACGCCGGACGCTAGGGCGTCAAAGAAGGTTACTTGCATTGGCACCCGAAACCTAGTAAACCGTTCTGCTATCTCGTGCTGCTCCTCGCACACTAGCTATAGTAGCTCTGGACTAGACTAGACTCGTATCGTCAACTATCGCCTCGTCCAGCATCCAGCATCCAGCATCTCAACGCCATTCGTCGATAGACGCCTACTTAGTTTCTCATCACCGACACCACCGACACCACCGACACCACCTACACAAACACCACCCACCGCCACTGCCACCACTGCTATTACTATTACTATTACTACTACAAACATTTGAAGGCTGCTACAAGGCAGTGAGTGCATCTCTACTGCCTACCTCCCTACCTATCTACCTTACCTGTCTTGTGTATTACACGAACCAAAGTGCAGGTAAGCCGTCTCTTCTTCTTCCTCCTCTTGCTGCTTCCTTCCTCTTCTCTCTCTTCTTCTCTCTCTTCCTCTCTGTCTTGATCTCGGCCCCCTATTCACCTGTTTACCCCTTACCCACCACCTAGTACTGTCCACAAAGGTCAGTTCCTCAACACATACCGTATGCAACTCTAAGGCGCCCATTGCATGCCTTCACGTACATGCATGCTACCTCGCACGGTGGGATACGAAATGCGCTACTTCAGGTCGCTTTCGCCTTCCTGTCCACCCCCTTCCCTTGACCACATCTGACATCACGCGCCCGAAGATTCACCAGGTAGTAATTCTATGGCTGTTTCTATTTTTATTGCCTATGTTGTCGACGTTCCCTGCAAGACATGTCCGGCTGAGCCTGCGAGATTCTTAAACTTATTAATTCACCCATCCACACTCAAGCATCAGACAGCCACGTAAACTCCTACCTTCCATGCTTTCCACAGACACCCTTCTCCCTTTATCGTTTGTTCTTTCATCCCATTCACTCTGTCTCCTTTCGACCGAGATGCCCGAATCCTGTCCCTCCCCTCACCGTTTATCGCTGTATCTCACATTACTCCAAACTTCTTGTCCCAGCCACAAGACTGATCCGCGAGTTTACAGAGGAAAAAGAGTTCGGGGTCCCGTCCAGGTTCCTTGATCAGCAAACTCAAAAGTGGCGTGGACGCACGGCTCAAAAACAATCCCGGCCTTCTATGCAGATATAGGCCGACCGACTACCACCTAGACGACGGCAAGCCATAAACTCAATCGTAAGTCTAGCATCAGAGCACTAAGCCGGCTTGGCCTGAAGCGATATGATCCTCTAGTCGCCGCATATCTTGCCGCTGCTTTCATCTCTTAGTCTACCAGCTAACTTATCCACTCCAAATAAAGTTTTCCGGTCTCCCACCGTCCACTTCTCCAGTATTCAGTACCATAAGCTCAAGCGGTCTGTCCCAATCGGGCCAGTCCCAGTCACACACCTATCCGGCCTGCTGGCTTTGTGAAAATACCTATTTTACACAGGTCTGGCACGCCTTTCGCGTGCTCTGGATCCAACGGTATAATAATCGAAACTTAATTCTTCTGGTACAGCCTCACACCTCCATCTCCCCCTACATATTTGCTCACAGACTCTGCCGAGTGTCTCGTCTCAACGACACAGATACAAAACGGAGAACTACAAAATACCTTGTCGCCCATTTCGTCCGAACAATAGTGCGGTGCTTCTAGGTATGTCCAATGCTGATACGCAGACAACACCAACCGCACATCAACCCATCATAATCAGAGTGTAATATCATCTCTGTTGCTTCTCAGTTGGCTTCAAGCCAAGACCTTTCTCTCCTTTCCAATTACCCCAACATTAGGTGACTATTATACTTCTACTACCTATGTCCATCCAAAGCCTGTGTCCTCTGGCTAACGAGGTTTTTGTACGAAGCTTATAGACACTCCAAGCTATTGCTGTACACCCACGCTTCGCTTCTCCATAAACTACTCGGCTTCTAGGCGCTCCATTGACAGTCGTGGAAAGGAGACTAGGGACATCGACATCATTATTCTACGGCTGCTACCACTCTTATCACACTCGGGATGGCGGCTCCGGTCTCGGGAAGTGGTGGCTCTCTTGAGCCTACCTTTCAAGGGTTCATAGGCAGTACGATGGATGCACTGGTCCTTTTCGAGGCTTGCCTTGCTGGCAACGTCCAACATGTTGCACGGAGACCTCATGACCGAGAACGAAGCGACCTAATCAAAAGCGGAAACATATTCATCTACGAAGAGCATTCATCTGGCATAAAACGTTGGACAGATGGAATAGCTTGGAGCCCAAGCAGGATACTTGGCAACTTTCTTCTATATCGAGAACTGGACAAGCCTTTCCAGCCGGGTGAGAAAAAGCGTGCCAACAAACGCCCAAAGATAGAAGGAGGAGTCTCGAAATCTGTGCCAACTCCTAGAGCTTCGACCTCACTGCCCTCCTTCACCCATAGTGCCATGCCCTCACCAACATCAATACCAAATATGGACCCCAACGTCAACGATAATGCTGATAGAGCTTACGTCGGTTCACTGGTTGACTCGTACCAGTTCAAGGAGAACGGACTTATCAAGAAGACTATAAGCATAGTCTATAAAGGGGTTCAGCATCACCTTGTCTCCTACTACACCCTCAGCGATATCAAGAACAACGTACTGAAATCAGTCATGCAATCTGCACTTCTCTCTAGTATTGTGCCTCGCCACTCGCTTATGCAGTCCAGTAACTTCAGAGCGCCCATTGATGATGGCGAGCTAAACGTGCTGGATCCAACCAGGTTATATGGCTACCCCCCGCTGGACTATATGGGAGTACCCAACCGACCCATGTCCATACAACCCGGGGCAGGTTTTGGACATTCTCAAACATGGGCTAGCACTCAGCATTATGCACCCAATCCGGCCTACAGTTTACCACAGACAATGTCGTCACATACTACAAACTATGGACAAACACTGGCACAATACGGTTATGATCCAAGTTACGGGCATCCATCCCGGCCACACAGCTACAGTCCAATCATACAAAATCGGCGGCACTCAGATTTGGTGCCTAGCACAAATGGCGCGACCGCGCTCGCGTACCAACAATCCCCGATGATAACCCACGGCAGCAGCTTGAGCAGCCATGATTTAGCGACTAGCTCTTATAGTGATATGCTTAGCGCTTCGGCGGCTAATGCTGCGGCAGAGAATGCTTCAACTAGTGTAGTCAGGGCGTATGGCGCCACTGGCGTACCAGGCCAGAGCAACGGTGCTCATGGCATAGGCAGTTCGGTACCTCAGAGCACGGCTGGATATCATAGCCAAATTACAAACGGATATGATAGTTCCATGAGCCGACTCCCGATGAACGATTTCGGAGATCCTCTCCAAGAGCCTGCTGGTCAAACTTTCGGCTCCACGAACGCCCATAACACACCGACCGACCTGCCAATAGGCCTAGACCATTCAGACTTACCATCGGCAGACCAAGAATGGAACACAACAGGATCGGTCGTCCCTAAGCACGAAGACGACAGATGGTAACACGCATGGGGCAAAGATGGGCCCGAAAAATAGGCGGCACGCGCTTCATTATCATCAACAAACTTTTGATTCATCATTTGACATCGTTTAATGGGCTGTGTGCGATCATGAGCGTGGGCGTTAAGGCTACCGGGATAACCAGATTTGGGACCCAAAAACATATCTAATACAGCTATTATTTGTTAATCTATTTCCTTTTGTTCCCATGTCTCCTTTACTTTCTTGCGTTTTTGTCCTTCGTCGCCCCTTCTTCGCTTTGTCTTCTTTTGGATGGAACTCAGGTGCTGTCGAGCGATCAACACGACGACGTATGACATGTTAGTATTGATATCGAGTTGTACCACAGAAGTGAGGTATTCTGTCCTCGACCTTCTAGCTTGCTGTGGGAGTTGGGAGTTATAAGTAGTGGCGCAATAGCGCAGTAGCATAGCAATAGCACATTCTATACAAAAGGATATCTATCAAATGCGGCTCAATTCTGTAACGAGATGACGTGCATACATAAGGTAATCGCCGAGATCTGGTATTCCCTAGGTAGTCTTGGCAAGAGCTGTACAGTAGATATTACCGTACATCATAGAGATATACACGGTGTCATATGTGGCTAAGCAAGCAGGAAAGCTTGGCATGGCTGAGTTTCAAAGCGTTAAACTACGGTGCGCATGTAGCATTTTGTGGACTGTGCAGAGGCACCATGCTGCCATTCACATGATACATGAGAAAGTACAGCGCAGCAGATGCAAAACTCGCTCGATTGATCCCGAGCCTGCACCTGAGGCCACCATTTGATTCATTCTCTGTTTGCCCCCCCCCTTCTCTCCTCTTTCTTCCTCTTCTCTTCTTCTCCTTTTTCTTCCACTACGGGCTAAGGGAGGGACCTATCCCGCTCCATCGAAAGAAAGAGGGAGAGGGAGAGGGAGAGGGCGAGGGCGAGAAGGCGCTGCCACGGCTTTTCGTATACGGGTTACCTCCTCAAGGTGCTGGTCAAGGCTCAACATCGATGCTTCCTAGCCCCCCTCCCCTACCAAGAGGAAGAAGTAACAAAGGGCCAGAGAACAGGTGACACGGTCAACTGTGCTCAAGTCTGGACTTAGATCTTAAATTTGGGACGAAAGGCGTCAGTCTGCTCAGGGTGTGTGTGTGTGCATGGATGTGCTTGAGTATAGGCTTGTTGAATTCTTTAGATACGATAATTCCGCAGAGCTGGGACAAGGGGCCGCGTTGCATTGGGGTTTGCGGTGGTAGTGTGGTTGGTGTTTTAGCGGAAATCTGCATCGGCGCCCTGCGCTCACACTCACAGTGACTCTCACTCACGCGCCCGCACACAACTAGTCGTCATGTTGACGTATAGGCCTCCTGCTGCCCCTCCGGCTCGGACCTTCTCACGGGGTGTCATCCGTGCTGTAGCCCGGCGGCCTGCGACTAGTCTTGCATTACCAGGTCCTTGTCTACGGGGGGGTCCACCTGTTTCGTCGTTGTCGGTGTCATCGTCGCCCTCATCGTTGTCATCGCGGTATGAGATGAGAGCGCGGACACGGCTGCGCATCATATTACAGAATGGGACAACGTGCCGGGCAAATGTGGCAGTGGGTGCTTGGGCATTCATGAATTCTAGGCTGGCTTTGGCTACAAATTCCTCTAGATGCTTTTCAAGCACAATAGGAAAATACCTCGCTGCCGAGCGTAAAGATGGCCAAGAATCTACGAAATCGCAACAGGACGCATCACGGTCACAGTCTCAGTCACAGAAGACGGGCATCCGAAAGGTGCTGCCCTCACTGACGCCCCATGAAAACATATATACGGTGCCGAACCTCCTCACCTTCTCGCGCCTCATCGCCGCGCCCGTCATTGGCTACGCCATCCTCCACGACGCCCATACCTTGGCTCTCGGCCTCTTCGCGTATGCCGGCGTCTCTGACTTGCTCGATGGCTGGATCGCTCGCCGCTGGAAACTGCAGACTGTCGTCGGGAGCGTCGTCGACCCCATGGCAGACAAGCTGCTCATGACTGTGTTGACCGTTTGTTTGGCTATGCAAGGGTCACTACCTGGTAAGTCTTATGCCCAGTCATCTTATGCCTTCTTACCTTTACTCGCCTCCCTGCCACCTACACTTCCCCATTTCTTTTCCTATTCTTCCGCCCTTTATATACTTGGCTAAAGTAATCTCTCTTCTCGGTTGCTTCAGTCTGGTTAGCGACCATCATCCTCGGCCGCGATGTCGGCCTCGGCATCTCTGCCATCTACTACCGCTGGATCTCGCTGCCACCCCCCAAGACATTCACGAGGTATTGGGACTTCTCGCTGCCCTCAGCCGAGGTGCGGCCCACCACCATCAGCAAGTACAACACCTTTTTGCAGCTCGGCCTCATGGGCGCCACCATGCTTACTCCCGTCGTGGCGGTCGACGTTGGCGCTGCCATGACGGCTTTACAGTATGTTATTATTCTACATTATCACTATTGAATTTTACCTATTCCCACCCTCATATTGGCGTTCCGACAGACTGGGCAGCTGTTCCTGCATAGTATCGACTAGTCAATTGGGGACTTATAGAATCGTCACTAACTTTCAGGTAGATATATCGTTGCAACTACGACGGTATGGAGCGGTCTAAGCTACGTATTCAGCAAGGACGCCGTCAGGATTCTCTCAGAGAACAAGGAGCAAAAGAAACCCAAGGACTTATAGAGTTTTTCTACTATCACCATTGCTCGACCACCTTGGCTTGGGATCATACTATTTCTATCATATCCAAGAAAAAGAGACCGGAATGGCTGTGTAGAACCCACAACGATGTCGAATCCTTTGGCAGTTGACTCATCATTGGATGGGATGGGCAAAGAAGGCCTGTCCTAGTATCTGTACATTAAAGGAGCATTGCTGCCTGCATATAAATAACTTAAGCTGAACCTATATCGCAATGGAAGCAAAATCTATTGCCTTTATGCCTATTTCTGACATATCCTTAACTTGGAGTACATGATGCTCCCCAAACGCCTGTGATGCAAAAGTTAAGTTACCCGAGCTGAGCTGTAATGTTGATACAGATGCAATGCTTAACTTGACCACCGTTGTAAATCCTCATAGTACACATGGAATGTATATACATATACACATAAGTCACGTCGACATAAGCCACGTCGTTAACGATGCTTTCACCGCTGGCTCTCTGATACGTACCCATTCCCACCATTTTACCTATATTGATAAATCTTGTGTCCGCGCCTCAGCATCCAGGGTATCAACCTCCGTGCCTAAGGGCGCGGTATCAGCAGCCAGAACGCTGTCGAACTGCTGACGACGGCTCCCTTGGCCGCGCCTCCTGACGAAGCTGAGCAGCCGTACGCACCCGGCGGGGGTCATCCCCTCAATGCGACGCGCCTGGCCCAGACTCTCGGGTCGCGTGGCGTTCAAGACAGCTCTCTCCACGATACTGAGCCCCACCACGGTATTGTAGTCGAGATCCGTGGGGAGCCTCAACGCTTCGTCGCGCATAGCGCGCGCGGTCTCAACCCGCTGCATATTGACATAAGGCGCGTAGCGCGCCTCGATGGTAGCACGGTCCTGGATTCTCTCGGGGTATTGGTTGATCTCGGGAATCCTGTCAGCGAGGTCGCGGATGCTGACGTCTGCTAAGCGTAGGATCTGCAGACCGTTCCGGCCCTTTGCATCGAGTTTGACGCGGAATCCTGCCTCCACCCAGGCTTGTGTGCTGAGGTGGTAGGAGGCTAGGGCGGAGGATAGTGAGTCAAGTTGGTTCTTCAAATCGGTGTGGGCCGACCAGCGCTTATCAGATACTACACCCCAGGAGCGACCTTTACCCGTGAGACGCAAGTCGGCGTTGTCGGCGCGGCTTGACATCCGAAATTCGCTGCGTGATGTAAACATGCGGTATGGCTCGGACACACCCTTGGTGATCAGGTCGTCGATCATAATACCGATGTACCCATCTGAACGGGTAATAGTAACCGGCTCAAGACCCTGCGCCGCACGCCCAGCGTTGATACCGGCTATGATGCCTTGGCCTGCGGCCTCCTCATACCCAGTGGTCCCATTAATTTGACCGGCCAAATATAGGCCGGATATCGCTTTTGTCTCGAGCGTCGATTTCAGACTCCGTGGATCAACGTAGTCATATTCAACGCCGTAGCCGGCTTGTGTCATGTGCGAATTCTCAAGTCCCGGAATCGTGCGCAAAAGCTGCTCCTGTGCTTCCGCAGGAATCGTCATTGAGAGACCGTTGGGGTAGACCAAGTCACTGGAGAACCCCTCAGGTTCCAACCATACGATGTGTCTCTCCTTTTCACCAAACTTGATGATCTTAGATTCGAGCGATGGACAGTACCTCGGTCCCTTTACCGTCTCTCGGATGTGGACGGTCTTGTCAAGGTTAGCGCGCGCGATGTCATGCGTGCGTGCATTTGTGTACGTTGCCCAGCAGAGCAGCTGGTCTGTCACCGACACACGGTCGTGGAGATAGCTGAAGGGTTCAGGCGGGTCGTCACCACGTTGTATGTCGAGTTCACTGTAGTTGATACTGTCTTTCGCGATCCGCGGTGGCGTACCGGTTTTTAAGCGCCCAAGCTTGAACCCGGCATCGCGTAACGATTTACTAAGCCCAAACGTCGCCTCTTCGCCCATACGTCCTGCTGGGTACGTCTCGAGCCCAATATGTATCTCGCCGCCAAGAAAGGTTCCAGTTGTAATAATGACCTGTGTGGTCGGCAGGATCTCGCCCGTCTCTAACCGTACACCTGTGATCCTACTCTTGGCGGCGCTACCTGGGTTCGCCACATTCTCGTCTACTACAATATCCGAGACGCTACCGAGTATTATGGATAAGTTTGGGTATGTCTGTAGCTCCTCTCGCATGTGTTTGTTATATAGGGCACGGTCGATCTGCGCCCGCGGCCCCCAGACGGCGGGGCCCTTCTTCCGGTTCAAGACTTTGAATTGAACACCAGACTTGTCGATTATCCGACCTGATACCCCATCTAGCGCATCGATCTCACGCAATATCGTCCCTTTGCCTATGCCACCAAAGCTGGGGTTACAGGAGCATACACCTAGGTTGTCGATCTTGGGCGTTACGAGGGCGGTTCGGGCGCCCGAGCGTGCTGCGGCTGCGCAGGCTTCGGTGCCGGCATGGCCGCCGCCTACAACAACGACATCAAATGGTCTACAATGAAGAAGTCAATTGCTGTCGACTGAGGTCGAAGCATTTGTGACATGCTGATCCACTGACCTTGTTCCCTCGCTCGCGACAGTGGCAAGATTTCTACGTCTGGCGTAAAGTGCTAAGGGCCGTCTCCTCAGTGCACGGCCAGGCCGACCTAGGGTCTTCGGCTGCCATATCGTCTTCATGTTGGCTGCAGGCCGTCGTTGAGGTGCGCAGGTTGTATCGATGGGGCAACCCAATGATGTCGGATCGCTGTCGCAAAAAAGGTACTGATAAGGATTAACGATAAGGTACCTAGCTTAGGTACCTGCGTATATACGCTGAGAGTGGCAGGCGGTCTAGCATTCAGTTGACTCTAGTGTCATGTCGTCATGCAGGCGGTGAAGTTCTGCCGGATAAATTATCACCACATTGTAGCTCTAAATATCAATATGTATACCTTTTAGGTGGTGGCTTGAATTGGGCGCGATCATGAGATAGAAATAACTATTGACTTGCTCATTATAGCGTTCACGACTGCGAGTTGGCGGCCTTCGCCAAGGAAGGTGCCGGAGCTTTTGAAAAATTTCTGAGGAATCGTGAGCAAAGTAGTTCGTAGTGTGGGTTATACAACTCCGTCCGAAAATCAAAAAGGTGAGAAATTCTCGGCTTCGAGGAAGCTTATGGAGAAAAGTAGGTTTTAAAATCGAGAAGTAAACACATTACTTGCGGCACAAAAGGGATACACTGGAAATATAGGGTTTTATATGCCGAAGTTCACAGGTTCAAGACCTAGAAATGTTTTCAGCGAATCTATGTAGCTCTTGTTGATGTACTAGGTTTCACGCGCCAAACTAGACGGAGAGAATACCTCGATGTTAATGAATACTGACCCAACTAAGTTACTCGGTCCTTGCTAATCTGAAACCTATTTGGATATGGAGATGGTCTTCCAGAGGCCGATGAAGCTGTAATTATAGGCGGATTTACAGAAGCCTGCAAAACAATCTTTTCAAGGGGTTGATGGGTCTTGCGACTATACAATGTTACTGTTGTTTGAGACCTCCTCTCTGGATTCTGTTATGAACCTTTGTGATGTCCCTTCAAAAGGGATAAACCGTTGTGTTGGCAGCCTCTAGTAGTACTACGCAAAAGACTTCTTTCTATATGTGTGGAGCGCTCGCGTATCTCCGGTGAATAAGGACTGACTAGATCCTAGCAATCCGTTTGGGTGCTGCAGACCGAGGTTTGGCAGCGGGAAAGGAATCCCGCTCAAAGCCTATGTAAGCGAATAGGGATTAGGGTAGGCCAAAGGTTATATGACTCAATATGTGTGCTTGCATTTCAACAGACCTTCCCCTGACTGAGGCCATGTTGATGACTCAGTGATAAGCACGTCAGCAGGATAAATCCTTGTGTCAGAGGCAGGGCCATAGGCGTCCAAGGATTTTCCGGTCCAGGGATGTTGAGTACGGCTTAAGCCCTGAGATTCTTTTTGTAATTTTGAGGTTGTCAATTCTATTTCGGTCAGACTTGATTGTTTGTTTTCCTTTCTGCTTTTCTTCCAGTAGTTGGCTTGTTTGCGAACTCGCCCTGCCTTCCCGCCAATTATACCGGAACACCATCGTCGAGATTCTATAATCGTCAATGTAGCTGATATAACCTAAGATAATTATACGAAAAAGTTCTTTCATATCGATTTTGAAGCTACTGGGCCTAGTAGAGGAGGGTTTAATATCCGAGAGTAACTTATCATAGTCCTCTCTCTCTCAAGAAAACCCACTAGAGTAGGACATGCCTAAGAGTAGGTACGAAGGAGGACTGACTTTACCTAGCCACTTGCTATATATCACTATTGCGAGGCATTGTTCAAGCTAAAGAGGCATATAGTCCAGCTGCCGATAGCTTCTATAAGCGTCTAGAGACGGGAGCAAGCCTGTAGATTAAGCGAATGGTCTTCGACGAAGCTAGTGAGGGAAGGGAAGAATGACTACTACAACTAGCTCACAGTAGGCAACTCCTCTTCGAGTAGAGACCTCCTTATACAGACATGAGCTGCGCCCCCGAGGAAGGCTTATGTAGTCAATTGGAGACTTAATTTCTAAGATTCCCGAATAGCTAGGTAGAGCATCGCTATAGTTCCAGGTATTATTTGCTACGGAGCAAATATCGTGTGCTTATTTCGGGCATCCTGCCACATTTCTCTCAATTCATCATTAAAACTTTGACACTCCGCTACCATGCAATAGAGATACAAGAATGCGAAAACAAGGGGTAGAAATTGTTAGTAGGCTATCTCCGACCTATCTCCTTCCGTAGACGGCCCGCCACTGTTGTTGGAGGAGGTTCTGGCCAAGAAGATACGGCGTCGTCGACTTCTTCTAAGAACGTAGCGCCGTTATGGATGGTGGTCCCTCCCAGCACAATCCTTACTCCAGGCGAAGATGCGTTTATGCTGGCCACCGTCTTAGCCTCCTCGTATGTTGCTCCTCCAATCATGAACACGATGATGTCTTGGGGCTTGTCTCGTGTAGTACCACCTCCCTCAACGAACGGATATTGTTGATCTCGGAGCTTGCCTTTGATCATATCTTGTAAAGTCGTTTCTAAGTGTGGAGAATGCTGCGTGTAGACATTCTCGACGCCCTTTAGACCCTTGATGGCCCTGGCGCCAGCAAAGATACCGCCCGACTCGAAAATGTCCGCAATGCCGCCTGCTGCTTGGGATTGCTGGAGCGAGCTGTGGTATATGAGGAGTTTTGCAACTAAGTCAGCTTGACGGCTGGGCACACCACCGGCCGCAGTTAATAAGTCGACAAGCATGGCTAGCGAGTTTGAGGGGTGTTTTTCATAGCGCAGAGCGTATAGCGCAACTAAGCTAACCTTGTTCTCGGGTGTAACCGAAGGATGCTGTATGAGTTTTTGAACATTCTATTGCTGTTAGCTGACTGCTGCTACCGTGGACAACGGGTCGCAAACATACCTTTAAATCCGTAGCATGGTTATCATTGCATGCTAAACTCTGCTCAACCTCGCTAACTTCCAGCAGGTTTTCCGCACCGACCCTTCGGCTCAGTTCAGAGACCAAGGTAACGTGCTTGCTGACGTTTCCCGAGAGTTGACGGAACTCGGGATACTCTTCGATAAAGCGCTTCATGTCCGCTATCGACTCAATATTGGCGTTGCTCTTCGTCTTTGACTGGTACTGCTCCACATAGTCTTTTATGTTCCCTCCCAGGTCGCCAAAGTTCAGATACATGTTCTTCTTAAAAAAGGGATCTTGGTCTTGCGACAAGACGATCTCCTTAAGCTCGGGCCGGATGTCTTGTATATCTCCTAGATCAACTCGGCCATTGTGAATACCTAGGAGCTGATGAACCATTGCCTGATATGTCCACTGATTTAGTAGGGGAGTCGCAGGGTCTTCTCTCCGGTCTACGATGAGCAATATTGGCGGCGTATCAACTTTTCGAAAGTCAAATAGCTGCTCCTCTTGAGTTATCTGATATCGCACTTCAGATGCCAGTTTCTTTGCTAACAGGCTGTTCTTCTCATAGCGGATAAGTGGCTTTTTCTTGAGGGCTAGCAGAGCAGCGATGATACCCTCAGTGGTCCGTTGTAGTGAGTCCGAGTTCCACATATCAGGGGTACTGCTCCATAACCTTTGTTGGGGAAGAGACATGTCTAGAGAAAATAGGTCGGGATTAATAACGATGAAGTCGGCGAAGTGTTCCTGCACGGACTTGACGACTTCGTGATCGTCAGCCTCGGCCAGCCTCTCGAGTGATGACTTCTTAACAACATTGCTGAAGTAGAGGTAATATTCGCCGTACTTTGGGTCTCGAAGCTCATCGATAAGAAATTGTATAGAATCCGGGGACGGGCGCACGAAGCAGAGACATCGCAAATGTCGCATCTTCTCACGGTTCTGATTATCTAGGCGGTCTGTGAGATAAACCTCATGATTGAGCAGAGACGACTGAGTGACGGCTGTTGACACAATTGGCACAGTGTCGCGGTCCAGAAGCAGAATCTTCATCTTCGCAGAGGAACCACCATATGTGCTGTCTCCGGCGGATACCATCTTGGAGATGTAGCCGGAGACGGCCTGGACGATATCCATCTTGACGACTTGCGCGATGCGGACGAATCTTGTTGAGGCAGTGTTACATAAATACCCTGATTCTCGAGTCGTGAGTTACGATGGAACAAGCGACTACGGGATGTATGTGATGCTATCCATGAACGGCTTTGATGAAACGATCTGTGGGAGCGTTCAAGATGGTTGTTGTTTAAGATGCATCTTATTGAAGAGGTGCAGGCTACCGAAGCGCCTTTGGAACGATGTATCGTCACCAGACAGGGGTCACGCTGTAAGGTACCAGCTAGGTGGATTCAAGTAGCCGCTACTCTGCCGCTACCACACCGGCAAAAGTCCTCACTACTTCTACGTAAGCGCAGATAGCTAGTGGTCAGAGAGTACAGGCTACGTCATCTCGATAAGATAAGGCATCTAAGCTTTAAGCTTCAGCACATCATCAGCATTCCAGCACTTAACTTCAGTCAATCCGCGCAATGCGCTTCACTTCCACTCTTCTCTATTCCCCACAGACTACTTCCGCTCTTCTCTTCAACATGAATGTGTTATCTTTGCCAAGCAGAGGCGACTGAAAATCGAATCCAAGCACCCTCGATGTCTCATACCACATAGATTGAGGTTCAATCACGAACATGGCTACGGACAATATATGTCCGGTGAAGCCTGAACCGACGTGGGCTAGCCACCTCTCTATTGACGAAGCATATGGCTGACTTCTTCACTGGAGCAGCTTGTCGTTCACCCAAGGCTTAGTTGTCGGCCAGCTCTCCGTCGTCCTCTTGATAGCAGCCTTTATCAAGTTCTTCATTTTTGGCGACGCTCCCTCTCCCGAAGTGACAGCGTCCATCCGTGCCACAGAGCGTCGATCCCGGACCCTCGCCCATCGACAGTCCCTGCTCAGCTTGCGGACGCCGAATACAAGACAACCGCAGCCTGCGCTTAACAAAAAGAAATCAAGCGTTTTGCGTAATGCACCTACGCTTACCATCGGCTCAATATTAAACAAAACATACTACAATGTGGACAGTCATCAGCCGGAGTCCCTGGACTGGTTCAATGTGCTGGTGGCCCAGACAATTGCGCAGTTTAGGAGCGATGCCCAGCATGATGACGCCATCCTAAACTCTCTGACTCAGGCCTTGAACGGCGACTCGCGCCCAGACTTCCTCGACGAGATAAAGGTCACGGAACTCACTCTCGGCGAGGATTTCCCGATATTTAGCAACTGTCGCATCATTCCCGTTGATGAGGATGGACTCAGCCTGGAAAACCGGAATGGTGCCGGAATCTTCGGTAGTAGTGCTGGAGCTCGCGCAAAATTATTAGAGGGCTCTCGCCTTCAGGCTCGCATGGATGTCGATCTGAGCGATATGATCACAATTGCCCTGGAGACCAAAATCTTGTTGAACTATCCTCGGCGCTTAACGGCTGTTCTGCCAGTTGCACTGGCTGTTAGTGTTGTGCGATTCAGTGGGACATTGAGTATCTCATTCATACCCTCGAACCCCTCACAGTCAACGCCGACAATGATGACCTTCAGCTTTCTCGACGACTATAGACTCGATTTTTCGATTCGTAGTCTTGTGGGCAGCCGCTCACGCTTGCAAGATGTACCTAAGATTGCTCAGCTTATCGAGGCGCGTCTCCACCGTTGGTTCGATGAACGTGCTGTTGAGCCTCGCTTCCAGGAAATCGCGTTACCGAGCTTGTGGCCCAGAATGAAGAATACTCGCGGCGCTGTCGACGAAAGCCTGGATGGCTTATCCTCCTCTGGTGGCAGTACGGGCAAAGGTAAAGGGCGCGAAATTGCGAACATCCTCCGCGAGGAGGCTCTGAATGAGGTCCAGGCGGAGTCTTCCTCTGCCGGAACCAGTGCAAGGCCCGAATTGAACCCAGATAATCTGAGGTATAGACGGACAAGAGAACGAGAGGATGACATCAGAGCCAATTCATTCAGTATGCCGGGTACGTTACCTGGTATTGACCTGAATGTGCAGCGGTGAAACTGCTCGTTGGCCTTAATTGATGAAACAAGCGCCGATGCTCCACTTTCCAATTCTCAAAGCGCATGAAAAGCGCTTGGGGAGTATATTCGGCTTACTGGCTTGACAGTACTCGCTGGATCCAGAGTTCGATTATGAACTTCAGGTCCATTGCTTCAGACCAATAACCTACTCTATTTCTGAGTGGATTCTGCTGTAAACAGTTGAAGTCCAGAAGCAGTTAAAGTTGTACATTAATAATAGGGTTCAAACAGCTACCTACTCTTAAGCTACAAGACAAAAAGTCGGCTGGGTATACCATCTCAATGGATGAGAATAGCTAATGAACTATGCTGTATAATTAGTGTAACGACAAGAAGAGAAGATGCTTACTTCTCAACAGTCTTGTTGGCAACCTCATAAGACGAGAAGAAAGCGGGGAAACGAGGAATAAGATAATAAATTCCGCTCCAAAGTTTGAGTTGCATTTTCATTCATATGCTTCTGTACTTGCGTAGATATACTCTTCACTAATGTTTAGATCAGAATTACCGTCGTAATGTCTTATGAGTAGTCCTGCTTGTTATATCTTCATAGCAACCAAGGCATTGGCACTCGCGGTGAGGGGGCCAAGATTCTTCCACCAGCCAACGGCGCCACCAACGAGTAAGACATAGTACACTACAGACCACAATATCGTCGCCCTGAATCTCCTTGAATTAGCCTTCCTGCCGTTTCTATCCTCATTATTCCTGGCGTCGTCCATGTCAGATGAGGGCTCGACGCGGCCCCATAGCCGCGGTAGCCCCATGGTGTTGCAGAAGGCATGCACGACGAAAATGGCCAGCAGGCTGCCCGTGCGCAGGAAGAGGAAGGTCGCATACGCGCCGAACAGGGACGTGTACGTGAGCTGGAGCAGAGAGCGCAGTAGACCTGTCACGACGGGCTCGTGCGGATGCGTCACGCGGAACTCGTAGAAGTGGTGGAAGTGCGCCAGCCCGAAGATCACGGGCGACAAGAATATCGTCCGGGCCACGGACGTCTGAGCGATGAGCATCAGAGGCACCGAGGCCGAGCGGAAGAGCACTTCTTCCGTAAACGGACCCTAATAGATTGCTCTAAGCATTAGCTGAGTGTAGGAAAAGGAGCGCTGAGCAGAAATGGTAAGTAAAGAGTAAGCCGTACAGCGATAATATTACGCCAGCGTATCATTTCGCTGAAGAGGCTGGTTACAGGGTACAGACTCAACCACTGCCTCCAGGCGCCGTCAACGAGCAGAGTCTCGTACAACGGACCGCTGAAGAGGATGGCGGTTAGGAGGAGGGACCTGGCGGTCTCGGCGAGGCCCAGCGGCCAGTAGCCCATGGAATGAAGAGCCTCGGCATGAGTGGCATGACCCTGCGATGTCAAGATGACGAAGGTGATGAGAGAACAGACGACGCAGGTCAAGGAGACCGAGGTAATGCGGGCCCGGATCACGGACGGCGCATCCCGAGAGAGGGTCCGCGACGGGCGCGTGGTCGAGGACAGATAAAATGGTACCACGTAGATGAGAGTATAAATAACCTGGTTAGGGAGCCTCCCTTGTTAATACGCTGTTGTCTTCTCTAATGTCTTCTTGTTTTCGCCAAGCGTGCACGAGGAGCATCTCCCCGCGCGGCTATAGTTGTGGGACTCATATACGTATGTATGGATGGATGGACTCACGAGGAGCGCGGCTGCAGTACCGGTGCTGATTGGTGGTGGTTTGGCTAGCATGATCGGTTAGTCAGGGTCAAAGCTTTGGGCGGTAGACGAATGTCTGCAGCACTTGCGTTGTTCCTTGTTGAAGTAGCGATTCAGAAAATTCGTGATGGCCGGCATCGTGAGGGCCAACCCGAGCGGTACCAAGTTCCCGGGATGATGCCGGAACAGCAATCTGTAGAGTCGTTGGCGCGGTGGGTCGGTAGATCCCGAGCTGAGACCTATCTTGAGACGGGAACGATCTTCTGTGTAGCTATTGTACACTTAAGTAGGTCGCGCTAAGGAGCTGCTGGTCGACCAGAACAGAGACCACGGCTTGGACGTCAAGCCCCTGAGTACCCCAAGTCTCTTATGATACAGGCCAAGGCTGAAGAAAGAGGAAGAGGGCTATAAATTAAAGGAGGGATCTGAATCAGACCGATTCAATGGATATACAGTAGATTAGACTCTCCCAAAAGGGCTTGAAGTCCTACAACGCTCAAGATTATGCCAGCTTCAGCGAGCGACACTTGAGGGTTTGCGCAGCTACAAGGCGCCGACAGGGAGATATGTCTACTGCCGGGCTCCGAACTCCACGGTTGCTTGGGAGGCTGTTACGTACAAGACTGGGAATGTGGAACTCCGCATGCCCACAAGCGCTTAAGAGTTGGCAGTCAGTCCATAATAGGCGCCATGAGCGCATAAGCGCGCTGATACGGGGGCTTCTTTCTTCTACCCTTGCTACTGGCGGCCAGCACAACACAAGACAGTCCCTGTGTCAGGTTGAGCCACAATTCGAAGTGTCGAAGGCTGCCAATTAGTGCACTACGTAGTATTGTATGTAGATGTTAGGGGGTAATTGGGGTTGATGATGATGCATCCCTGGTGGATTGTTAAAAGATGAATGGTTCAATATACTGGTTCGCGCCGTGGGGGATTTTCAGATACTCAGATAGCTTATTGACTGAGATACTGCACGTACAGTTCAATAGAACCCAACGTACCATGTGTGGGGTTGTGTAGCAACCCCCTAAACTCTGCGGTAGGTATTGTTCTAATTGGGCTATAGCACTCTGGGGTAAAATCGCCATATATGTATGCTTGCGTAGGACCTGGGTAAGCCAGTCTCACCACAGAAGAGAAAGCGAGACAAAGAGTAAGAGGGCAAAAGAATCAACTTTGAGACATTCTTGGACCAGCAATTACAAAGAGACACACGTCAATATAGACACGGTACTATAGGGTATCTGTGCAAGACTACCAGAAATCGAACGAGGATTTGAAGCGACAGCAATGTTCTGGATAACGCGAAACGGACGCGTCGCGATAAGCTCCATTAAACCCGCGTTGGTCACTTCACAGACATAGATATGTTATTGGGCAGTTGTATGGGCGCTATTGGGAACTGAAGTGTTGTCAAGCGATAGTGCCTGGAAGCTTAAAGGACCAAAAATTCCGGTTGGTTGACACGCTCAAAATAATTGTGTGGCTGGCGACTACAGTGTCTACATTCACTGTCCTCGGAATTTTCGGTAAGGTACCTTCCAGATTGTGTAGCGGGTTTGTTAGCGTGGTTGAACAGGTTTAGGGATTTTCCTTAGCTTGACCCGTTTAGCAGATTAGCCAATCAAGCATATTCTTTTCAACCCCTAATTTTATCTTTCTTCACCGATACTTGGTCTTTACGACAGCATCTCTACCAGCTCCCAACGTCTCGGCTTCACTACTATGTAGTGTAGATAAGAGAGCAGGTGAACGAGCTGCCTACATCGCAGACTCACTAGCATTTTCTTTCTTTTCCCCAAACAAAGCTCTTGAGCGGCTAGGTAGCGCGATTCGAGATGCTTCAAAGCATACTATCCTACCTACCATGTTATGGTTGCTCCCTGCGCTACACTACGGACTAGGGCTGGTAGACTGTGGCCGGATGTCTCCCGGCCAGTGGAGTTCCACGCGATCGATTCCCTGCTGATGACGGAACAAAGTTATACGCAGTCCTCTTGGAATTATACACTCAAGTATACAGAGGAGCCGTCAGAGTTATCAAAAAAACTTTCCTCGTAGCAGGAGCCTAGCCAGGCCGTGCGTGTCGGGAGCTTCAGAAATATGAGCTATTATTATAATCGCAACTCTTGACAATGCTCCGGAGCGAAATAGCATTGCCGCCACAGGCCTGCGAGAAAGGAATAACAAGAAGGTCTTGTTGTACACGTATGTGCGCCTAATGTAGGACCAGTCGATGATCATAACGGTCCGCCTAAGTGGGCATCAGCAGGGAAACGCTTACACTGGATTGGTTCTTGCTTTCTACACTGATTCTGGAGAGTTGTGTTCGTTCTCATTTCAGACTCGCAGTAGAGCTGCATGCCTACTGCAGGCCAACGGGTCTAGTTTCCGCTTGAGACCCATTGGCATCCTCTCAGTTCGTTTCGACAAAAGAATACCTGGTATAGGTATAGAAGACATCCAGCAGCATACATGCTACGTGGATCTTCTGGCGGATAGCGATTGGCGTTTATGTGGTCGTCTGTTTTGTTTCAACGTCTCATTTGCTCCAGCCTCCACTATTGATGGTGTATAGTTAGTACCTAGGCAGTTCAGATCCGTCTCTCCTTAGTGGGAGCGATGTTCACGATACCTAGAATATGGAGCACCCAACGTTGGCACTCGCTTCTTAGTTTAGCACGACCCCTGGCCTTCTGTCAGCCTCTCTTCGCCAGGATCCATTCTGTCCCCTGGTCTAGCCTATCTTCTTTGGACTGAGCACGCACATGGAGCGTACAGTCCCCTGATCTTGCTACAAACTGTCACTCCTTTTGGGTTGCATGGCCCGCCAGCCAGCCAGCAGCCAGAATCCTGTGCCCTAGGCCAATCGATCACTAGTCAGCGCGTTGAGTTAATTCAAGAAGTCATTCCCACCCTCCTGTCCGTCGCTAAGCATCTTTGCTCGTCATTCACTCATTTATTTCCTTTTCGGTCCCAGGGAGCGTGTGGTCTTAACATTAGGATACTGGTGGTGTCGACATTATCCAATTCTCTTTAGTCGGCTCCTTTCCCCAATCTCCAACTTTTGCCTCGCCTAACTACCTGTATTCCATGCGAACGACCACACCTCTACGGTCTGCCTTCCTAATCCAGGTTCAATCCTGAGCTCTCGATCTTTAACTTTTTTTTCTCTATCTCTCTCACTCTCCCGTCGCTCTCTCCTTCGATCCAAGGCGGTTCTTTTCTTCTTTCTTCTCTCGTCTCAAGTTTAATATTATTATTTTAATATCACGAAACAAAATTGGGTACCCCCGACGGCCAGGATTCACCTAAGATTTTCGCATTACCGACTCCACATGGTTGCTTAAGGACAGGGTCAACGAGCACGAACGCTTTCAGTATATGCAGTTCGAAGATTCGCATGAAGTGCTATGGTCATGATGACATTCCCACTTTTACGGAACTAACGTAGCGATTTCTGTGGCCGATTATCATAGCTGTAGCTACGGATCCGGTCTGCTGTAGAACTATGTCATCATCAACATCCTCTTCGTCCCATTCGCAGAGGACACCGCTGCAAGAGAGAACAAGCTCGGAAAAGAATAAACTGCAAATTCGCCTAGTTCCTTATACGCCTCCAAAGATAGAAGCCGAAGAAGCTGGGTCACATGCTCCGGAGCCGGGAACTGCTAGGAGCAATATCGCCTTCCACGAGAC
This sequence comes from Xylaria sp. FL0933, assembly GCA_022578765.1. Classification (NCBI taxonomy): domain Eukaryota; kingdom Fungi; phylum Ascomycota; class Sordariomycetes; order Xylariales; family Xylariaceae; genus Xylaria; species Xylaria sp. FL0933. The sequence goes on along the minus strand of MU389724.1, from coordinate 422,485 downwards.
CAATGACCGTCCTACCAGTAGCTCGACAACGTACGGGAGGGAAAAGTTTATAGGGTCTGCGTTATCGTCGCCGCCTTCATCTTCGTCGCCTATTGTTTCTTCGACATGGGTGAAGGGCAAAGGCGTTTCGGAATCGAGACTTGTGTCTGACTCGTCTGGCGCTGAGCATCCTGCCCCACCACCCCCTGTCGTTCTGAGGCCGTCTCACGGCAGCTTTATTAGACGTGTTAATGCGCCAACCCAACACTTACAGGGCCAGCGCGACAATGAGGACGCATTATCATCCACCCCGACAAAAGTCGCACCTCGGCGAGAGAGAATCATCAGCGTTAATTCGGACAAAACTTTCTCTCTGTTAAAGTCAACAACTGGCCGGGTGTCGACCGGCTCGGAGACCACAGCTCGGTCGTATTCCAACTCTAACAACACTTCCTTTTTCAGTTCGCATGAAGGAACGTCGTTTGATGCGCCCACCGACGATCATCCCAGCTCATTGTTCAGCTCGTTGCCCGAGCGCAGCGTGTCACCCTCGTCGTTGGGCACAGCCACGCCATCAAAATTAAACGAGGATCATATTACTTCTTCACCCTGGAATTATCGCATGGTGGGTGGGCTACGCAAGGTACCCAACACTCCGGAGCCGAGAGCCAAAGGAAAAGAAATCGTGAGGAAACCACTTCCAGCAGCGCGGGAGACAGCAGCCACGGCACGAGTGCCAGAAACCTCGTCCCCTCTTGCTCTGAAATCGTCCTTCGTCAGCGAGCATAGCGACTCTACTTCCTCGGAGGAAATCACCAATTACGAGATCATCGGCCGTAGCTCGCCTCCTCTACCGGATTCCGATAGCATTGACGTGCCGCCATCGTCGAGTAGCTCGAATTATCAATTACTCGGAGGGCAATCTTCTGCACCACGGTCGTTTAATTCATCCCCTACACGTGGGCATTCAATCCTAGACACACCGGGAAGCAAGAACTACGTCGTGCACGATAGCCCATACCCTGCATCTGAACAGGTTTCGCTCGAAACACCAGGAAGTAGGAACTTCATCGTCCATAGTAACGTCACTCCGTCGCCTTCCGTCTATTCAACTGCTCGAGTACCCCGCGGCCAGACTTCTTTCGACAGCTTCCGGCGGCAAGTCAGAGAAACATATTCCCAAGAGAGCCTTGTCATACCGCCTTTGAGGCCGCATAAAAGGTCATCATCGGAGAACCTGCACTTAAAGCAAACTTCAAGAGAGACTTTACACGGACGCGCGAATTCCTTTTCGTCAATATCCAGCATTCTGACACAAGACAGCGGGCCAAACGTCGTTCGATTGGCGCACACGCCGTCAATATCGTCAGTACGGCAAGCTCTACGAGCCGGCCGAAACAGTGGAGGACGACCCAAATCACGGATGGACATGCATCAATGGAGTTCACAACTCTCCACCGTGATGTCCGAGTATGAGGGTAGCGATCGTGGTTCTCGTCTTACTTCACATGGTTCAGCAGCTGAACGGGGTAGCAGTGGACTTGGCAGTCGGGGCAGTAGGAATATTCAGAGTATTTCGTCTTCCATTTTCGACAATCTAGAGCCAACCCATGTCGTTAACCAGACGCACTCTCGGTCAGGCTCGCTTGACCGGCCAGGTGCAGCTTTCATGCGAGGGGCGAGGGAACTTCCCAGTCCACCCGCTCCCACAATTCGGCATCATGACGAACACGGCGATGGACTAGCGGATTTGCAACAAATGCATCAACTCCAGAGCAAATCCTCGCGAACTCGACTCGGATTTCTTTCCCGACAATCTTCTGACCGAAGTTTGCGCTCTTCAACTAGCTCCCGAAGCGGCAGTTTCACAACTACTTCCCTTCCAACTTGGGCCAGGTAATTCCAAAGCTTCTGGGTCATATGATTGATGTTGAATGCTAACAAATCTCAGACTTTACTACGGAAGTGGCGAAAGACGCTGGCTTGCCTCGCCGTCGGTAATATCCGAAGGCGATGACAACTATCCGCCGAGCCCATGGGTGCAGAGTGGTTCTCCTGCCCCAGAACAGTTCCATCAAAATATACGCAACCCACGCCGGCGACCAAGGGAACCACAGGGCGACAGTCCTCAGGCACCTGCTCTGGAGACGACGCCTCCTGGGATCGGAGATATTCGCCGAGCTCCAAAGAAGAAGACATCCAGTATCTGGTCGCCTCATCTTCGGCCAGACAATAGGGCTAGTGGCTATAGTATATGGCAACCGCCATCCGCCACGTGGTCAACTGATAACAGTATGTTTGGACGACGCAATATTCAAGTGGTGCTGTTCGTTTTAGGATTTGTCTTCCCTTTTGGTAAGTCGCATGTACGGCTATTTGACTTACACATTTAATAAGCTGACTCGTTACCATAGCCTGGATGATCGCTGCCTTCTTACCGCTACCTGCCAACCCTCGATCTGATATGGAAGAGCTGGGCAAAAGCATCGCACAATCTCAGACGCCAGATGATTCTGGGCCCGAACCGCCGTATCGAAGAGTCACCCCAGTTGATGATATACGCTATCAGAGTGCGCGTTGGTGGAGGAATCTGAATCGCTACATGTCAATCATCGGCTTATTGATTCTTGGTGCCATCGCCGCACTAATAGTAGTTGGAGTCAAGCAGGGGTGGGCCAGATGAACGCGAAAGACGAAACCGCAAACATCTTCTCAATGATTTCGACCTCGAAATCTCACACCCACTCAACAACACGATTATTTAATGACTTTTTTTTTTCGAGAAAGACCAGGAGCAACCACTGGCTTCTCTTTTTATACGACTATGATAACTAATGACGAATTTTGACGAGAAATGCCGCTGCGACCTCCAGCGGCCTCGAACATATAGATTTGAATTTCTTGAACGTTGCGCCAGTATCTCAGGACCACTTACGCTCTACGCCATTTCACGCTCTTCTGCTAAACGACAGCATCACAGACCTGACACGAGCTCACGTCAACGATTTCCTTCCATATTGCTTGAACCCAACTTAGGGGCTTTTTGCAATTTTTGCAACTTTAACGGATGCCATTTTCTGGCTTTTCTTTTTCACATCGGACCGTTCCGAAACGACTTATTGTATACTATGATCTTCACGACCTCTGCCAACGTATTGACGCATGTCCCTCACTTTTTCTCCTTTTTCTTCCTCACAGCGCCCTCAAAGTATATATTCTTTGTACACTTCATATCTACTTCGACCCTCTTGTACTAATTAGAACTACGGAACGACGCAAAGTGGGAAACACGAACATAATCACGGCAAAGTGAATTAAACTCGGCTTCCCCTCACCAAAAGCGACCCGGCGTCTTCTGTTTCATCTTCATTCATCTTCTTTTTGCATCAGCGACCTATAGACACGCTTGCATCTATGAGATACACGATACCCGTCTCATATTGACCTTTAAGGCAATTTTGTGCCTATCCAATTTTGAGAGACGAAGGAAGGAAGGATTTAATTCTTCGGTTTGGGACCTAGCTCGGGAGTCTGACAGCTAGCGATTTTGAGACTTTATTTGATGGGAGTTTTCGACTCCGGAGATTACCTTGGGCTGTTTTGCCGCTGGATTGCATATCAAGTCGATAAGGGAGTGTTTTGTTGACATGGCAAAGGCGTTGGTTTGCATACTAGTGACCTTACGACCACTTCAAGACTCTGGTTATAGCACCCTCTCTTCAACGAGCTTAACACGCCCACAATGAATTGATTGATAATCATCGCACTCACGTGCATCTCATACTTCTGGGCCTTCGTTGCGTGATTAGAACGTGCTTAAGCTCTAAATATGAAATGTCTAATTCTGTTAAATTCATATGCTGTACGGTCATTATATTCAAAACAATCAGTGACATAATAAACGTATCTGCCAATACACAACATGCTTGACCAGTATCATCTCTACATTTCTCATTGTGTCGTCTAAATAGCCGGTGAAGATCTATAAAGTGTTACGTATTCCCAAAGCCAACCTGCCGGGCGCCACGCGAAAGGTTGATTCGAGGAATCCTAATTAGCAATTCCTAGAGTAGAAAATTGTACCAAGCCCAGTTATATTTTCATAGCTCCTTCTTCTGAGAACCTTTCTTATTAAGATCTTTCTTTGCCCTTTCCACTTCGCCTTGAATCTCCTCGATAGCTTCATTGATATCTTTACCGGGGTCGTCACTAAGACCCAGAACCGGCTCCTGACGGAGGCCAGTTAAACTGTCTGTGCTGGTTGTGCGGCTCAAGCGTCCACCAGTTTCATGAGACCTTTTCTCCAGCATCTTACGCAGCTGCATCTTGGCGGGGGAAGCGAAGAAGGCCAGACTAGCAAACGTGGTGAAGATAGCATAGAAGTACACACGTGACCATACTAGGAGAGATTCCTTGAATCCAAGAATGATAAATGGCGCGACGACGAAAGAGAAGGTGATTTGAGTTGCCAACCAAGAGGCGATGTCGTAGTATTTCTTGTTTGGCAGAGGCTTTTGCGTTGCAGCATCGATAAAGAAAGGGCGGACATTGCGACGATAATCTGGAGTTTCGTTAGTGACATAATAGCCCTGGCGTATTCCTCGACTTACGCTTCGCTGCAGTTTGGACAAAGCTTGCAAGCACGAAAGTAAGATAGTATCCGGGATAAAACCCGTGCCAGAAAGCACTGGTAACAAACGTAGCCAAACTTGCGCGAAAACCCGGCTTCCTATTCCTAGGCGTGACGCGTAGGTAGATATAATATCGTAGCCATTTGTTGGTGTTCATATTCCAGTTCCCCAGATAAGCCCGGCTGTTCTGGGCGGATTCCACCCCCCAGGGGTTGATGTTCTGTAGGCGGTTCCAAGACACTCTCCCTGTAGCGGGGTCGATGCCATTATAGCCCAGTCCAGCCAGGATACATGAGCCTTCTGCCAGAAACCAGACACCATAATATTTCGTCCGTGTCGTAAAGCCAACCATGTGGAGGATAAAAATACGACGAAGGAAGCTGTACGTCATGTAGCGGTCGCTGAAGAGGACGTCCGGACTATACCACTTGCCCAAGTTTAGGAATACCAGGATCCACAGCAGTCCACACACTAACTTCCACGTAGCGGGAGTACCACTCCTTGGAATCTTGCGCTTCTTCCGAGTAGGGGGCTTCTTCGCAGGGTCAACCGTCGCAGGCACATCGAACATGGAGCAATCGATCCAGGCCCTGTATTCATTATAATCGAAGGCCGGGCCGGCGAGGAGCGAGGGGAAGAACAACACGTAGCCTGCGTAATCCAAGAGCCCAGGAAGTTTAAGGATTCTTCGATCCTTCTGATGGTCACTGAGCTGATCCTCCGGCAGTGTACCATCGAACACGTTCCAAGCAAATGCAGACAGCTTCATCACCATGACCATCTGCGCCCCGGTGATGTCGACGGCGGAGGGATTGCTAGCGAACTGGCGAGAGAGTTGATTAACGGCCATATGGCCCATTAGAAAGACGAAAGCAATCCATGGCATGTACGGGGACGTGCGCAGGTAGGATGCAAGCCCGTAAGTCACGGCAGAGGATATAAAGAGCGTTCGAAGGCCCGCCCATAGCGAGAAGAGTCCAACCAGGTAGAAAACGCCACCGCTATCAGGAAAATGGGGTCAACGTGGACGTTCTCGTTAACTCGCTCAGCGGGGGCTCCCCCATACCTTATTATGAACAAGTTCTTATAGTCTGGGCGCGCATCGGGAATTCGTTTGAGGAGGCCGGCGAGCGGGTAGGAGATCAGGAACGAGAAAATGAGCTTCACTGTGCATTGAGAATCAAACATCAGTAAGAGTCCGAGAAAGCAGAGGTCGGGAAGGAGGACATACACTCGTCTGGAGAAGCACCGATGGCCCCCGACAATAATTCGAAGGCTGAAAGAAAGTCAGCCTAGATTCCATACTGCAGTACAACATGATAGCTCTCACGTTTATTGATGTAGGGTAGCATCGTGTCGGCAGGCTGCACCCTCTGTGCATACGTCAAGGCGCCAATCTACCAAAAGTCCAGACTGGAACAAATCGAAAAGCTAAGGAGGAGAATCACAGGGAGGATAGCATCGTAAGTGGCTTAGGTGGTTGATTTGAGCGAGTGGAACAAGGACCACCGTCTTAAACTAGTGGCAGCAGTGAGGGCTGAAGAGTCCTTTTTTTATGGTTTTTGTTGAGCAACCTTAAATGCAGGCAGGGTAAGGGTAGCTTGTGGTTGATGTCATAGGCGATTCTACCCGAGTGGACGGCCTAGGCACCCCACTAGAGACCCTTGCTCAACGACGACCTGACCCGTAAAAATAGGCACGGGCCAGTGGCCATGTGGGCAATATAGCGGCCGAGGTCTTAAACAGCTCATCCCATGACTGTCGCATTTCGCTTTCCACCTAATGAACTTATTGAGTAAGGTTCTCGGGATTCTCATCCACCATATCTACCCTCTATCACTTTACATGTAAGTATAATGGAAGCCGCGTGTAATGAAATAGGGAAAACTTGATAGATAGGTAGCGTCTTAACTATTGCTGTAGTCGCATTCCCAATAAACAAATCCAAATCGCAGGCATAGAATTATTTCGTTCTTATCATCGTTACGTACATCCCTATATACCTCCTAGGTGTGTAGGTAGTGAAGATCCAAACTTCCTACGCGAGCCCAATAGTCCTGCTCTTTGGCTCTTCGATCTGCCCGTAATGCTGCAAGTCACAAATGGTTTGTTGTACTACATATGTAGGGAGGTAGGTTATGTTACACGTCTCTGGCTACTAGGTAGTAGTGTAACCTTAGGTGTTTGCTCCGGTCACTACTCCGTATTTCCGGTCCCGGTTAGGCTAGTGCGATAAGGCCAGATCTATGGCTTGGATGCGGAGGGGGAAGTGTCGACTGTGCATACCACTACTACTACTAGTACACTGCTACTACAGTATACTTGCACCATTTGAACAACTACCAATACTCCTGCATCATCACTTCCACGCCTCTTGCAAACCTCCAACATCAGCCTCCTCCTCCTGTCTCCCTTTTCTACTCATATCGTTTCTTTGAGATTTATATTGCAATTCATTTTCCTAAAAGACACAACCATGGACCAGGTGATCGGCGACGGTGGCCGCAACCCACTCGAGGCCTGGTTTTGGGAGATGCCCATATGCACCCGTTGGTGGACTACCGCGACGGTGCTAACGAGCGCCCTCGTCCAGTGCCAAATGGTTACGCCTTTCCAGCTTTTCTATAGTGTCCGAACCGTTTTCCATAAGGCAGAGGTACGTTACATATCTCGGCGTGCGAAGCGCCCTTTCTAGCCGTACCACACGAGCTGGAGTGCTAACTTGGCCTCTTGGGGCGCGAACAGTACTGGCGATTGTTAACGACATTTCTTTACTTCGGCCCCTTCTCGCTCGACCTCCTCTTTCACGTATACTTCCTTCAGCGATATTCTCGTCTCCTTGAGGAGTCGTCTGGCCGGTCTCCCGCCCACTTCTCCTGGCTCATGGTCTACTCCATGGCGTTTCTGATCCTCCTATCGCCACTTGTCTCCATGCCCTTCCTAGGTCACCCATTGTCCTCGACGCTGGTATACATATGGTCGCGACGAAACCCTGATACCAGACTGAGCTTTCTTGGATTGCTGGTCTTCACAGCGCCCTACTTACCCTGGGTGTTGATGGGTTTCAGCCTCATCGTGCATGGGACGGTGCCTAAGGACGAGATCATGGGCGTTGTCATCGGTCACATCTGGTACTTCTTCACCGATGTTTATCCTCCTATGCACAACGGTTCTCGTCCGCTAGATCCGCCCATGTGGTGGCGCCGGCTGTTTGAGGGGCGGCAGAGAGAAGACACGGCTGATGCCATCAACAATGAATTCGCCGTGGCCGGTGGGCCCGAGCTGGCGCCGGCCGACGTACGATGATGATAGATAAATGGACATGCGCATTGGCCTTTTTGGATGCTATTAAAACATACCCTCATTTTCAAGGCGTTGGGATAAGCGATTACGACATTGGCACAGGGCTTCCGAGCCTGCCGCATGAATGGGCATAAGAGTACGGCGTTATTGGGTGCTTCACTGTGTGGACCATTAAACTAGGTATGGTTTATCTAGACTCAAGATTAGGTCGAGAAAACAAAATAATAAGATCCCGACTCAAAGACACAATGCTCAACTAGTGAAGCCTCGATGCTCTCAGCCGCATATACGATACCGAGAATTCCTAACATAGTTTGACTTAAGCTTCACCACCTAACGGTTAGACGTTTATAATAATTAGACTACATGTAGATTTTAGACCGCGTTGATTGTAAGTCGTTGTTGTCTGTTTAATCAAGTATCATAACATGCTGACCAATGCCGAGCGTCTGAACGGGCCGACGGCGAGGAATGGTGCAATCCAACCCCCCACTAGCCTAAAAACCCCGCGACGTCACTCTTCTAGATCGGTATTATATTGTACCAAATGACCATCGGCTTATAAACTTGTCATAAAGACAACAGCTGAAAAAGAAGCAAAGAGGATTCAATTAACTATCATTCTCGTTTTTTATAACCTCGGAGGTGAAAAGTAACGACTATAGCATTGCCTTAGAAGGCCCGCATATTGTTTTATACCTAATTAGCATCATTCGCAAAAATGCGAGCCTATTGGTACGACAACCTCGAGGTAAGTTATTTTTCCGCCTAATGGACACACCCGAAGGCGGAAATTCTCACGATCAGCCCTCCCAACTTGGTCCAACAAGAGAAACCCCCATGTCGCATATTCTCTGCTTTAATGTTTCTCTTGCCGGCCTTCTATCACCGCTGCACGGGGCTGATCATCTGAAACCAGGGCGACCAGCGCCTGCCCCATGATTCCGGCAGGAACGTCAACGAGGAGGAGCTGAAGAAGGTCGGCGTGCTATACTATCGTATTCCGGAGATGGCGGGCGTAGACGCTCTGGCGCGCGAGCGCGACTACAAGAACCGCGACGAGATCGTCGTCTCGCCTGAGAAGATGGGCGATGCCTACGAGAGCAAGGTCCGCATGTTCTTCGATGAGCATCTCCATGAGGACGAGGAGATACGCTATATCCGCGATGGCAAGGGATACTTTGACGTGCGCTCTAAGGACGACGAGTGGCTGCGCATTCAGCTTGAGAAGGTGAGCGGTTCTTTCTCATCGTCTTCAGCGAGGGTTTCAGCTTCGAAGGGGCTGTTGGCTACTATGCGTGGGAAGGGAATGCGCATGAAGTTATGGGCACTGGAACTACTCTATGCGTTTAGATTGAGCTAACTATGTTTGTCTGTTAGGATGACCTGATTATCCTTCCAGCTGGTATCTACCATAGGTTCACAACGGATCAGGACAACGTAAGTCACACCCTATCACCACTTAAATTGCTTCTGTATTCACCGCTGAGCCTCAAATAACCATTTACATAATGTTCTTAGTATATTCAAGCAATGCGCCTGTTCAAAGAGGAGCCTAAGTGGACACCGTTGAATCGATCCAGCGATCTGGATGCAAATGAGTATCGCAAGGCATACGTTTCCCAGTATGCACACTAAGCGTGTTGTATCTAGCACAGCAGCGGGTGGCAAAGGAAAGTGTGGACAAGAAAAAACAAAGGTGCTTTCAGAATTGGCAAGTATGGACAGCGGTTGTAAGACGTAATTGAGAGATCAAGCGTTATTAAGTTTTCCAAGTCACTGAAACCAAAACAAAGACATTCCCTTGCTCCATCACTTATTTATGCCCAGTGTATTATCATGATCATTGCTACTAATTACTCTCCATCCTAATTACATCTACTAGTATACTATGACAGCAATCTGCATCAAAATAAACTTACCCAGCTAGTTGATCCATCTACCACACAGAATCAAGAGCGCTCATCTCGCCGGGGGCGCAGTGCTCCGGACTAGCGAGCACTATTGTAAAAGGTATCAAACAGCTTATTCCATGATTATTCGCCGACTAGGGGATATACTCGAATGCTTATACAGGAAGTTATAGGAGATTGATACCCCTCCTCCAATCAAACCCATAAATTAATATTCATCGAGCGGAGATCTTAGAGCTTTCTCTTGATTGTCTCCGTCCCATCAAGCTCCTTCTGGTACACGCTCTACGTACTGGAGCAGTGGCTGAAACGTCATGGCATGACCTAAAGAGACCGAAGACAAGTAAGCAAGTTTCTCAATGTCGTATAGACCGTTTCTTTCACTTGACCTATGGCACGAGTAACCGAACATAGGCCCAAGAGTCACGACCTAAGCTTATCGATATATCGAATCCAAGGAAGACATGTCGTATCACGAGAAAGTACACTCTCGGGACGCCATGGTAGAATCATCGAGCAGTACCGAACGAAATCAACCCGGCATTCTATGGGCTGCCCTAGTCCAGGTGGAGAGACTATATCACAAGCACACCTTATTGGGCACGATCATGGTCGACAAGGTTCCTCTTCTCTAGCAATGCTGGCGGTTATAATATAAATCGGAACAGCCGACAACCGAGATACCCACAGCCCTAGCAAAACCGCAGTGTCAACACTTCAAGCCTCTTTGCCCAGAGTGCGGACACAGATTCGGAAGAGGAAAAGAACTCTCAAAGCATATAGCCGAACCCCACGGATGGAAGCCGTACAATGCCACCCATCTGGATGCCCAGATCCAACATTATTTTAAAAGAATCGATGTTTTCAGAGTGGTGAGAATATCATATGACTTGCGTTCAGCCGACAATTCGTTGTTGGGGACACCGCAGAGCACCACCCGGGAACTTGCAAGTCAACTACTTATATAGCCCAGCCGTACCACTTCATCTACCGCAAGTCAGGCTCCATCAGCCGCAAGGATGTCCAGAAGACCCTCGAAGAAGCTTTTGAAAAGGCTTCTAATCAAGGACTCACCTATACTGAGCCAGGGCAAAGCTCCTTGTCCAGATGGGAAGACTATCCCATACACACATCTATCACACTGTTGGTGGTTGTAGCATAGAGGTTGGAGCGGATGGTGGTCAAGATACTTAATTGCAGCGTAAAGCGTTAATATATTATATAGCGAATTTTATTGAGATGAAGTGATAAACAGCTTATTTTATGTTTATTCGCCAGCTATATAATTCAACCTAGTTTATCAAACGTTTATGCAGTGCATTATGGGGCATTTATGCCAGTGTCAGCAGCTACTGAGAGGATGTTGAGCAGGGCCAGTCCTTCGGTTCTTGTTCATCCGCCAAAACTGAGGTATGTTGATGTTGTTCAATGTTGGTCTGGTGGAACTCATTTGGCAAGATTCTTTTGGCGGGCAGACGGAAGCCGAGTATGTAGTTATATACTCGCAATATGCGCTTTTGACCTTCCAACAGGATATTTTCGAGCCATATATGGCATATCTTAGGAAGTCGTTCGACTTCCCAGGCAGTTACTCATTTATTACATGCTAAATTGGCGGACCGAGCTGATTGGCAGGTTGTGCGTTCCCTTGTAGATCACCCCACATTCAGTACCTGGATTACTGCTACTCTCACTCCAACTTACACCCTCCTGTCTAATATTTGCTACTGCAACACGTCGACGCTCCTCGTCAGCTTTCCCATAATGATGCTGACTCGACGGTCACTTAGCTAGCCATTCAGCATGACTGTTCTATAGCAGGGCGAAATGGACTCTAAATCTACGTCCGAGCTGGCTGGTGCGTCCCCCGGCAGTATCAATGTTCAGAGAGGGAAGCTAGTTCTACCGGCAAGTTGTGAGCCTCCGCTCCCGAACTCGCCGCGTAAACAGCTCGTATGGATTGTAACGCACCCCATAAATCTCCGTCCACTTACAACCAACATGCTAACCGTAAGCTCAGGTCTTTGGGGGAACTGGCCACATGGGTCGGTCACTGGTGAAGTGTGCACTGGCCCGCAACGATCTTGTAACTGATGTAGGCCGTACGTTTGAGACGAGTCCAGAGTCAATGGAGAGGGGAACGCAGAACTGTCTAGGTATGCTATGCGACGTGCGCGCGCGCCAAAGCGTGGCATGCGTTATCGAGAAGACCTTGGAGCGGTTCGGCCGCATCGATGTCATCGCGAATTGTAGCGGGTATGGCGTGATTGGGGCGTGCGAGGATCAGGACGAGCATGAGATCCGGAACCAGTTCGAAACAAATTTCATGGGCACACTGCATATCATCCAGACCTCTCTTCCATACTTTCGCTCTCAGGGCGCCGGCCGCTACCTCATCTTTAGCTCCACCAGTGGCGCCCTCGGCGTACCTGGTCTGGGGCCTTACTGCGCGACTAAATATGCCGTCGAAGGCCTCATAGAAGCGATGTCGTATGAAATCGATTCATTCAACGTGAAAGCAACACTCGTCGAACCAGGGCTCGTCCGTCGCGACGAGCCGGATTCCGTGACAAATCCCTTACCCACCTGGGGCCATTTCCTCATAAAGCCCGCCAGCGAGGCATATGCCCATGCCACCTCGCCGGCGCTCCATGCTAAGCGCATGGTGCAGTGGCTCGGCGACCGCCAGCCCACGAGTGCCGTGAAGTGCGCTGAACTGGTCTGGCAGTTGGCACATTGTTCATATCCGCCATTACGTCTCGTGTTGGGGAGCTATGCCATAGAGAGCATTCGCGATCGCCTCCGGTCAGTCACTGAAGAGCTCGAGGATTGGAAACACCTAAATTATCCCGCGGCTCCCGACACGGAGACGGCTCCAACTACGGAGGGGAAGAACACTGAGCGAGACGAAGATATGGAGGATGCGGACGCTGAAGCACAGAGTCATGCCACATGATGTATAACTGTTCCGCCGGGTGTCTAGTGTTTCCTCTCATGGATAACGTCCCGCTCTAGCTTCCATTATGGTATAGTCCAGAGTTAAGGGAAGAGCTCTTCTGCAATATGCGGAGAATTTGAAGAGAGCATATGTACAAGCTGTTCTTCCAACTATTTACCTTGTCATATTAGATATGATTGTTACATCGATTGGGGTTGGCACTTGGACAGCTGACGGTATCGGTCTCTCAAGGCGTTGTTTTGGTCTATAGTGAGTCCTTCACGGGAACTCAACATTAGTCTATCTGGGTATTCGAGATTTATTTCATACATCTGATTAATTGATAATAGACCTACATATGGCTCCTGGGACGATACTGATCAGTACTCATGGCTGCATCTTAACAAACATAGAGAGCGAAGTCTCTCGAGAGTACCTGAGTACCTACATAGTACCTCCTAGGCTAGTAGTAGGTTTGTCCAAGACAGGCCTTAGAGACAAGCAACAACTGAAAACTGCCTCTGGGGTTTGACCCAAAACCTTGATGTAAAGGCTTAATGTGGTTCCCCCTTGGCACAACTCTTGGCGCGGGCGACTCGTGTTCGATGCCCCACTCACCATCCACTAAACCCCGTTTGGCCGGCGTGCCTAGTGTCACTCACCCATCCTGGCTATGCTCCCCAATGCAGATAGATGTTGGTGCCTCTCGACTCAAGCTGCAAATTAATTTTATCTCGATTAAATCGTGACACGCTTTTTGACTCTGGCTCACTCCAACCTTGACTCTAGATATCCGTCTCACCCTCCAGATTTTGTGCGACTACACCATCTGGGCTTGTATCGGATTGTCTCAGTGGCCTTGACCAAGCATTATTCATCTTCCTCTTCACCTTGTTATCTGCTGACAACCAAATTCCTGCATCAATCACATTAAGCAGGCTGCTCGCCGCGCCTCCTCCTCCCGGACACCTTTTCCCCCCTGCCTCCCACGACCGCCCCCCTTTGCTTCCTCACCATCTCCGCTACACGAGAACCCGATCGCCGAAGCTCGGTTTTGACGATTGACCCCTACCACAGCCATGTCGGACAAGAAGAACGAAGATTATGCGATTCGCATGCCCGACTCGGGTACTCGAAGTCCGTTTGGAGGGGAGAAAGACCCCTTCATCATCCCCACGCGGCCAGGCAGAGTCGCATCGCGCGACTCTCTCTCCGCGCGGTTCGCCAAACTTGAGAACAACCCTACTGCTTCGATCCTCGCCTACTGCGTCGCCTCCATATCCATGACTGTCGTGAATAAATATGTCGTATCCGGCTCAGATTGGAATCTCAACTTCTTCTATCTCGCCGTCCAGGTAATAGGGATTCTTCACTTGGTGTAATCGAAGACAGTCGCTTACTTTTTGCGTGTAGTCAACAGTGTGTATCGTCACAATCCAGATCTTGAAGCAGATCGGTGTTATTACCAACTTGGCTCCCTTTGACACCAACAAGGGTCGACGATGTATGTGCCGGGCTCCTACTCAACATTTGCAGGCACGAGACCGGCATTTGCTAATGATGGACTAGGGTTCCCCATCTCTCTCCTTCTCGTCGGTATGATCTACACGAGCACGAAGTCCCTGCAATTCCTCTCGGTTCCTGTCTACACCATTTTCAAGAATTTGACCATCATCGTCATCGCCTATGGTGAAGTTCTATGGTTCGGCGGCAGCGTCACGCCTCTTGCACTTCTCTCTTTTGGCCTTATGGTTCTCAGTTCTGTGGTTGCTGCTTGGGCCGACACACGCTCGGCCGGTCAGTCTGTCGAGGCTGCCGAGGCCCTTGCGACTTTGAATGCCGGATATGCTTGGATGGGTCTCAACGTTTTCTGCACTGCCTCTTACATTCTGAGCATGCGCAAATTTATCAAGAGCATGAACTTCAAGGAATGGGATAGTAAGTCGAACCGAGTGCGACAATACGTGATCCCATGCTAACAGCGAATAGCCATGTTTTACAACAACTTCCTTACGATTCCCGTTCTCGTTGTCTGCTCCTTAGTCGCCGAAGATTGGTCTAGCGAGAACGTGGCTAAAAACTTCCCACCGGAGACACGTAATGCCCTTCTCGTCGGCATGATCTACTCTGGCCTCGGCGCTATCCTCATCTCCTATTGCTCCGCTTGGTGCATCCGTGTGACATCCTCTACCACTTACTCGATGGTCGGCGCCTTGAATAAGCTCCCTCTTGCCGTTAGTGGCCTCATATTTTTCTCGGCACCAGTTACCGTAGGAAGCGTCTCGGCCATTATCATTGGTTTCATCAGTGGTATCGTCTATTCATGGGCCAAGGTACGCCAGTCAGAGTTGGCAAAGAACTCTCTGCCCATCGCGCAGCCTACTATGAGCGCCAGTTCCCAGAGCAATCGCGATGCGGCCAACTCCTAGTTATAGGGGATTGTGTGTTTTACAAATGATTGTGAATATGGTCTCGAAAGCCGACACTGGAATTCGCCTGAACAAATAGATGACCTTTCTACCGACTGTTCCTACACAAGACGACAATTGTGTAGCCCCTTTCGGCAACTTTTGCTGTATAATAATTGTTCGATTCGGGCTGGCGTCGAACAAGGGTCGCCTGTTTCTGGTATAGACTTGGTTTTTTCCGAGGAAAAACTGATGGACGGAGCTCAAAGGATGGGAATTCATTCATATACGTGGCGCATCAACCGGAACATATCAAGGGAGGCATGACTTGGACGTCTTGGTAGCATCGTGTCATCTTGGTGGAATGAAGGAGCGCACCATTCACAATGTATGAATTGTCATATCAATCATGACGCTAATAATACGATTTACAATACTTCAATTTTTTTGCATTGCCCCATACTACCGACTGCTGATATAGCCACTATTTCTACGGTAGAAGTGAGTATTATTGGTGGTATGTGATGGCCGACAGAACAAGGGAAAGGGATAACCGGGAGGGTACCTACATAGGGACTCATTTAGATACCAATCAAACGTGGCTAGTTAGTGGCTGATGAGGTGCCGGGATTTAAAGGGGCTAAACCTATTGCAGTTATGGTAGAGGCCTAAACGGGCCTATCGTGATTGGCTGAAGCGTCCCAACAGGGATTTTAATTGCAGTGGCTGGGACTGTCGCGTCGCGGGGTGGGCAGCGCGATTGCGCTCCAAACCCCCATGCCACTTGTCGCAATTGAACTTCTCGGAGCAGCTTTACCAGCCACTTGCATTTTCCACCCACCCAATTTTCTATACTATATTCCCATTCATAGACCTTTTCTAATCCTATTCTCTCCTCTCCTTTGAGTTCATCTCTCAATCCTTTGAAACACTGCAATACATTCATGATTGACTATTCTTCAGTCGAACAAAGCAATAATCCGACTCCGCTACGGATACTCTTCCATCTCTCCTTCGTACTACAGCAGCGAACACCCAGCGCTCACGACCTACAGTTTGCTCGACTATCAACCAGAGCTCCGAGATTTCACTGCTTTCAAGGCGCTACCTTACTCCTGGAGCAAGCTGCATTTTTCTATTCCGGACTGCGTATCCTTTAAGCTGAGATCGACCCCATCATTTATTGGCCCCTTCACTATATAAGCGCAACCAAGTCCCTCCCTAGGGCAAACATCGTCTCTTCCTTGTTCCAGATACAGTCGCGCCATGGCGGGGCGTGGGCGACCAAAAGGAGGGGTTCCAGATAGGCGGGCTTCTGCAAGTCGACGTACGTTTCACTCTCGACAATCGTGTTTCTCAGCGAGCCATGATGTTCTGTCAGCTAACATATGCGTACAACAGCGGGTGACCCACTTCCATATCCGAAGCGGAGGAGATACAGACCTGGCACGGTTGCATTGAGAGAAATCCGGAAGTTACAAAATAGCACAGACCTGTTAATGAGAAAATTACCGTTCTCAAGATTGGTGAGTCGATCTCTAGCGCGTCGGTCGCGCGCTCCATGCTCCAGGCGCCATAATTAACATGTGTTTCGATTCCAGGTTCGCGAAATAGCCCTCAGCATACGTCCCAGAGATGAAGGTATGCGCTGGCAATCACAGGCCATATTAGCGCTTCAGGAGGCGGCCGAGGCGTTCCTTGTCCACCTATTCGAAGACTCGAATCTATGCGCCATACACGCAAAGCGCGTCACAATCATGCAGAAAGACATACAACTTGCGAGACGGATACGCGGCGTCTGGGGCGGTATCGGCTAAGCCAGCTTCCTCGGGCGGTTGATGAGCGCCGCCTTCCAGTCGGCTACACTCTGCCACAGGTTGGACGGGGAGACGACTGGAGCACTATAATATAATTCGTATATGGAGGCGTGACCCTTAACTGCCCAGCGTTCGGTTCTTTTGGGTATGGACACGCCTGTGTGGTATAATTTTATATGCGACTCTCAGGTTCAACGACCATGGGGCGCGCCAAGGATCCGGTCGGCGTTTGGGGGATGTGTCATTGCAAATGATTATAGGATTGTTCTTGAAGGAGCAGGACGAGGTTATCGTGGCATGGGTGTTCAAGATACCAAATAGATACCAGAGAAAAAGTAATTCATGTGTAATGTGTACATATTCGTCCGATGAACGTGCAGTGCTTTCTGTATCAAAACGTTGGCTTGCTTTGGGAACGATCTCCTATGGTCCTGGCGTCTTGTAAGTCTGGGTTTTTGTGAATGTTTGTATGTAAAGTGCAGATTTCGTCAAACGAGGTGAAAGAATTCGTACACATATAGTCAAGGCATTCAATGCATTAGTGAAGAGAATTGCTAAACCTAGCTCCTCGTAAATCAGCACGAATGGCGCATAGCTACCTTTATGTAGATCCACAAAGGACAAGAGATCGCAAAAGCCGATCATCATATGTCACTGGGCCTAAAGCGCGAACAGTGACGTCAGCCAATCAATTCAACAACATTTTATTCCCTTACCACTAACCACTCAGTTCATATTTTAAGAATTACTCATAGAGCTGTGAATTGAGACAGATGCCAAGGCTAAGTGCTTAGCCGTCGATCTACCGCATATCCCAGCCACCAGATTCAGCTTCGTGGAACCTACCGTCATTCATCTAAGCTACCCTGTTTTATCTCACTCCTCATCCACAAGGCTGATCCAAATCCACGAATTCATCTTCCCGGCATCTCTCACCAATCCCGCCTCTCAAGCCATCCAAACCACCAACTACCAAAAGAGGGCAAACCTCGTCAAAGGGAAAAACAAGAAAGGAAGAGAGAGAAAGTAAAAGTAAAAGAAAAGAAAACATGTCCGCCCGCATCTTCCAAGCCACAACCCGCCTCACGCGGCAGCGGCAACGCATCCTAGCAAGCAGCTGTCTCGGCCTGACCCTAGGCACGGGCGTAGCCATGCGCTCTTCGCCGCGCGTCCGCTTCGACAGCGCCCCGGCCGCAGCGACTTCTTCATCATCGCCCTTCTCGACCTCCTCCTCGCCCGCGTTCTCGAACGCGCCGCGCGGCGGAAAGGGGGAAGAGCATCTGGACCCGGACCTCATGAAGCAGCTCTCGGGCGGCAGCGTGGCGGGTTTCCTGTCCGGGCTCCTCGTCAGCGTGTTCTCGCGGACGCTGGTGTTGCTTTTGGGCGTTTCGGTGGTTATTCTGCAGGTATGGTATTTGAACTTTCTTCTTTTCTCGCGGGAGGGGTTTTTTTTTTCTTCGGCTTATGCTCATTCAATCTCTTCCCATGCTATCTTGCGGTTGGTACAGATATTTGTTGCCGTCGAGCAATGAGGATTGGAGACAAACCTGATGATTCCAAACGTTAAGACAATGACGATAAAAAACGGCCAGTGCTAATAATTAGCGAACTAGGTGGCGGCAAGATACGGCATTGATATAATAGATCAGCTACGCTTGAAGCAACGGTTGGGCAAATCACGAGTGTTAGCAGCTTTGGAAAGAGACCCGGCCTTTAAGCTCTCATTCGGACTGTTCTTTGCCCTTTCTGCGTTTATGCAATTCTAGCTCCCAAAGTGTGCTACGTGCAACAGGTCTATATAGTTTGCGCGGCGTTCGCTTGCCCGATATGTAATTACTCCAATGAGTCCGCCGTTAGACCAAGCCTTAGGCTCTTTAGAAAGGTTGTGTCTCCTTCTTAAGCCAGGCCAAAGTTAACTCGTCCTTCTCAAAGAAACCCTTGGTCTTCTCGAATATGTCTGCGTTGTAATCATTCAGCCACTGCTTCTCGTCTGCCGTCAGAAGTTTTGGGTCGATTAATTTGCGGCAGTACGGCACCATGGTGACATGCTCGAAACCTAGGTACGGCTTGTCCCCGAATTTGTGCTTCGTCTGTATTTCCTTAACCATGATGATGTTTTCTATCCGAATGCCAAAAGATCCGTCTTCATAGAAGCCGGGCTCATTGGAGATGACATTCCCTGGCGACAAAGGAACCTCGAAAAATTGTGCCCTAGTCCCGATTCCGATAGGTCCTTCATGAACGTTGAGAAACGATCCGACACCGTGGCCTGTGCCGTGACGGTAGTCCAACCCTTGTTTCTGCACATACTGTCAGCTTGGCATCTTGTTAAATCACGTGAGATTTTTTACCCATAAGAATTGACGCGCCATGCAATCTATAGCAAAGCCCGTTGTGTATTTGGGGAAGACGGCCGTGTCTAGAGCAATGTTTCCCTTCAGCACCAAAGTATAGGCCTCGATTTCCCGTTCTGTGGGTGTTCCGAAATGTAACGTTCGGGTAGTGTCTGTGGTTCCATCAAGATACTGCGCTCCGGAGTCGCATAGGTAAATGGCGGCGGGATCGATGACTGAGCAGCTTCCTTTTTCAGGCTTATAATGGATAACGGCGGCACTGCATGGAATAATCAGTGAACTACCCTAGAGCGGCTGCGTTGATGTGGATGCCTACTTTGGACCAGTGGACGAGATGGTGTCGAACGAAAGTCCCACGAAGTTCTCATGTTTCGCACGATAAGCTTCTAGCTTGTCAGCAGCTTCGACCTCATCAATAGTCGCCTTGTTCGCCACTAGTTGATCTTCAAGCCACGCGAAGTACTCAATTAGAGCAGCACCGTCTCTGATATGACAAGCTCTCATGCCCTCCAGTTCTGTCTCGTTCTTGATGGCCTTCGCATCAGCCAGCGGACTCCTGGCCTCTTCCACGAAGTCATCACCTCCCAGAGCACGCTTCAGAGCCCAAGATGCCTTGTTAGATATTAGGAACTTCTTGCTGGGGCCCGAATCGGTTCTCTTGGTTTTGGCTACTTGACCAAGTGCGGTGATATCCGAAAAGACGTCTTGGTATGGCTTGATGGCAACCTTATTCTGCTCTAGATAAGCTTGGCAGTCTGAGCTCAGTTTCGAAGAGTCGATGTAAAGAGTCGCCTCATCCGGAGTGATGACAGCATATGAAAAGAACACTGGATTGTAAGGAATGTCATTTCCTCGAAGATTAAAGAGCCAAGCAATCTCGTCGAGCATAGACACGACAAATGCCAGGGATTTCTTTTTCTCCAGTTCTTTGCGGAGCTCCTCTAACTTCGTCTTCACATCCTTGCCGGCGAACTTTTGGTCAAGAATAGTGACTGGTTCGCTCGGCCGAGCAGGCTTCTCTGAGCCCCAGACGAGGTCGATCAAGTTCTCAGCAACGGCCTCGAGTTCTTTGCCTCCGCTCTTCTGGATTTTCTCCGACAATTTCTCCGCAGCCCCGCTCGTCAACAGTGTCGGGTCGACAGCAACAGCTTTACCACCCTCGGCTTGCTCTGCAGACCATTCCTGCCAAGTGGGCACATCCTGGATGCCCTGTTTCAAGAGTAGCCAATTGTCATCGAGCTGCTTGCTGGCTTGGTTGAAGTAGCGGCCATCGGTAGCCAAAGCGGCCTTGTCGTGGGTAACGACGGCACAACCAGCCGAGCCAGTGAACCCAGAGATGAAAGCACGGCGAGCATCACATGGGGCGATGTACTCAGAGGAATGACTATCTTCAGAAGGGACGACTTAAGACGAAAGGGTCAGCCACGGGGAACGAGGTGCGTGCGGGAATAAGTCTATTAGCTAGCCTACTGTACACATCAATTCTGCGGTCCTTCATCAGCTTGCGGAGCTCGGAGAGCCGATCGGTGGTGTCGACTTTCGCCATGTCGAGAGCGAGAGTGCCCTGAAAGCGAACAGTTGAGCGTCGTTCTATTGTGTGGTGACGAGAAAGAGATGTACAAGAATGGAGACGTGAGGCTTTCGGAATGAAAGTAATGAAGGCTGCCCGTGGAGTCACAGGCAATGCACTAAGACTTCTTAAGATCCGCATTGGCTGCGGTAGGTCATTTCGCCCGATGTAGCGGCACAGACAAAAGAAGAGGCACAACTACCTACGAGACCAAATAAACCAGGGCTATTTAATGGAAGTGCCGTCGTAGAATATGATGAAAACCAATGTAGAAGACGTGCCAAAAAAAGACCATAGGTAGAAAATGGCGAAACACAGAAATACTCGAGGTCTAGAAGAGCGAAAGGAAAAGTCTATTGAGTATCAACCGGGAGTCGTGATGTCGATGGTTGTGTGCTCCGCATCGTTCAAATTGGGAAGGATGCTTCCAAGCTGTAGTTGGGCGATCTGCTAGTGTGCCTGCTTTAGGTAGGTTAGGTACGTATACATTTGATATTTCCATCGCAAGCCTCCCGAGCTCCCACATCGGGAGGGCTTTCTAGGCAAGGACTTGACCGGTGTAGGCAGCAACCTAGATTGGGTGCAGTACCTCCCAGTAACACCTAGGTACATGCACGTGGTCTACTCTGCCCCGCCAACCGGGCTTCTAGTCTAGGTGGATAAAAATTCCGTATGTACCTGGTCAACCCCCTGTCAATTAAATAATGGTGGGGGTTTTCAAGCCAACCAGTCCACCTCGAACGAAACAAGATGGACTCAATTGGATACTTCTAATGACACGGAAATGATACGGCCGGTTCAGTGTTTTTGCTTGAAGTAGCCGCCTAGAGATTCTTTAAGACTCCTTCTAGCGCACCAGTCAATCCTGCTACATCTCGTTGCGAAGGCTGCGACGAGGGGTTCCGCCGTCATTCATCATCTCGGGTCATCCCCTCTACCTACTAACATTTTTCAAGAATTTCACATCTGAGTCGCATTCAACGTCGCCCTGCCTTACTTGCTCTTACTGTTGCTAGCCTCATCTGATATTGGGGCTTCAAGTCTCGACCTCGCTACGAGCTCCTACTGCCAAGCGTAATTCCTCTTCCCCTTTCCGCTATGGACGAGAATGAACAGTATGGAAACCGAGTTACCTGTTCCCACAACCTTGTCCGAGGTCGAGCACGTGAGTTACTCTCCTGCATCTCCTTCTCCATGTTGAGCATCTAAGGAACATGGGCCATTTGTCTATATCACGTCAACAAATATATCAAGCTTCATCTCATCCCTGTTTAAAATCAGAATGCCTGACCTTGACTAGTTGATCAATGAGCTTTATAAGCCGAACCCCCCAGAAACAATATCTCAAATACAAGAGGCGCTCCAGCGCCTCCAAAAGTCGCCTCAAGGCTGGCAGTTAGCTCAGAGCTTGCTAGCGCGGCCCGGGGATAACATCAAATTCTTTGGCGCCTTGACTATTATCGTAAAACTGAATACCGAAAGGTAACACGACTCCTGCGCCTCGTCAAGGCAAATGGCTAAAATTATGTACGTAGACTGTCCGATGACGACGCTCTTTCTGTGCTCCAGAATCTCATCACTTGGCTCGTTTTCTCCCTTAGCGATGGGTCGGGTCCTATTGTAATTAGGAAGCTTTGCTCCGCACTGGTGACTTATTTCATCCATTACTCCCATACATGGTCTAAATGTATCTGCCATCTCATTCATTCCTTAGACCGCAACGTAGCCATACCGATCGACGAAGTCGCAGAGGGGCTACCTCTGGAGCAGGTCATCAGGCAGCTGGATACCCAGAAATTCCTGGCGGCTAGTTGGTTTGCTGCGGCACTGGCTGAAGAAGTCGAGAAGGTAGACACTAAATCTACCAAATATATCGGCCTTCATGGACGTGTTCTTGATAACGCAAGTGACGTCGCGGCCTTGATGGCCAGTGCGCTGGTGCCAACCAACGGGGTCTCTAACATCCCTAGTCAGAGAGAGGCGATAAACTGCTTGCAGGCCTGGTTTCTATATGCCCAACGTACCCCGAAGCAGCCTTTGATTCAACTTCTGCAAGCCTTGGTCCAGCCTATGATCAATTGCTTGCTGGTCGAAGAGCTTTATGAGACGACTGTTGAATTGTTAACCGACACGCTGGGCAATTGGCAACAATTTTTTACACGCCATCATATTGATTCATTTTACGCTCTATTCGAGAGTGAATGGGCACGTCAACGATACCAAGACCTGATCGGAGGTGACTGCGACTTCGATGCGGTTCAGTTTGGCATGTTCATGCTGGCCTTTGGCGATGCTCAGATGGTAGAGATGATGGACGCAACGGATACGAGAGCTCAAGCCTTCCTAGCTGGATTGACTGGCCTACTTGCAGCACAAGGTCACCCAGCTGCAGAAGATAAGATCTTTGTTCCTGCTCTAGAGTTTTGGTCAGCCTTCGTTGAGAACTTGGTAGATACAAATTACTCTGAGTCAACGAACAATCTCGCATGGGACAAACCACCCCTCTCACAAGTTATGCAGGCAGTTTCCTATAGTTGGCAAAAAATCCAATACCCATTGCCGGATGTCTATAATTCCTGGGACTCGACAGAAAAAGCTGGTTTCGGAGATGCGCGCAAAGACGTTGCCGACTTTCTCCAATCTGTTTATACTATCTCTGGATTGCCACTAATCTCATTATTCGTGGATCTTATACTGAGAGCTCTGGCAAATTCTTCTTGGGCTGAGCTTGAGGCTGCCTCCTTCTGCCTAGGTGCTCTGTCTGATTGCGTTCCAGAAGGCAGCTCATATGATGATGCTCTAACAAAGGTCTTTAGCTCCTCGTTATTCGAGCTATTACGTCAAGGACAGAACGTTGTACCGGTTCGCTCCCGGCAAACATGCCTCTATCTCATTGAGCGCTACTCAGAGTACTTCGTGCGTCATGCGGAATACCTTCCAGCCGCACTGAATCTTTTGTTTACTGCTGTGGCAGATCGCCATCTGGCCCTCCCATCTTCCAAATCGATTCTCACTCTGTGCTCCTCTTGTCGGAAACTCTTGACTTCCGAGATCGATGCTTTTCTGGAACAGTACAGCGCTTTGCGTAATAACCGGGACTTGGACTCCTTAGCTGAGGAGAGAGTCGTTGGCGCCATTGCAGCTATAATACAGTCGCTCCCAAGCGAGGAACACAAGTCAAACGCTGTACAGCGATTGCTAACAATGGTTGGTATAGACGTGAATGCTTGTCTGCAGTTTAAGTCTGCGCAGGAAACCGCCCTCGTCGACCAAAATGACCCTGTGAGTAGCCCGTTGCTTGTTCATCGTAATAACCCCCCCATGTCATTTACTTACCCGACTTAGATGATTTTACGAGCATTTGACATATCTCAACGCCCAACTTCGCCCGTATTAGCGCACGAGGTAGCGCTGCTGTTAGCCATTAGAGCACTTCGGTGCCTCTGCAGCATAGCCAAGGGACTTCAAGCTCCCGTAGATTTAGATTCCGACGATGAGGCAAACCAGGCGGGTATGAGTCAAGACCTTGAGCGAATTCATACTGACATCATCGTAAGCATGCGTCCCATTACTTGCGGACACTGTCAAAATAAATGCACTCATCAAGTAGATATTCTCTAAATGCTGACTTTTGCCAGGGAATTCTTGCACAACTCAAAGACTTATTTTCGAGCAATGCAGAAGTTGTGGATATTATATGCACAATTCTACGTGCTGGATTTTCGGAAACAGAGCCAGGACCATTTGTATTTCCACCACAGATGGTGACAGAACTTATCACCAGCAATTGGCAAAGCCGTATAGCTACAGTTGTGAACACCGCTAGCGCCTTTGCCAGCTCGCTCAACTCCGGAAGACTCAGACAGCACACTGTTCCAACTCTAGGAACATTGCTACCCTGGGTGTTCAACCTCCTCCACCAACTTCCCGGCAAGTCCTATCGAACTGGAAGCTCGTGGGATCTCAAGCTTATTGTTGTATAGGACCTGAAGCCGACCCAGAGCTGTCTCAGTACGGAATCGAATTCGCTCAAAGAGTCTTATCAAGACGGCCAGAAGTGCTCATGTCCCAACCATCAAACGTTCTCGAATTTCTTTTTTCCTTCGCGATGAATATGCTAAATGGAAATGAACCGTTGCCGAAAGCAGCTGCGGCCGAGTTCTGGGTATGTGGACTCCCTATAATAGTCCGGGATGTAAAAACTGACAGATATTATAGACAGCTTTCATAACAGCGAAATCGGACGATCCTAACGTCCAAGCCACATTGAATGACGCAATGTCGCACTTCGGGCCCCAGCTTTCTCAATCCCTAATGCAGAGCATCGGAGGAAGAGCTTCGCGTAGTGATCTCGATAAGCTTAGTGAACCTCTCAAGAAGCTCGTTTTCCAGCATGTTCATGCTCCGAAATGGCTTGAAGCGGCGCTGAATGACGCCAGCTTTCCAAGTGATAAGGTGTCTTCTGAGGATAAAGCTCTGTTTGTGAAAAAACTTGTCAGTCTTCGTGGGGGTAGGCCTACGAACCAGGTTGTCCGGGACTTCTGGCTCGCCTGTCGGGGTTCTAGTTTCGCGTATGCGTCGTAACCGAACAGGCGCTTCCCGACTAGGGCGACTTGTTTTATCAGAGTTCTAGGATAACCATCGTTTTTCTCCGTTGAGTAGAGGCTCAAGTCCCTCGTGTTGAACGATGGCGATAATAGAAAATAGCCTGTTAGACTAGAACAATACTCTTTTGATCTTCATGTGTCCTTAGCGAACAATCCTAATAGGCTTTACCAAATGCAATCGACTTGACTTCGGAACCCCTAAACTGAGGGCTTCGAGGATTCAATCGACTTGTGGTTTTAGAACGCAGTGCTAAAATTGTACGTTATTTCATGTCTCGCTAGGTTTAAGTATTCATACTACAGAAACAAATATAATCGCGGATCAGACAATTCTGCTTCGTCAAGTGGCACGTCCTCCTTGTTTTGAGATACAGACAATCTTAGAGATCCACCACTGGCTGATAACTGTACGATAAAAGGTATGCATAATATTTCTATTTCTATATCAAGAGTCTCTACGAATCTTCAACTGTTTTGTTGCTACATGAGCAAGTATCAGTACAGCTACAATCTTATGGGAAGGGAAAACTCAGCTGTCCTTCAATAACTACTCCAAGATCTTAGAGTCGCGCATAATCATTGCCGTATCGCATGAGGCCACGGCCAACGCGCATATTCCTAGGCGGCGTAATGACTGGCGCAGGCGGGCCTTCATCGTCAGAAGGGCTGAGGTCAGTTGTTCCCATGCTGCTGTTGCTACTAGTGTTATCGGTACTTTGCGGTGGTATGGACTCACGAGGGGAGGAGAGGTGCTCCACGCTCTCCTTGGCTAGACGTGATATTCTCAATACCTTTTTGAGAAGCGGAGACTTCTTTTCCGTCAAGTTGTCCTCAGGCCTCCATGAAGTATGGTTGTTGATGGTTTGGTGGATAGTGGCGTCCTCCTCGCCGCCTTGAAAAACGTCATTCCTGTTTCCGACATTAGTATTGAAGTCGTAATCGCCACTCTCGATATAGTCTCTCCACGCATCAGATATGAGCTCTATGACCCCCTGTGGACACTCTTTCACACTTTGTTCGACCGAGAGCAGGTCCAGGGCCTTGCTTGCGTACTTTTTCATTGAAGCGTAGTACTCTTCGATCTCAGAGTCGAAATGGAAAGAGAGATCGTCGAATATCTTGTTCCATGACAGTGTTCTGGGATTTGCAAGAAAGCATAGTCTCTGTGCTACTATTACTTGAGCGGCCTGACGAAAGTGAAGCCAATTCCGCACGGTCTTGTCCCAAGTCTTACCGGTATTCTCACCTCTGCTTTCAATGCTGCTGTTAATAGTCCCTTCCACGTGCTCTGCGCAGTGGCAGACTTGTGTTATGTAGCATTTTCGCCGACAACAAGAAGATGCAATTTGTAGCCCACGATTCCGGCATAGAATATAGACGCCTTCTTCGAGAAGGCTTTCATGATCTAGTTTCGGCCCCGAGATGACATTTTGGTATAGTTGGCCGTCTATGTCCATCGTTACTGATAACAGTGTGATGGGGCCGGACCGCAAGATATCCCATGCTGACGGTTTGGACATCGTGAAATAATTCTCAGTGGTCGAATATAGCTGCAAGTCGTTGGCTACGTTGTGTTGGCGGATAGTTAACGATATCAGAGTCTACTGGCAGTGATCAGAGGTTGCCCAAGACTCAGATTCCAGACAGCCAGCTGGAAAGTAAAAGATGTATGAAGGTGTTAATGGTTTCGGGGCTGTGTCAGTCGGGACTTGATCAAATATAATTTATACTAGGAGTCTTCCAAAACTCAATTTGTTTGGTTCTTGTTAAACACACTTCATTCATCTATACCCATATATTGTTTCTATTGTTAAAGGGAAACCTTGAAGAGGAACAAAGCATTGTTCGTCCAGCCCTAATAACCCCGATGCCTCATATTCCTTTCAAATTAGAAAACAAAGACAGTGTTTTGCATACTACTAATGATGATTAGCCACGAGCAAATTTGTAGACCTTCGAAGATGAGTAGAGAGCGCTAGCCACGAAAGAAAGTCCAAAGAATATAGACGATTTTTCTTCCCGTGACTCCAAACTTGGAACATAGAATATGTCATGCTCTTGCTCATCCTCGAATGCTTTAGGAACTATTATTGGTGTGCCATGAGATTTGCTAGTGAATGAGCGCAAACTCAAGGCCAGACTGTGTCACCCCTTTTTGGCACAGGTAAGGCTATTTCGAAATTGATGAACATGAAGACCAGTTACGTAGGCCTAGAATTGTGTAGCTTTTTCTTGCCTTTGCGGTAAATTTGGCACATATTGACAACCCGTCTTGTGGCTCTACATGTATATAACCGGGAAACTTATGCGTCGTGTTAGCTTGTAGATATGTAATTACCCTGGAAATTGCCTATGTCAAAGCATGACTGCTGGTCAGCTATACACTGAGTTTGATGGCATTAAGATATATGAAGGAGGCATAACACATGTGCAACGATCATTGAGAAGATTGTGGACGGTTTTATTATTCCATTTATCCCTCAATAGACTTGACCTAACACTGATTGAGTGAAACGGGACTTAGTGTCATCTCGAGATAGCTGACATAAAGCCTTCTCAGAGGATATGAAGGACTGCAGCATCTTTTCTGCAGCCTGAAAGTGTAGTCGTCTCAGTTGCTGTCTTCTGATATGTTGTCGTTGGCATTTATGAGCGATCAGTTGGCGGTGGATCCATACGTCTGTTATGGACTGTCGAGCCGCACTGCAGCTATGAGGCATGTTCATCAAGTATCTTCAAGTCATCCGTCCTCCGGGAATAGAGTGGTTTTCATCGTAGAATTCGTGTTGCATTTCCTAGCACGAAATTGCTAGCTCGAACCGTCCGTAGACCGCAGAGTATGAATCCTTCCCATACATGCAAAGTGCCGAAAACGAGAAAACCGAACTCCATAGTCACCATATCAACCACCCAGTTTTTAGATCTCAGTTGTAACCTTTGCCTTGGCGTTGGTGACCTTAACTCCCAGTTGCTTGGCCCGGGCAATGATATCGACTCGCTTTCTTGAGGAGACGTTGTGGGCGATCCTACTGAGGGTTAGTTCTCTGACTACTATCCCATTCCCATATTTGGTCGTCACGTACTCAGCGGCATAGGTATCCTTGTGCATCAGCAGCAGCTCAACATCCTTGGTGTTGCTGACGAGGAAAGCCTGACATGGTTAGTTTCGCTCCGTTATCCAGGCAAATACCGGCGTACCTTCAGGCCGTTAGGGGCCATGTGGCGGGTCTTGCGGTTGCTGCCATAACCGATCTTGTAGGATGTTAGTCAAACGCCTTCGCTATGATCCAAGTGCCTCGCTCGTTATCCGTCGACGCAAGGGAGTTGGTTTACGCACCGATGGCATAGCCTGGCGTCCACGCTGCAAGCTTATTGTCAGTATCAATTTTTGAAATACTTTTCCTAGGCAACTTACGAAACGTCGGCGGACGGCATTGTCAATACCCTTAGGCTTTCTCCAGCTTGACTGCGACACGACCAATTAGTTTGCGATTTCGGCATCGTTGATTCGGCGCACTAACGGAAAGGCACTCTGTTCAAAATTGTTAGTACCTCGTTTTGGGGATATATAGGTTGGTGTACATACTGAAGCGGTCAGACTGGTGACGGTTGAACTTCTTCGTCTTCCTGTGTTGTTTGTCAGCATGACTCTCGGCTACATTATTATCTGCGAGCGTAGGAGGCGGAATCGGAGAGCGGCATGCGAGAAATCCGTCGAGCTTGGTGCTTTCGTTGAGAAAATGGAAGAAATATATTGTATCGATTGCGCGTTCCAGAATTTACGCGTCACACTCTCCATCAATTCGCAATATCGATCAACTGGGCATCGTAGGTTGGGAAGGGCAGGGTAATGCTTGGGTTTGTGAGGCGCTGAAGATAGCAATTTCGCACGTACTTCTTGACGATGGGGATGTGCTTGGCAACCATCTGCAACAGTTAGTTAGCAAAATCGCCATATTTGAGGAATAAAGCAGGGATTCGAAGGGTTAGTTGGCAGGTTGAGAGCTTCCCGAGCCATATTGCAGCAGAAGGACGGCTTACCTTGACTGCGGTTTCTCGTCGGCCGTGATGGGGTTTGTTGGTGTTGTGCCGTCGGGTGTCTGGTCGAGTCGCAGGTTGAGAAAAAGTTCGTGGGCAATTGTGGGAGTCTTAGGTAAGTGGGGAAATTTAGCGAATACAGAGGTTTGTGGTGGTTGTGGTGGCTTGTGCCACACTAGCCACAGCATACCCAGGCACCTGCACTTGGGTTAGGTACAAAGGAACTTAGCCTGCATGGGCGGGATAAGATAAGAATTTCTTTTAGTTGAATATCGCCTTTAAATTAATTACAAGTAACTTTGAACATTTGAATGTGTACCTACCGAGTACCTATATGTAGGTACTACCCACCAGCTTGCCGTATGTCTAAGGTTGAGGGAGCCAGGGTAATCTGGGCATAATCAACTCTTGTCACTAGAATGAGGCCTTTACCGGGAGAGCCTATGTTCACATCGTGATGCGGAGGCACAGTTATGAGTCTCTTCGAGCGCAAAGAATTACCGTAGCTGGATTCGTCAATTCATCATGAAGGGGTGATCGTTGATGCCTGGCCTTGTTAGGCGTTCTATCTGGTCTATCCTATATCCCAGAAAAGATCTTTAAAAAAAGCCTGCTCCCTTTCCTGCATCTCGCATCTCTATCCTAATCGACACCATTCCCGTATGTTAAGAATAATGCTCATGTCGATGCCAATACCAATGCCGATGCGGACTCGCTGATCGCTTCCGAAGAACGTCGTATTGCTGTCCCATGAAAGAATAAATGTTGAACTGCTCACCATTTCCGTGATCTTGCTTCCAAACGCATGATGTATGTCTCATAACTCATTACTGTTGTGCACATTGAGCTTGTGCGCCACCTTCATCATCGTCATCCTCCCAACCCTCTCCGTATCGAGGATCGCCAGAGTTGGCCCCCATCTGTAGAATGTCAGTATCATGTAAATTAACTTTGTTCGCTTCCTTTTTGTAAGGAGAAAAGGGATGGTGAAGAGGGTTGAACGTACCTCATCGAGATCAGCATCATCCTCATACTCTACTTCATCAACTTCGTCGACCTGAATCTTAGGAGCAGGTCCAGGTAGAAGCTTCATAAGTGACTCGTGCGCAGCATCATCCTTGAGCCAACCGTCCTCGGGAAAGTCGACTTTCACGACGAGGTACAGGTCGCCCTTTCCGTCCCCACGTTTTAATGGCATACCTTCTCCTGGCACCTTCAGCACCTGACCTGGACGTAGAACCTTGCCTCTCGGGTGGGAGATTTGAATGCCTCTACCATCGAGGTGGGTCAGGACAACCCGCGAAAACCCACAGAGGGCTTCAGCCAGGGTGACTTCTAGGTCTGCCGAAAGATCATTCCCGACCCTGTTGAATACCTCGTGCGGCTCTTCCTCGAGAACGAAGACAAGATTGCCGGGGGTCTGATCCGGGTGTTGGTCGGCTTCGCCTTCGAGGACGATTCGCTCACCCTGATATGCACCGCGAGGGATGTAAATCTCTAAGGGCTTGGTCTCCTGAACCGTCCGCTTGCCCTTGCACTTCTTACAACGATCCTTCTCCTTGTAGTAGTTGCCAGATCCCTGGCACCTGTCGCAGGGCGCAGTGTCTCGGGTGACTAGGCCTGGGCCGATCTGACGGAGTATCTCGACCATGCCGTTGCCTTTGCAGCGGTCGCATTGTTGCGGCTTCACCTTCTCCTTGCCGCCGGATCCTTTGCAAGTGCCGCAAACGACCGATTTGTTGGCGGCAAACTTGACTGTCTTGCCCTTGTATAGGTCCTCTAAGCTCACGGTGTATTTCGACTCCTCATCAGGCCCGCGCCGGGGTCTCCTAGGTCCGCCAGCGCCGCCCATGCCTCCCATTCCGCCCATTCCGCCCATACCCATGCCGAACATTTGTTCGAGGATGTCGTTGATGTCGGGACCCTCGCCCATACCGCCCCCTCTACTAGGATCGAATGCGGCCATGCCATGTCTGTCGTACATTTCGCGCTTCTCATCGTCTCGAAGGATCTCGTAGGCTTGGGTGACAAGTTTGAACATGTGCTCCGACTCCTCTCGCTGGTCCTCAGGAACCTTGTCGGGATGGTGCTTGAGAGCAAGCTACTCAAAGGTCAGCAAGACAGCATACGTTGTAGCTGTGTGAAAGGCGTGGAGGGGCGGACCTTGCGATACGCTTTCTTGATCTCATTTGAGTCGGCCGACTTGTCGACGCCAAGAAGCTCTGGGAATGAAGTTAGTGTATGTCCTTCTCCTCATCTATGTTATGTATTCTCTTCTAAGAGCGGAAAGATCGGGCGATTCGCTTTCTTACCGTACAGGTCGGTGTTATCCTGTTCCGCCATGATAGCAAGATAGGATTATTGGTTATAACAGCGGAGGACGAGGTCTTGTCTCTCGGTCTCGAGAGCCAAAAGATTACAGTGGAGTGTAAGTTTGGGTAGAGTAGGTAGAGTGTAGAGAAAAATATGGTGGGGCAGACAGGTCTCTTCCTAAGCAGCTTTCAGGATAAGATTGTACACTGTAAGCTTTCAAAAGGCGACAGAATCGAAAAGCATAGATAGGCCGCGACCACCCTAAGCAAATATTCAAGGTAGTACTAGATAGTTGTATTATGTAGCTGCTCACGCGTATTCTTTCTAATGTAGTGTCTAGGTACTGACATGCAGAAACTTCTGTCACAAGAACGAGGGGTTAAGCATGTACAAGCTATATAAATGGCACGCTTGCACTACTGATAAGTAATTCAGAGGGCTTTGTCAGGTATCATTAAGATTGAAGTACACTATACTCAGGTTCCCTATGCATGCAGTTAACCTCCGTCTGTCGGTTGCATTGCCGACTGGATCCGCAGGGGTATTGATAATGAGGATGGATATATCATATCTGCAGGTCGCACTGAACGAAAGAGAATTCAGCCTACCCACCTCACTCCTAGTAAGGTATGTACTAACTATGGCCCACATCAATAGGTCCTAACACCGACCCATGTTTGTCTAAGTATACGGTACTTACAAGTAGCATCAACTTGTCTTTCCGAACAGGGAGAAAAAAGGCGAAAGGGAAAGAAACCAAAAAACAGACTTTTTGTATTTCGATCTATCTATTGGCTCCTAGGTCACTAAAGGATACGGAGTGGCGCTCTCCAGTGGCAACCTCTGACCGAGCCTTGTATCGAATTAAGTCCGAAAACTCCAGTAGTGCTATTGGAGTTTGGATTTGACAAGGGGGTGGCCCTGTAAGTGCTAGTAAGGCTATTGTACCTGGGTATCGCTCAACTGGAGCACTAATTAGTATTCGTAAGTACACATTATTGGCTGAAATTTAACTTGAAGCTTGCTGGACAGTGAGTTCTGCTGAGAAACGATGAATAGACACAATTTTATGTAAAGGAGTGATGAGCAGCCTCTACATTGTCCGGGGCGCTCTTCGCCGACAGGCGGCACCCCAGTCCCTCCGCATCTTCAGGCGAAGCAAAATCTTCGGCCGTCCAGCGGGCGGTGGACAGACGTCTCTACTCCCGTCCACGCCGGCGAGGACGCGGTTTGCACCGTCACCCACCGGCTATGTGCACATAGGGTCATTGCGGACCGCGCTCTTCAATTACTTGCTGGCTAGGGCCACGGGTGGCCAATTCCTCATCAGGGTCGAAGATACAGACCAGGTAAGAAATATGTGAAAGACCCATTGGTCAAGGTTGCATTTGAAAAACACCACTCTAACTCTGTCTTAGAAAAGACTGGTGCCCGATGCTGAGGAGAAATTATACGAAGATTTGAAATGGGCTGGGCTTAGTTGGGATGAAGGTGCGAGATGTCATTTCGATAGCCTTGTAAAGCATATCATTTTTCTAACTCGATGTAGGTCCCGATGTGGGAGGACCTTATGGGCCGTATAAACAGGTAGGGCCAATCTCATAGCTCGCACGACAATAACATCATGCTGATCGTTTTCAAAAGTCTGAGAGGCTACAGTTATACAAGGAGCATGCCAATCAACTATTGGAAGAAGGCCGAGCCTATCGGTGCTTCTGTACTCCTGAGGAGCTCGATACCCTGAAGAAGCTGGCTCTGGAGGAGTCTCGAGCCCCTGTCTATAATAAGACGTGCTCGCATATCTCCGCCGACGAATCTGCTCGCCGTGCAGCGAACGGAGAGGAACATTGCATCCGCTTCAAGTCAGACAGCCCCCCTCCGTTGGTGCAGGACCTGGTATACGGCACATACAAATATAATATACCGCTAGACGACTTCATTATAATAAAGAGGGATGGTTTTCCGACCTATCACTTCGCCAATGTTGTCGACGATCACTTGATGAAGATCACTCATGTGATTCGCGGGGCCGTGAGTATACCGTCTTCGCACCCAAAAAACTTAGATACTTGCTAAATGTCTCGAAGGAATGGCTTGTATCAACGCCGCGACATGTAGCTCTATACAACGCTTTTGGTTGGGAAGCACCTCAGTTTGCCCACGTCGGTCTGCTAGTGGATAAAAAGAAGCAGAAGCTGAGCAAGCGCTTCGGAAGTTTCAACCTGTCTTCCTGGAAGGAACGGGGTATCCTCCCTATAGCTCTGCTGAACTACGTCCTATTACTGGGCTGGTCCCCAAGCCGCGACAGCGGTGACACCTCGGAGATAATGGATATGAAGGACATGATTCAAAAGGTAAGCTAGCGACTTTGTCATTCTTCATAGAAACACTGCTAACAGATAACGCCTCTATCTAGTTCCATCTCCGCTTTACCAAGGGCGATGTTACAGTGAATAACAAGATTGAATTTCTCCAAAAGGCTCATATGCACAGATCCCTAGCCGAGGGAAACGACGATAAGGTGGTCTTTGCCTCGGTTTTGCCGAGCTTATTAAGCTCTATAATGAAGTGCGAGAAAGTCCGGGCATCACAAGAAGACGGCGCCAACACGCCGCACAAAGATTTGGGCGTGCGGCTCGGGTTCCTAATCCGCCGGTGGCATACAGCCGAAGCGTCGGTGGCCTCACCAAGTTACCTTAGCCGCCTTTTCGATCTAGACGGCAAGTCCTTCAAGAAACCCATGGACTTCCTCCAGAGAAACGTGTATCTTCTCTGGGACATCCCCGAGCAGGAGTACAGAGCGCGCCTAGAGGACCAGCGGGACCTCTTAAGCAAAATTGTTGTTCGAGAGGGCAGGAGAGAAGAGAGGCAGCACCATGGGCGGAAAATCTATGAGCTTACTGACACGCTCTCAGAAACTCTCGGGGCTATTCCAGCAGAGGAGTGGACGGAGCAGAATATCAAGGAAATCATCAGGCCGTTCATCAAGTCAATAGGCTATCTCTCTGACGAAAGGGGGTTCCAAGGATGGGGCTGGAAGTTTCTGCGATGGGTGGTTAGTGCGTCGACCTCTGGCCCTGCCTTGATACCAAGCATGGTACTCCTTGGCAAGGACGAAACGCTAGCACGCGTGAACCGGGCAAGTCAAGTTGCCCAACGTATGAGAGCATAAACTCAAGTAGGCCAATTTGTCACGCTGGATGGCAAATTGCTTTTTTCACCCCGGGGATAAGACGCAAGGGACGGAGAATCCCTTGTTGAATATGTATCAAAAACCTGTAAAAATTATGTATTCTGTCGAGAAAGAACTCCTGTACTTATCAATCTAGTCGATTCATCTATGAAGCGATCGACACCATCCATTAACGCCGGCCAATGCTTCATATCACATAAATGTGCCCCGATCTCCAGAGCCAAGTTATTCGCTTTACGCCATGCGGTGACTCCCTCTTGTGACGCCCTCGCTCTATGCCGTTGCCGAAGAATCCAGTCCATTGAAGATTTTGGCCTTGACTTCGATGGCTACGAGGCCCTGCTTCTCCTTCATCGTGACAGAGTGACTAGTCTGTGTAAGTTTCTCCATCTCAGTGTCGACTTTCTTGGTCCCCTGGAAAAGGCCAGCGCCCCTACCACCCTGCTGAACCAAGAGAGTCGTCTGGCGGATCTTGGAGCTGAGGTCGAGCATCTGGTTATTACCGTAGTCGCGATTTGTGAGCAGTGGGTTCTGCGACAACGTCTGTACCCAGTATTTGCTCCACAGCAAATCCAGCAGGTGCGTGTCGAGCGTTGACTTGTAGTGCGAGACCTCGAGAGCGTAGTACTTGCTCGCATGGGCACCAAAGTCCTCGGCCTTCGCTAGCGGGACCGAGGTCTTTGTATTGTCCGCGTCTCCTCCACCGACCGTTGCCAAGCTCGACGAAGTCTTCGCGGTGGACCCTTCATAGGTCTCGGGGAAGGTCCGGAAGGCGCCGATCTCGACGCGGCCGGCACTGATGGTGCGGTCTGGGTCGATGACGACGGCGACAAAAGGATCGTTGAACTTCTGCTGCATCTGCTCGGTGCCGACATCGATGCCACTGAGCCAGCACCCGTATCCCGGGTGGCTGTGGTACCAGCCGACGACGTTCTCTTCGCGGCTCCCTTGCTCTCTGGATAGTCGTAGATACTCTATCATGTACTCATTGGCATCGTCTTGGGCGTTGACGCGTGTCTCCGTGCCTTCTACAGGCAGGCCGAATGCGTCGGTCACGACGATGGTATCGCCATCCGTATAGCCTTGCATCAACCCCATGACCTCGATCGAACCTCCAGACCGTGCATGCATCACCATTTTTATTAATGCCACTGCGCTAACCCGTACGTGTTTGAACCAGTACGGGTCCGACCTCCAGGGCCGTAGCTGGTTGGCTTCATTCTGGCGTTCTGGAGAGTAGTTGTACAGAGCATCGCGGGTTGGATCGACTAATTTGACGTCGTTATCGAGCTCTAGAGAGATGGGACGAGTATTAGTATAAGCTATTTAGCAACACTCTTTGCTCGGACATGAAGGTTATGGGACGAGCAGGGCAAAAGCTTACCCCATGATTTCATAGCCACCTCCATCTTGGCTAACGAAGTAACAGAAATACCGAAGCTTGAGTGTTGTGGAAGTCTATATGCATGCAGGAAGTCATCCCTCCATAGATGCCCGCTGCGATGTGGGGTGATAGTGGGAGAGCTCCAAACGATTAGTTACGTAGATATGAACCTATTTATCGGTCTGCATTACTGGGGTAGGCACGTACTCGGTACCTGGCGGCTTATCGATAAAGAGACCCAAAGTTCGGGCCCATAGGCATCCTAGAATCGGTCCCCAAGACAATCTTGGATCGCGAATTGGGCAGTTTAGAGGAATGCGAGTAGCGATCGCAACATCATGTCGAGGACGAATCTCATAAGGCCGTTACGGCAGGCCCTAATACGGCCTCTTGTACGTATATCAATGCGCGATTTGAACTCAGTGTCAAAACAGCATGTGGCTAACGTACGTATCTTAGACCGCACAGCCTCGAAACGCTCTTCCAGGATTAATGAGCACGCGGTCACAAGCTTCAGCGTGAGTCGACTCGACCGCAACCTCTCATATGCTCATATGATGGTACTAGAGTGCTAACTTGTGATTGACTTAGGGCTGATCCGCAGGCTGGACCAATTCAATTGACGTGTGTATAGCGACTTTGAATGTCTAGCTATGAGATGCTTATACCATCCTAGAAACGAGCTTCCCGATCCTAACGAGGAGAATAATGTTCGGCTTCCCCGGTCTGTGCAGGCACTCTACCTCCAGCCGCTCCGACGCGAAACCGAGTACGGTGTCCCGTCGTGCGATCTCCAACTGCGGTCATATAGCATTCCCAACCTCGAGTTCTTCTGCGACTTTGCGCTGCGGGCAGCCTACTATCTCAACCTTCCCGCCTTCGGGCCGGTACCCTTACCCAAGATTACAGAGCGGTGGACTGTGCCGAGGTCACACTTTATCTTCAAGAAGTCGCAGGAGAACTACGAACGTATCACAAGGAGGAGATTAATTCAGATCAGAGATGGACATCCAGAAACCGTGCAAGTGTGGCTCGCATTTCTACAAAAGCACGCCTATTACGGTATCGGCATGAAGGCCAACATGTGGGAATACGCCGCCCTAGGTACGTGACGACAGCAGAGTTCTTGTATTGACTATGCAGGCGGGCGGATCTAACAGTTTCACAGATACCGGCAAACAGATGGACTCGGAGTTGCCATCAATGCAGAAATCGATCGATGAGAAGATGGAACTCTTAGGGCAGAGCAAGATTCTGGGGACAGTCGAGAAGGTTAAGGAATTATTAGAGAGCGAAAGGTTCAAGCATACCTAAACGGCGTAAGAGCGAGCTAGAAGACACAGCATGTGTGTGCCATGACGAACCTGGCTGTAGAATAAGTAGTGTACATCAATAAAAATCTGTATATTGACTCTGCGGCACATATCTATATGTGAATAGTGCAACGATGCTTGTGATGGAAAGGGGGTGCCCAGTACACTTTTGTGGTCTCAGTGATGACCCCCTGGGAATGTATGACAGACACTAAGTGGCCCGAGCTTCAGCTCATACTAAAATCTTCAACCTTCGAGTCTTCACTTCGCATAGCCATTGTAAAGTCGCATCAACAAAATAGCATAAATAAAAGGATCAAAAATTATCATTGAATCTTGGTAAGTTGAAAATTCTTGTAGGCAGTATTTTTATCTCATGAGTTGACGCTCTCTTAGGTTCAGATAGATGAGAAGGAAAAAGTTCGAAGCTTAGGTCCAATCAATTGCCGGACCAATATAAGAGACTCAAGAGATAAATGCTGCCAATAGCGCGCACGTGTTGTTGCAGACGGCTGCCCATCTCAGCAGCGCAGCACCTGCTCCGATTGACACACAAACGAGGTATCTCAGGCATCAGTCCGGGAAAAGACTATGCCGTGATATTCTCGGGCATCCAGCCCACGGGCGTTCCGCACCTAGGGAACTACCTAGGCGCTATGCGTCAATGGAAGCGTCTGCAGGACATGGCGGGCGACCAGGACAAGCTGTTCTTCTCTATTGTTGATCTTCACGCCATCACGATGCCACAAGACCCCGAGAGTCTAAAGAATCGCAGGAGAGAGCTGCTGGCTGCCTTACTGGCTATCGGGCTGGACCCTGAGAAGTCGACGCTCTTTTACCAATCGTCTGTGCGTAGACACTCTACTAGTTGATAATCTCGACCGGTCTTTCTTATATCGTCCAATATTTTTTGACGCGATATCCGTAGGTTATGCAACACTCCGAGCTCATGTGGATATTGAGCTGCACGGCATCCATGGGATATCTGAGCCGGATGACACAGTTCAAAGTCAGTTATGCTCAAATTTCGCCTCCAATCTTTACATACGTCTTCTTTCTAAACGTATACACCGTGCTGACTAAGACGACAGAGTAAACTACTGGCCGAGAATAAGCAAGGCATTCTAGAAGACGCAATAGCTTCGCGATTAAAGCTTGGCCTATTCGCATATCCTGTCCTCCAAGCTGCTGACATCCTCGTTCACCGTGCTACGCACGTGCCTGTTGGCGATGACCAGAGACAGCACCTTGAGTTCGCTAGGGAATGCGTGACCAACTTCAACCATACGTACGGCCAGGAGCTGCTGGTTCCGCCCGAAACCATAACAGGTATATCTTCCCCGTAGCAACAGCCCCAGTTAGCACCGCTCCCTCCCCTCTCGCTTCTCTTCCTTGTCTTCTTGCAGTCATTCGCACATGTCCTAACTCACGATTCTTAGCCGCATATCCGCGCGTCATGTCCCTGCGCGACCCCACCAAAAAAATGTCAAAGTCATCGAACAACGAGCGGACCCGCATCCTCATCACGGCTTCGCCCAAGGAAATCAGGAACCGGATCACGCACGCCCAGACCGACATGTTGAACATGGTGACGTACGAGCCGCAAGAGCGGCCGGGCGTGGCCAACCTCCTCGAGATCATAGCCCAGCTAAGCCCGCAGCCCAAGACGGCCGCCGACGTAGCCGACGAGCTCAGGGGCGCCAAGCTCGGCGACCTCAAGGCCCGCTGCGCCGACGCCGTAATCGCCGAGCTGGACGGCATTCCCGAGCGGTTTGCCGAGCTACTTCAGCGCCAGGGCGGCAAGTACCTCGAGGACATCGAGGCCGCCGGCGCCGAGGTCGCGCGGAAGAACGCCGAGGAGACCATGAGGCTTGTGCGGAGTGCGGTGGGGTTGGCGCCTTAGAGATGACACTCGGATAATCGTCTGTTGCCTCCAAAGTTGTGCCATCCGTGTAACAATATCGCCTGCTGTACTATGTAAATCGCTTTTGTACATAAATAGACCCAATCCTACTGAATAGGAGGCGTATTCATCGTCATATCTGCATATGATATCCGCTGGATCATACCTGAAAGTATTTGAATTTATTTTTTTCTCTTGAATATCATGAAGATAAGTATTTGTGATTGTCAAATTGTTATAGTTACACGTTGGGAGCTGGATAATTAATCCCGTCTAAGAGATAATTGTCCAGCCGCCACAGAGGGAAAGCAGTTGACGCTTTTTGTTATATACAGGACCGCTCTATGCCTTATAAGTAAGCAGATCTAGAATCTCGAGATATCTCGGCCAAAAAGCCACGACATGAACCAATACACTGGCACCATGATCTTATTCCGTATACTCATGCTCTTAGTGAGGTACTGTAGCACGTAGGCACGTTAGTTATCGAAAGGTCGCCTCAAAGGTGCTCTGAAGATAGTGGATGCCTGTTTCAGAACCATAGGACTTTACTTTTGAAAGCTGCTGGGATTTGAAAAAAAGAACAGTATCAAGAAATTACTTACTGCCGTCCGCCAGAGAAACCAGGCCGCCCTCCCGGTTAGTTCGTCCGCGCTACTCTGGTGTATGGCCCTCCAGCCACCCAGATACGTCATGACACCCCAGTTCCTGAACCGGAACGGTCTCGTCTCGAGATCTCCCTTGTTGAGGCGCTTCGCGAGATACGTCGCCTGCTGGCTCGCGACCTGTGCCGTCGCGGGGTATCGCTGTCCGGCGACCACGGCGCAGTCGCCGATGGCGTATACATCCGGCAGCACGCCGCCGCCGACGCTCTCTCCCTGTTCCCGGCCGGGGGCTGTGTTAGTTTCTTGCGGGACCGTCATGACGCGCAGATGGGCGTCACAGACGAGACCCCCCGTCTTCGCGTCCTTCTGTAACTGCACTGTCGCAGCGCCTCCCCCTCCTTTTCCGGCGTCCGCTTCCTTCGGCTCGAGCAGTTTCCGTATCAGCGGGTTCTGCATGAGCCCCGTGCTCCAGACCACGATACCCGCGCCGACCTCGTCCTCGCCGTACTCCTGGAACCGCAGCTTCAGGCACCCGGCGCAGTCCTCGTCGGGCCGGATGCGCGTGAGGTGGTGCTCCGTCTTGACGGCGATGCGTTCCCGTCGGAACGTGTCCATGGCGTACTGGGCCAGCTTCTGGTCGAACATGGGCAGCACCTTGGGCGCGACGTCGTAGACGGTGATGTTGACGAAGGGCGTGAGGGCCGGGTACGTCTTGCTCAGGTCCTCCTGCACGAGGTCGTGCAGCTCGGCGGCGAACTCGATGCCCGTGGGCCCGCCGCCGACGATGGCGAAGTGCAGCAGCTTGCGGCGCTCGGCGTCGGTGGTGATGGGCAGCGAGGCCTTCTCGAAGCACTGCAGGATCTTCATGCGCACCTGGCGCGCGTCGCCGACGTTGCGCAGGAAGTTGGCGTAGTCCTTGACGCCCTCGATGCCGAAGGTCTGCGCGTACGCGCCCACGGCCACCACGAGCTTGTCGTACGGCACGTCGAACACGGGACCCTTCTCGATC
Organism: Xylaria sp. FL0933; assembly: GCA_022578765.1. Classification (NCBI taxonomy): domain Eukaryota; kingdom Fungi; phylum Ascomycota; class Sordariomycetes; order Xylariales; family Xylariaceae; genus Xylaria; species Xylaria sp. FL0933. The sequence goes on along the minus strand of MU389724.1, from coordinate 381,207 downwards.
TCCGCATTCCCCTGGTGAGGCGCCAGCTGCGGCCGTATCCGCCCGGCGAGGTCGTCGGACGTGTTCGCCTCGACGCGCACCACCTTGCGCCCGAAGTCGATGTCGTCGGCCCAGCCTTGGTGGTAGTGATCCAGACCCAGCCTCCTGACGGACTCGATGGCGGCGCGGAACTCGAGCGTGCCCGCCGCCGTGCTGGCGACCAGGGGCGTGAAGACGAAGTATGACCGGGGTGAGACCATGACCCGCTCGTATTTTCGCGGATCCAGAGTCCGGGCGAAAGCATACCCGGCCCAACCCGAGCCTAAAATTACCACACGTTCCCGTTTATCTGAGAAGAATTCTTAGCACATCTCACTATTTTCATCTTTGCTCAACTACACAAAATTGTAGATGAGCCATATATACCTGTTGATTTGCCCCCTGTAGCTACCGCAACAGGATTGCTTACGGTGCTAGCCATCCGTATTCCATCGCTTGTACGCCATATTTCACGAGTATAACAACTCGTCAGAGCTTGTCGAGGGACCGGTGTTGCGGTTATGCTTGTAGAAGTAGAACATGTTACCCTCGTGAGGTTCCGTACAGGAAAAGCTGTCGTTATAGGCCTCATAGCCGCCATCAAGTCGGGACCGTTATAAAATCAATTGGCGCATTGTAGCGAGCCTAGAAAAATAAAAATAAAAATACAATTCTCGCGACCCATTGTATATATCACGTTCCCAGCCTTCCAGAAAATCCGAGGCGCCCATTATCAATATGCACCAATTGAACTTTTCTTGAGTCAACGTGACGTCAGCAAATATGCGCTATTATCTAGTGGAGTGGCACCCTCATGCTTCTTTTTGAGGTCACTAGGCCTTATCTTCACGTAAGATGCCTTTTTTTACTTAACTACGGAACCAAATTTTTTCTCTCTCTGAGCATTCGGAACACCCGGGCAAAAGGGGGTCAAATAGTATTGGCCCCTTACATCCGGACGGAGCCCAGATTAACTCCTTGAGATCAGATGGTCAATCACTCAAAAGCCTAGTCGTGCATCCACGAGATGAATATCTTCGCTGTTTTTAACTAGGATAAAGCTCAACTGTAGAATCACTTCTAGAATATTGTTGAAAACCACCTCTGATGGTAGCAATCAAAAAGGGGGGTGTGTTTTACCAATCTACAGCCTGCCTAAACAAGTGTACACACCCGTGTCAATGGATAAAGGGGGGATTGATTCGCCGTAAGCTCGTAGCCGTGTGCATCGTGTCTTCAAAGTATCCTTCATCCACACGCCAATTGGTGATTTAACGATAGATATCCGAAGAGAGTATCCATCTTGCGACGTTTCACAACAGGTAATCGAGTCTTTGAGAGCTAGAAGGTGGATTCAATGACAATAAAAGTCCGATTTCCCCGCATCGTCGACCTCGGTCATGGTCTCCAACTCTCCGCTATATAGTGACAATCTTATAAGTAGTGTTGATCCAATTATAGAGATGAATTTTAATCTATATTTCAGAATATAATACTACCAGATGACGATTACAGAAGTCGACGTGTTGATAGTCGGCGGCGGCTCCGCCGGCCTCTGTGCCGGCGTCTGGCTGGCCCGCAACGGCATCTCTTACCGGATCCTAGAGCGGCGACCTGGCATGCTGGCCCACGGGCAAGCGGACGGAGTGCAGGTCCGGACCGTTGAGATCTTCGAAAGTTTCGGTATTTCAGAAGAGCTTCTTAAGGAGGCGTACCACGTAATCGAGGCTGCGTTCTGGTCGACTGACCCGGATGATGCGGCAAACGGCCGGCAAGGGGTAAACGGGGAATCAGGGAAGCGAGGCATCCGGCGCACGCATTCTACTCCGGATACAGAGGCAGGCTTGAGCCATCTTCCGCACGTCATCCTGAACCAGGCACGCGTTAATGCGTTCTTGACGGATCAGATGGTGCGCGCGTCTGGTGCTGCGAACATCGAGTATGGTTGCGATGTTCGTGATGTGACGATTAATGGAAGCCTTGTGAATAACCCGGACGCGCATTGCGTTACTATCACCGCCGTAAAGGATGGTTTAGAAAAGGTGTACAAGGCCAAATACGTTCTGGTAAGGGGTACATTTGAGCCTCTTTTTTCCCTGGTGCAATCCTGGCGTGAAGAACGTTTATAGTTTCGCAGTAACTGAGACTAACACCTGCCAAAGGGGAGCGACGGGGCGCATAGCCAGGTTCGTAAGTCCCTGGGGTTCAAGATGGTGGGTGATAGTAGCGATGAGGGTGAGCCGATCCTAGACTTTATTGTTCCCCCGCTTCCCTCTTCCCTCTTCCCTCTTTCCCCTTTTCTTTTTTTCAAGTTATCTACTCTTCTCTTTCGCCGCGAGACACAGAGTTCATGGTCAAGGTAGTTTCTCATTCCAAGAATGTCACGAATTCTCCAAACTGCTTAAACACTTATTATTAACCTTTTGGTGTTTAAGTCTGGGGTGTAATGGACGTCTACCCGAGGACTAGTTTCCCGGATATCCGAAAGAAGGCCATCATCAAGTCCGAGTCAGGAACTATTATCATTATCCCTCGCGAGGGTGACTCTCTCGTGCGCCTATACATCAATCTCTCTGGCGGTGCCACGGCAGCTAAAGACGTAACACTCGCCCAACTGCACGATAAGGCCAGACAAATCTTCCAGCCTTATACAATGGAGTTTCCCGAAACGACCTGGTGGTCTGCCTACGTAATTGGTCAGCGCCGTAAGTAATTCCCGGAGAACTATTTCTGTTTTACTCTGGTATGAGTTAAGGAGTATACTATCGCATATGAGTGTGCTGTTGTCAAACCGCTCCCAAGATACATGTAATATCTCAATAGCTGACGACTTGTGTGTAGTCGCAAACGAGTTCCACGCACATTATCGTGTATTCCTCAGCGGAGACGCTTGCCATACGCACTCACCAAAGGCTGGACAGGTCAGTGCTCTAGCCTCTTTACAATGTGTATCAGGCGAATAAGTCGCCATCTACTCCTATCACTCTTACAAATTTCGAGACACGTGCAATACTTATAGTAGGCGGTAACCACTAACTGTACGACTACGCACTAGGGCATGAACGTCTCACTACAAGATGGCTACAACATCGGCTGGAAGCTATCCGCCGTGCTGCGGAAACAAGCCTCTCCAAAGCTCCTGGAGACGTACGTGCTCGAGCGTCAGAAGACAGCCGCAGATCTCATCGACTTCGACCGGTACTGGTCGAAGCTATTCTCGACTGCGGGCGAGCAAGGTATTACTGCCGAATTATTCGTCAAGGCAGGTCGATATACAGCGGGCCTAGTCACCCGATACGAAGACTCGATAATTACAGCTGCGTCCGCGAGCGAAGCTTCATTAGCTGCGAAGTTGACGGTCGGCATGCGCTTTCCGAGCGCTCAGGTCGTGCGAGTTGGTGATGCGAGGCAGATGTGGCTGACGAGGGCTCTACCCGCGGACTCGCGGTGGCATATCCTGGTCTTCGGCGGTGACATACAGGATAGTGATACTGCTCTACAATTACAAAAGGTTCTTCGAGACCACCTCCGTTCCAGTAGCGCTTTACTTACCACTAGTAGCTCGGTTCTGAACTGGAAGCACTTGTTCGCGCTTTTACCCCGTCCGAATCCGACCCAGACAGTATTTTCAACATCGTCCTGGTATTGTCGTCTAAGCGCACGAATGTTGAGCTTCAAACGCTCCCCGAGATATTCACTCCCATCACCGGGAAATTGAAATTGAAAAGTGAGATTTTTATCGTAAAACGCAAGAAAATAATAGCTGACTGATGGCCTCTGAGAAGATATCTTGAAAGTTTTCGTCGATGACGAAAGCTATGATAAGACGCATGGACACGCATATGAGGTCTACGGTATAGACCCGAACCAGGGAGCTTTAGTCGTGATACGGCCTGATCAATGTACGTGGGTTGACTTGATCGATACCAAAAGAGCAAGGTCTAACAATGAACCAGATATTGCCCGAATCGGCCCATTGAACGATGTCCACAGCCTCGAATCGTTCTTTAGTGGAGTCCTGAACAAAATCCATCGTTGAGATTACACACTATGTGTCTCGGATGTGTAAGCTCGATTAAGAGAAGACGTCTCAACATCTTCACCCTAGTTGTCTATAGGAATTATTCTAGACTGAGCTCTACAAGCTCGAATAGGGTATCATATTCATATATACATTGAACCTCTAATATTATCTACATGAAAAGAGCCCCATGTGAAACTAGGTATTGACCTCAGCGAACCAAGTCCTCAACAGCCCTGCCAGCGCACCCGGAAGGTCCTCGAGATTATGTACCACGAGGTAGTACTGGAAGGGAAAAGTGTCGAGATAGTATTCTGTCTTAATCTCGTCGTTGCTCAGGAACTTGACTTTCTTAAGCTTCAACACGCTTTGCTCCTTCTTCTTCGTGGTGTCGTCCATTATGATGAACACGATCATTATGCGCTCTTCTATCGCCTCGCGAAGTAGAACTTGAATGTCTTCGTGCTCCGAAGAGGGGGTGAGACCATCAGAGAGAATGAGAGCTAGTTGCCAAAGGTCTTCCGAGCCGCGACTCGTGCTTTGCTGCCGGGCCAGCCGGAATCGGTCAATCGTCTGACGGATAAGAAATTGGACATTGGTATAATCCTGCTGGAAGGAGAATCGTTGTAATACCTTGGCACCAGCATCGTGAGAGGCAAATGGCTCGGAGAATTCGTGGGCCGTGAATACGTTTGCGCCAAAACCTACGACGCCAATCTCACCGACTTCAAGCATGGTCAGAGCTCGCGACACCATGACGAGAGATTCAAGGGCAAGTTCGCCGGAACTGGACTCCCCCATACTTTTACTGTCATCTACACACAGCAAGATCTGGTACGAGCGCTTGGTCGGGATCGCCCTCCGCATCCATATCTTGTCTCTCTTGTAACTAGATGCAATGTAAGGAATAATCCGCTTGATGTTGAGCCGCTTGCCAGTTCTGTAAGAACCAGAGAGCTTTGTCGACTGTGAAGGGGTCAAGATAAGTCGAAGTTGTGAAGTCAGAGACAGTGCAAGTGGGTGCGTCTTGCTTTGAAAATCTGTCCACTGTCGCATAGACTCCTCATAGTCTCTCAAGTGCAACTCTGGCTCTAAATGGGTAGATGATAGCTGTGTAGAAGTTTCTTGGATGGTGTCCTCAATCTCTTCGGAGATTGGCGCTCCATTTGGAGGTGGTGTTACGTCCCGTCTATAAGCACCTTGGTGCGTAGTCACACCAGCATCTCGTTCTTGTTGTTGCTCGTCTCTTGTAGTCTGTTGCTCTTCAGGCTTTGAAGTATCTTTCTCGTCAACGTCATCCTCGTCTTGGGTATCGTGGTTTTCAGGCAGGACGTGACTGTTCGGAGGCTGGTTCTCGTCATCATCAATTGCCATGGCGTCGTCAATCTGCTGAGTTTGCTCTTCTGTGGCAGCACCCATTGCTTGTGTATCTGCAGCAGCTTCGTCATTCTCCAAGTGTTGGAACTCTTGGATCTTTGTGTCTTGCTCTGTATCTGGCTGCTTTTGAGTTTGGTTTTCCTGGGCCGCTTTAATATCCTGTTGCTGCTTATGCCATCTTTCCAGAGCATCTCCCAGTGCTTTGAAAGGGTGAGATTCTGCGGATTCTGTAGCGTTGTTGGGGTCAGTTTCCATCAGAAGGTCTTGGGATTGAGCCAAGTTGCCTTTTTGACCTTTAGATTCGTCTTTGTCAGATGTATCCTCGCCCATCTGACCAACCTCTCTCTGGGCAGCAGAGTCCTGGAAATTGTCGAGGTCTTCGCTTTGATCAATATCTTGGTCTTGCCCACCGCCTCTCGCATCGCTTGGAACAACGTGTTCGTTTATTTTAGAATTATCGTTGGGCGTTTCTTCTGCTTTTCCTTGTTCTTCTTGAGGTTCTTCTTCATTTTCATGGGGCTCCTCGCTTTCCTGCATCTGGGCGTTATCATCTGTCGACTCGGGTTCCATCTCGTCATCTGTTTGGTCCTCTACTGGTGCTTTATCCGTTTCCATATCTTCGTCGTCTTGATTTTCTTGGTCGCTTAATTCCCGCTCTTCTTTATCTTGTTGATCTACATCCGACAGCTCGTCTATTTCGTCGTCACTGATCGACGAGAGAGAATCATTATCCTTCCCATCAATTTCCATGTCGTCTGGTAGAGCAAGAGTCTCTTGATCTTGAACATTCTGGTCTTGTTGATTGGGCTCTTCATGGTGCTGGACATCTTCCTCCATTTCTACACCATTTTCTTCGTTATCATCCTGATCGCCTTCTTCACCTTCCTCTGGTTGAAGGTTCTGGGCCTCAGGCTGCTCACTGGCCGCTGTTTCTTCATCTTTCTTTTTCCCTTTCGGTTTGTCGCCCTTCTGGTCCTTTTCAGCGTCATCTTCGTTCTGACCATCCCACATCTTCTCATCAACAGCTGTTGGGTCTAGATCATCAACGTCACCGCGCTCCTCATCTATTTCATCTTCTTCTTTATCGTCGCCGGACTCTGATCCATTCTCGTCGTCCTCCTTGCCATCAACACTATTGGTCTCACCTTCTAGCTCTTCATCAGCCATGTCAACAGCATCCTTCTCGTCTTCCATATCCCGGTCTGGGTCGGCATTCTTCTCTTGAGCTAGTTCTGACAGGTCTTCGTCAGGTTGTATGTCCTTGCTGATATCTTCTGCGCCCTCGCCGTCACCGAGTCCAGTGCCGCTCTCAAGATTGTCGCGCTGCCCGGAGGTTTCTTCGGACTTCTCTTGCGGTGTACAGAAGCCTTGAGATGCAAGCTGAGTAAAATGTTTACTTAACGTAAAGCCTAATTTACATATCATTTGATGGCTGTTGGCAAATGATTGGATAAAGCGACCACAGATACTCTCATACTGTTGTACAATGGGAGAGACGGTAGCCAGTAGAGATGGTACCAAAATCTTGACAGTTGAATCTTTCCAATCGAGCTGTTTGGTAATGTCGAGTGTCTCGCAGATGCCTCTTTTTATTTGTGCCATGTGAAGCGCCTGGACGGACACCATCAATTGCTTACTATGTCCGAGCAACCAACTGGCCTCATCGGGTGAGCTAAGTAGCCGGGGCACAGTCTTGTTGAAATGCTCCGTAGCAACAAGTATACTGTCACATAGTTTCTTGACATTTTGGCTTAAGACGTCAATTTTTCGACTGCCAGCCTCTGACACACGGCTTACGTCTCCAGGAATAACAGCCCAGTACGGAATTTGCTCGATCAGAAAAGCGAGATCCGGTCGCTCTTGGCAGGCAGTGCTTAGACAGTCATAGAACTCACTGAAGGACGACTGTATGTCCTGCTCAATCTGCGTGTATTCTGCAGTGATTAAACCAGCAGGGAGGATTGGGAGCGAGCTCAGTTTGGTTGCCAGAGATATGATTCGCTCCCTCCATAGGCCAAGAAGATGAAGGACCTGATGGTTATCAAGACCGCCGAATTTGGCGTGTATTTCGACGAGTTGGATACCAACGCTCACGACTTCAGCCAGCCAATTGAGCGATGTTCGATAGTCGCTGGCAATCTTCCCAACTTGAATTTCGCTCCCATTCCTCGCCTTTGCGAGTGATTCGAGTAAACTCGAAGTTTCTTTTAGGGCTGTGAGATGATCGATCGCTGCTTGAAGTTCACTTCGCTGGTGTAAAATGTTATACATGACACCCTCGAGCAGCCCTACACTTCTGATAATCTCTGCTGTAGTCAAGTCTTCGGAGTGATTTTGAGCTGCGCTTCGAACACGTGGTGCTAGATCTAACATCCTATGGAAGTAGTACTCCATGCTCTCCAGCCCGCCCAAGTCACTTGCCGTTAGAGGCGCCGTTGATACGAGGACCATAGAAAGTGAGCCTTGTTTGGCAAGTGTATCCTGACCAAGGTTGTATGGGAAGCCCATTTGTCTAATCGCTTTCAAGGTCTCTGCGAAAAGCTTTCTCTTGCGTGATTTCAAGTGCTTGACAAGATCCTTATTTTCATCATTGAGAATCGAAGGTGTTTCCTTCCGCAACTCAGCCATTTGTGTGCTCAAGTCTGATAGGAAAGTATCAACAACCTCAGCGGCGTCAGCAGACGACTCCGGTACTCGGCTGAGTTTCTCCATGAGTTGAACAGTACGCTGTACGTTAGCTAATCGTCTATATTTGTCTGCCCAACCGGGGACGGCTCTGTGGCACACCTCGAGAGCGCTTGAATCGATCGAGACGTGAGCGTGGTCTGATTTTGAGATGAGAGTTTCCTCTTGGCATGCGTCAGGCAAGCCTTGGTCTATGACTAATTTCATAGGCTGGTTTAGCACGTCGCGAAACTTTCGGACGATCCTGAATAGCTTTTGGTGAGATTTCCGAGCGCTCTCTCTCAATGCCACGATATTAGTGTCTTTCCAGCTTGCCAAAAGAACGACGTCTTTCATTTTCTTTTCGATCGGTGCCCGTTCCCCGCTTATGAAGACAGCTACAGGTTTCTCATAGCGAGAATAAAAGTCAATGAAGTTACGCAGACTATCGCGCATAATACTTAACACCGGAAACTCCGAGACGAGGAGCGTGAGTTGAGCGTGTAGCTGTTTCAAAAGACTCAGGCGACCGGTAAATTGACCAACTGGTGCCAACGAGAAGTAGCTTTCGAGTTCTTTCACCAAGCTCAAAGCGTGGCTTTGGACTTCTTCAGTACTTTGCGCAAGACCCATTGCTGCAGCAATAATAGCCTGATACGCGATGAACCACCATGAATTTGCATCATCGTTGCACTTTGCGACTTCCATATCAAATAGCTTGTTCCACGTTGAGAGCTCTAGGCGCCGCCAAGAAACAAGCATATCGGTCAGACGGGTGTAAAGTGGTAAGACGCCGTAGATTTTGCTTGCCCATCCGCCAAATTGCCATTCATACACGAATGCGTGGAGATTCTCAACCCTTGGTATAAGTTTGGCAATGGGATCAGCGTGACTCAGCTCGAAAATTGTATCGCAAGCCGACACAACATCGGCAAGGGGTTGCAAATGACTGATCTCATCGACATTTTGAAGCTGGCGGAAACGTGTACGGATATCTTGGACCAAATGAACCAACTTGCGAGACTCGTTAAGATTTGAATCGGTGTAGAAATTATAGTTGGTAGATGTGGTAGCGTTCGCGAGGTTCTGCACCTGTCCCTCTAAAGCTAGCAGTGTTGCTGAGAGTAAATCTCGATCCATTATGTCGTGATTGTTAGTCCGACACGTTTGGCCTGCAACATGCTGTATTAGGCTCTTGAGGCTCTCTGAAGAGTTCGGGGGGGTCAAGAAGATCGATTTATGTGTTGTGGCTAGGTGAATGGCCAGCTCCCGAGCGTTGTTGAAATTGGGGGGTTTGGGCAATGCTTGCTTTTCTTCGTCGCTGAATCCTGGAAAGAGTTCATCAAAGGCGGCCTGCTCTGCAGCTTCTTCATCATCTTGTCCACCTTTGTAACGAAACAAGCTATTCTTGAGTTCCTCTGCTTTCCTATCTTCTTCAAGTTTCTGTGTCCATTGATTGTAGAACGCATGGATAGTTTCGAAGATGGACTCTCGGATGCGACTAATACCAGGCAAACCTTCAATGCTCCTAACCGATACAGCATATTTGAGGAACTCGGATGCTAGGGAAGCAGTTGGCTTCGGAACAGAAGTCATCGGCTTGCCACCGAGGAAAGGTACCAGGCTCAGGAACTTTGTCGGCGGGTTATCCTCACGTCCTGACGGTATTTTCGCCTCTTTGGCCAGAAACAGGCCAATTTCTAGACAGTGCAGGATATTAACTGTTGGCAGCGTGATGTCTTCGTATGCACGAAAGTTGTGCGTCAGTCGGGAACCAATTCTTGATATATTCTCATGGATTACTTGAAGCTCTTGGGTAGCCGCGTCGAAGCTTAGGAAATGCTGAGACACGATGACATTAAGATCAGAGCTGAAAACGACGTGTAGTATATTGTTGAATTCCGCCTGAACTTTAGCGAGCCCCGAGGTTTTTGGACGGTATGCGACTTGAACTGCAGTCGGCCGTATTCCAACAGATATAATGTTTTCCTTGATGATTTCGGAACGTAGGCTGATTGGCTGGCTAGTCTGAAACAGTGCATATCTTTCTACCATTTCAAGTTGCGTTTTGAGGTCCTCAAACAGGTCGTCGTAGCTCTTGAGTTCAACTAGAGGACGAAGCTGGGGGTCAAAAACCTTGTCGGGAACGTATAGCTTGACCAAGGCAAGAGAAAATTGTACCCAGGCAATTGCCAAATAGGTACATTGTGTCGACCTACTAGCTCGATGCGCTACCAACGACACGAATGCGGCGACAAAATGCTTGTTAACTGGTCCGGAGGGGCCATCAAGGTGATTCGCGATCGACTGAGGTAAAAATTTATCGACTTTCACTGATAAGCCTTCCTTGGTGAGCCCAACGGATTCAAGTATGGAAGAGTCATTGGCAAGGCTCCCCCAGGCTTCGCTAAATATATCAGCTACCAGAGAATCAGAAACACTTAGAATATTCTGCATCAATTGCCATAATATCTGGTTGAGCTTCGTAGACCAGTTGGCAGTGAGCGGATCTGAATGGCAACTGATCTGCCTGGCAAGTAGGGGTACCTCTGTTTCAAGTGATATAAGACGGCTTAAAGGTACTGACTGAACACTACTGAGCTTCAAGAGAACCTTGGCCGATAAGCTTTCCATCCATAGCGGTGTTTGATGGTCATCTTGAACGAGCGTCTCCAACAGTTGTAGCGACTTGGATGTATCAGTCGCGCTGTTGGTCCGTATAAGAGTAACTAATGAGGTATCTGACAAAGACACAACCTCATCTATAATAGGCAGCTGTCCGTCTTGCTCACAAATATAGTCAATGCTGGTAAGCTGTCTGATGGCTTCAAACTCTGCAGCCAAGAATGGGGGGGTAGGCGCACTATCGTCACCATATCGCATGTGCATTTGCTTGATTTCGAGCTCCAATGATTTGATGAGATCATCGGTACTGGCCTCTCCTAGCCGCAAGAGACGATAGGCTTTGATGAAGGAATCCATTATCTTAGCCAGTTCGGCCGGGGCAGCCGCTGATTTCCATTTCACCTGGTCGAATTGTGCCGCAAGACTCTCCATACGAACCAGCTGCTCATAGACGCGCTCATTTTGCGCCGGTATGGGCCTCAGTAGCTTCCATAGCCTTTCCATTCCTAGTCCAGTAGACAATCTGAACCCAGAGGTAAAACACTCGTTCAGCCCATTTACAACATCAGTAAGCAGCTGACGAGTGTTACCACTATCGACATTAGGTAAGTGATCGCTAAGCTTTGCAGACATATAGCCAAGATGAGCTTGAAACACCGCCTCTTCAAACGGCGACTGAATAAGATAGTGAAAAGTCCTTTTCCATGAGTGAATCAGGTCTCGGAGAAAGTATTTGTTTTGCTATCTACGTTAGTGACACATGAAAGAGATGTTAATTAGCAGTACTCACTTTCCAAGAGTTAGGAGTCTGCAATTCTCCTCTAAGGTAAGCTTCAATCGCTTGAAGGATGCCCACAAGAAACTTGGCTGACTGAACAGTTGAGTCTTTATGCACGGCGGCGACGTCATCTACAACGAAAGAGCGCTGCAGCCGGTTCAGGGCAGAGATTTGAACATTAGCCGCTCTCGACTGCTGTAGTTCCAGAGCGCTCCAAGCAGCAGCCAAATTCCATGATAATTCATAGCAAGTCGCCAACCAGAATGGTAGCTGAGAGCTGTAGCCTGGCAGCAAGGGAACTATAGGGGAGTTTTGCAAGGGATGCAGAGTCTGTATGGTGTTAGAATACAAAAGGAAGAGAACGGAGTAAGGCGCTTACCAGAAAACTCATGATTTCGTGCAGGGGGTCGTCAGTGGATGTTGTGCACAGATTTCGTGCGGCATTTAGTACATCAACCGTCAGTTGTGGCAGGACAGTTGTACAACTTGATTGAACAATTTGCTCCGAAATGAGACGATCACCATACAGTGAGCTTGTCCGAATGGAAAACTTTGCCAGGCTCGATATGTTTGGGCCAATCTTTAAGTCGTCAAAACAAAGACTGTCCACAGCTAGCTGGCTGAGGCCGATTTTATTGACGCTGTCATAGGCCATGGCTGCGTCCATCAATTTATATCGCTCTAGACTGGCTTCGACATCCGCAATTCTCCCCACCCAGCTCCTCGCTGTCCAGGAACATGGCTCAACATAAATCTCCACGGCGCGATTCCTCATGGCTCGAGAGAGCTCGCCGTATCGAGGGTCAACGGTTAGAAATACGCGGAAACCTGGATGAGGTTTGATTATTCGAGGCTCCCCATCCGCTCCGCAATGCTCATTTATGATTAAAGATCCTTCCGGTTCCAATAACGAGTTCAGCCGATCTAGGACAGAAGCGCTGCAGAGGTTCGCATTGTCGAGCACTAGCCACTCGCCTTTTTGAAGAGCCTGGACAATAACTCCATCCAGCCATTCGAACCTTGGGTCTGCCGTGCTAGTGCGCCGTTGAAGCAGACCTTGCGATTCCTCGAGAGCTGTTGCAAGTTCTGATTGAGGAGAGATCTGAGCGTGCAGTCTGTCCATTAGGCTTAGAAGATAAGCTTTGTTGTCTATACACTGACTTGTATTCTCGAGAATGTGTAGAAGATCAACAGCCGCATCGGGAACACCTTGCGGCAAGGTGCTAAGAGTTGACAATTCCAATGTCGACCTGAGTTTCCTCATAGCAATATTGACCGCTCTCAAGGGATCTGACTGTTCAAACCCACCGATGAGATCCATGGCGTCAATATCGGCGTTCATTGGAAATGTAACAAGCGATTTTCCGGCTTGAGCAGCAATTTGCTGGAGAAGAGCTGACTTACCGCAACCTGAAGGCCCAACTAGGATACAAGGCAGATTTTGCTTCACACATATAAGTAGAGATTCTAATTCTTGTAACCTAGTCGGAGTGTGGATGCCTAGGGGACGTGAAGGTTTCAGCAGTTTGTCTCGTAGCATGTATGCTAAGCCAACTTGAAAAGCTGAAGCACTTATGCTCTGGTACAGCTGACGGGTTTCCGGGGGAGACCCGAAGGCTTCGGCATACAACTTATTGACTTCTGAACGGTCTTTATCACTTCGGAACCGCTGTCGTATGGCGATGTTTAGGAAGCTGTCGACTGTTCCAGTGGAGAGGAGGGGGTCCGAAGAAGTAAGAAGGTGAAGCCAGCGAAGAGTATCACGCAGATTGAACTCCCATGGACTGCCTTGAGACCCGAAAGCTCGCTCAGCTAGAACACGCGTCTCAAGATTAGATATAAACTTGATCATTCGACTGACGATCTCAGAAGAGACGCTGGGGAAGTTATGACTAGCTATTAGAAGCAAATCTTCATCGCTAAAAACGTCTGCATACACGACGATGAAACGATTGACGAATGAACTAGGCAAACCCTTTCTTCCACCTCCCTGGTGGTGGGGATTTTGAGCAGCGAAGAGACGAAAGTTTGGGTGTCTCTTGAAGACTTGGTCCAACTCAGAAATATAGACTTCTCCACGATGATCAAGGCAGGCATTCAGACCTTCAAGGACGGACTGTGAAGCAAGGTTCATCTCATCTAAAAGAACCCATTCGCCGTTTTGCATAGCTCGTAGAAATGGCGCATCTCTCCACGCAAAATGACCAGCTTCGGCCCCTTCTACCGGAACATCGGTGCCGAAAAGGTCCATGAGATCGGTCTGGTCCGAAAGATTTATTCTCGTTAAGGGTTGACCGCAAGCCCTAGCAAGAGCACTCACTAATGTTGTCTTGCCTACACCTGGGCTGCCTTCCAGAAGGATGGGCTTCTGCACTTGCAATGCCCTTATGACCCTCATTGCATTCAGTTTGGTAGTTGGTGCGTTCAGGGCGAATCCAACTTCGAAGTTCTCATTAGATTTTCGCTCGATGGCATATTCCCCAATCCGTAGTTCGGTAGGCTCGATAACAAGGCGTAAGGGAGCACGGTATATTGAGGTAGCCTCGGAACCGAGAAGTTCACTTAGCTTGTCAATACACCTCTGTCGCTGCTCGTCCAGGCTCTTAGGATCTATGGCAATCAATGCGGACGGGTTTGCGCCAAGTGTGTCAACGAACACAGTCGCCGCTCCCTGGACAACAGCGAATGCCCCGTTTCGATTTTGGCTCTTGTTAATAAAATCTACCCAGACGAGGACATCTCTGATTGAAAAAGCTGTCGAAGTTGTAGATCGGAAAGTTTGCCCAAACCAATAGGTGAATTCAACTATAACGTTGGCATATGGTTCATGTTCTTTCTTGAGTTTCGACGAGACGATATGAAGGATGTCATTGTTGTCGGAAAGGGGTGGCACCCAGATCTCTGTAAATCTGTTCCTCAAAGCGGGTGATAGTTCTTTCTTGCCAAAATCGCCTCCGGGGTTCATCGTTGCCAAGAATTGGAACCCAGCATCAGCCTTGACGAAAGAATCGTCAATACCTTTCTCGGCAAGGAGAATGGTACGTTGGGGTTCGAGAACGGAATTGAGCCTTTCCAAAACAGAGTCGTCTGCAAGTGATATTTCATCAAGGAGGAAATACTGGCCCTTGCGCATGGCTTGAACAAGGCTTCCGTCGGCCCATTCGAACAGTGCTTTACTCTTCGTTTCGTTCTCGGATATTCGTTTCTGTAAGTCCTTTGGAAGTTTAGCTAGCGAGGAGCTATCGAGAGCATGGTACGTGGACAAAAGCTGATCTAGATCACCATCGACATGTTGCTGCAGAGCTTGAAGCGCTTGTAAAACATCTCTCATCAATGTGTCCGTAATTGCCCCACGGTTTCGAATAGGTCGTTGTGACCCGATGAGATCTCCTGTCTCCGTGTTCTGGTGAGCATTGACGATGTGTAGTTCTTTACATAAGTTTTCGGCAAGCAGTTGGCAAACGGTAGTTTTACCACATCCAGTCTCTCCAACCAGTAACACCGGTTCATTGTGGCGAAGAGCGCTTGCGACTAAGACGTAGAGCCGGCGCATTGCTTGGGTCCAGACAACTCCTTGGCTGTTAACTGGTGGCTGTACTCGGAGAAACGGCGATCGCTGCAAATCGTAGAGTTGATCCTGATCAATCTGTACTTTAAAAACGGTTTCGATGACCCTTTTGACAGCTAGCCGTTCCTCTTCGTTCCTTACTCTTTCAGCTAGCAGCATGAAGCCATTGGCTGCAATCTCTTCGCGCGATTCCGCACCCCTCAAAGCCCACCTGAAAAGATCTCTCAGTGTCGCAAAACTGTCTTTATTCTCAAATAGACGGCTAGTCTGCCGTAGTCTTGACAATTCTTTGTAGACATTGACAATCCTCTTACAGTCAGATGGCGCAGTATATAAACTACGCTTTTGAAGAATCGTTTCAAGTTCATCTTCGGGAATATCGTCAAAGTGTAGTTCAAGGAAGCGATTGCGAAAAGCCCGCGACAGTGCTTTTCTTCCACCGTACAATCCCGCTGGATTTTGAGTAGCGAAAAGCATGAAATTCTCATGTGGGCGGACGATCTCTTGTGTTTCGGGAATGAGTAGCTCACGGTTATCGTCAAGGAGACGGTTAAGCGCCTCCAGAACATCAGTCGGGGCAAGATTCAGCTCGTCTAGCACAATCCAATGACCTTGTCTTAAAGCCTGCACTAAAAGACCCTCTTGAAACCGTAGTTTACCACTAGCATCTGAGACGTAGGTCCCAAGATACTCTTGGAGATCTGTGTGTTCGTGATTATTGATTCGGACGAACTTATTGCCACTGTAATTTGCAAGATACTCAATCATACTGGTCTTGCCAGCCGAAGTGGGACCCTGGATAAGAATTGGGAAGCGTCTCGTCGAAGTAGCTCGCACAAGATTCAGGAGGTTCCTTTCTATGTAGGGAGTGATAATGTAGTCTGAGCGTTCCATGGGAGTTTCGGCACCCTGCAGTAGCCAATAATGGCGGTCTTTATTTCTGTTCAGAAATTTGACATACTCCCTTCCATCATTTGGGTGCCTGGGTGGTTGGGATAGCAGCGATCGAGAACTTCCATGTCTATCGAGGAGGTGATGGTGGATTAGAGGTACAAGTGTCTCCTCTGATGCTCTATCGAGGAGCGTTAAGAAGCCCATGGAAAAGCCCTCGAAGAGTGATCTTCTGAGGCCGTAAAATGGTGAGACATCATTGACATATGTTAGAACGCGAGTAAGTGTGCGAAGGCTGAAATGAGGGACTTCATTAGCACCGTCCACGAGACGTTTCTCATCTGCCCGCATCTTAGTATTCAGATACAACCTCGCTATGTCATCCGCAGCTTGGTCATCTTTTGCACTCTTTCCACTTAGATACGCCTTAATGATAGTTAAAAGGTCTTTCAGATCCTTATCCGGGCTGCCAACGTATAGTTCCGTAAATCGTGATCTCAGCCCTAGAGGTAGATCTCGTTTGCCAATATCTGTAGCTGGATTCATGGCACCGAAGATGCGGAAGTTCGGGTGGGCTTTTACGCGTTCAATCTCCCCTGTTTCGGACAATAAGATTGATGGCTCACTATTAGACCCTGATGATAGCAAATCTGCAATGCTTTCAAGAGTATCGGGAGACGCTAGGTTAATCTCATCCAGTAATACCCAGTCTCCGTTCCTCGCAGCCTTAACAATGTTCCCTTCCACAAAAGCGAATGCAAAATTGCCAGAGCCTCCGGACACTTGGATGTCGAATTGGTCTAAGTTCTTCGAGAATGATTCCCACCGCGGTCTCAGCTCAAGTAGCGATTGCAGTTTCGATTCTGTTTTGCGTCGCTTAATCGCTGGCCTCTCATCTGAATCTCCATTTCTGATTTCCGACTTTGCCTGAAGCTCGTCGAGGATCTTATTGAACATTTTTGGAGCTTCTCGCCATAACTTCGAGACACGGTTCCACTGCCCTTTGGCGGTACACTTGCCTATCTGCTCAAGATACTTCTGGTTCTTGGCAGCCGATATCCCTGTCGAGGCAAATAGGTCTTCGAATTCTTCCTTTAAGGGCACGGCGAGGCTACGGGCATTGACAGGTTTGAACCCTCCAATAATATCACCTACTTCGCTTTGCTGCGACAGATTTATAGCAACAAGCTTATGGCCAAGCGTGTCCGCCAATTGCTGTACCACCGTCGTCTTTCCGATTCCCGTTTCGCCCACAAGCAGTACAGGCTCTTGCAGCTTGACAGCTACGGCGATTTGTTCGAGCAGTCGTTTGGCATGGCTAGTGTTAGCAAAAGGTTTCTTTGATTTCGTCACTCGGTTACCATGACGATGTTTTGACAACGTAACCCTTCCGATCTTAAAGTTGCTGGGAGTATCTTCCAACGGCGGTACGTAAGCATTGAGGTAATGTTCCATAAGCTGCTTAGGTAGGTGCATCTCTTCTGCGATGCAACTGAGGAACAATAATTTCGCATCTTGCTTGGCCAGACTGCCACAAAAACAATCGATCGCTTCCATAAACATCCAGTCTCGTGTTCTTTCGCTAATCGGCTCATCACCAGTCTTGCAACCGACGGCCACAAGAATTTCTGTAAGCCGACGGCACCATTTGAGGAGATCCCGTGGGGTGACAGGGCGCTCGGTAGTACGCGCAAGATTCATTCCATTGACACTGCAGAGTCGTTTATAAACAGCCATAATGATAGAAATGTACTTGTGCAAGATGGGATAACTTCCAACAACGATTTGCTTCAACTCCACGTAGGACGGTATTCTAATGCTCGATAGATTCCAGAATCTTTGACCCAGAAAATTTGGTATATTTTCCTGGCCATGTGTACCTTTAGTTGTTCTCACAGTAGCAAATAATCGGAACGTGCTCGCTGCAACGATAGTCTCTCCTCGGCTGGGTATTAACAGTTGCCCGCGTTCGACTAATGGAAGAAGTGTGCTCATCAGCTCATTGGGAGCTCTATCCAAGTCCTCGATCAAAACCCAACGACCTTCACGAACAGCCGTAGTTAGGACCCCTGGCTGCCATGAAAAAGAGCCAGGTTTCGAGTCTGTGGAGTATAAGCCAACAAGCATCTTGGCGTCAGTCTGTTCATTCAGGTGTAGCGTCACCATTCCAGACTCCATGCCAAGCTCACGGGCAAGTTCATGTACGACCGAGGTCTTTCCAGATCCTGGTGGGCCATGAAGAAGAATTGGTCCAGGTTTTTGAAGATTCTCTGCAAGGCTCTCCAAGTTTGCCAAGGTTGTAGAGGTATGAACCAAACTTGACTGCGAAGAAGGCGGGCCATTCGGCCGAGGGAAAAGGATATTCCCATACTGTATTACCCGATCTGTCAGTTGTTGGTGAGGGATGAAAACAGCAGGCGATCTCGCCGCATAGGCATTTTTCAGTTCCAGTCGGAAACTATCTATTTCCGTCGCCCGCTTGTGCTCGAATAGGGACAGGAAGGTATAGTCAACAAGGATGCCATCAAAATCAGAACTCAGCGACTCAGCAGGGATAGATTCACGATTAACATATCTCTGCATTAGTTCCTCTTCTTTGAAGTCGGCAGCTTTCATCTGGCAGCAGAATACCTTGATAGCAAGGTATCTCACTGGGGCAAGCTCATGCTTAAACAAGGCTTGTATTCGAGAGGGCTGCACAAGTGGTCCGTAAGTGCTATTATTGAAGTTCAAGAGCCTCCAGAAAGCAAGAAGAGCTCGGAGAAGATCTGAATGAGAAAGGTGACCAGCATGCGATGCGCTCAGTGAATTGAGTGTGAAAGGCCGCGCTTCGGTAACATGCATGGATGAGGTCTCACTTATATACTGTTCTAGGAAAACAGAAAGATGAGGCGCAAAAGGGAGGATTCTCGCAAGAGCAGCGATAATCTGGTCCTCCTGTCCCGCATTCCGGGATCTCAGTAGCCATCGTGCACAGATGTCGGCAAAGACATGCTCGAAGTAGGTAAAGACAGGGCTGGTGAGCCGGGGTATCAGTGCCGCGGCGGCGATGGCGTCGAGGAAGTTCGCGGTGGTTTGGTTGCGAATAACTTCCAGTAATTCTGGCGGTAATTGGCTCAAAAGAGCCTCGTCGTCGAGGAGGAGCGTTCTTTCCAAGCTCAGATCGACAGTCGCCATGGTGGTTGAGCAAACACAATATAAGTGCTTGAACAAATTAAAATATCTTGCTGAACCTACCCAGACTAACAAGAATTTGGTATCGCGATAAGGTGCATGAATCCCTGTCCGCTGTAACTTTTTCTGCCGCCTTGAATATTTAGGCGGTGAGCGCCCAATACAGACAGGAGCGGCCGACCTTTAGCAGGGTCCACCCGCAGTTGTCTACTCACAGGGGACTAGACTACCTATCCTAGCCTAGATTAGCAGGGCAGCGAGTGAAAGCTAGCTCTCATCCAGCAAAAATCTTGAAGTGAGTGTATTCCGGACTCCAAGCCATTGAGATAGCACCACCACCCGCCAGCCCACCCGCAACAGGCCCCGGAACCACAAACTCTCGTTCGATATGTCGGTGCCATGCAGATACGCAGCACGCAGCTGTGCGCGATCCCTGCGATCCAACGCCTCATTCAGAGTCGCAACTCCATTCCTTCAAAATACAGTAGCAGCAACACCGAGGCGGCACAACTCGACGGAGGCCGCGCCCACAAACCCTAAGATTTCCGGCATTGTCGACCAGATCAGCCAGCTGACTCTTCTGGAGACGGCCGACCTGGTCTCCAACTTAAAGGTGAGAATGCGCATGGCAGTCGAGAAACGCAGGAGGTGGGACTGTTCGGTATGCTAATGTCGATCTCCTGGCCAGTCCCGCCTGAACATTCCAGATCTACCTGTCGGCGGCTTTGCTGCCGCTGCACCCGCTGCTGCGCCCGCCGCCGCCGAAGAGCCTGATGAGCCCGCCCCTGCTGCCCAAGAGAAGACGCTGTTCACTCTCAAGTTAACAGCGTTCGACGCGGGCGCGAAGGCTAAGATCATCAAGGAGGTCAAGAATCTGCTGGGGCTGAGTTTGGTAGACAGCAAGAAATTCGTTGAGAGCGCACCCAAGACAATGAAGGAGTCTGTTCCTAAGGAAGAGGCTGAGAAGATTGTCGCCACGATGAAGGAGCTTGGTGCTACAGTAGTCATGGACTAAATGCAAATCTACAATCGATATAACGCATACGGCGTGGGCTGGCTCATCTTATAAAGAGGCTCCCGACAGCCTGGGAGTGAAGAACCATGTATACATGTAACCTATCCTGTATAACATCTAACTAAACAAAAAACATGACAACAATACTAGAGCTCGTCCCTTGCACTCGGCATTCCTTGATGAGAATATTTATATTAGTCTCACCCAGTGGTGAGTCTATTTGGCCAAGGAGAAGCTCGCACTTAGACCCTGAGCAAGTAGGTACAGCGTTCGGAGCAAAGGCACATTGACGCCTTTCTCCCTTGCTATCTTCACAGCATTCCCAACAATAGCATCCGCCTCAAGGCTCCTCCCATCGAGCGCATCAGCCATCATAGACGGCTGTATTCCGGGGAGGCCCCTGGCAGTCATGCGGCTCAGCTGGAAATCAATTAATTTGTCGTCAACATCCCCATAGCCACATGCCTGAGCAACACTGGCAATCTCCCTCATGACATCCCGAACAAATATAAAAGCCTCGTTCTCTTCGCCTTCTTTCCTGCCAGATTCCACAAACTGCCCGTCCCTAAGTCTAGTGAGTGCGCAGATCGGATTCCACGACGCATTCACCAGAAGCTTGCCCCACCGCTGCCCCTGTATATCGTCATGTAATGTGCTCGTGGCGCCGGCGGCCTTTAATAGGTCTACAAACGCTTGCGCGGCGCGCTTGTGCGTCTCCGGTACCCCGGAGGCCGGATAAGTGCCGACATGCAGATGCTCAAGCTCGCGGTGGCTTATCACGGCTGGCGCTGTCTGCGTCGCGGGCAGGTAGACGACAGTGCTCAGTATCGGAACGTCGTCACCGGCATACAAGCGGGCATATTCCTCTTCAATACCAATGCCGTTCTGTATGAGCACGACGGCCGTCGTCCCCGGAGTGACGGCCGGCCGTATCAGCTCGGCAATCGAAGGCGTTGTGGGGATTGCCTTGGCAGTCACGATTATGTAGTCGAAGGGCAATGGTGATTGCGCCACCGCTTCGGATACAGAGCGCGCTACCTGCGGCCGCACAGACAGACCTTGGCCCAAGATCGTCGAGTTGATTGTAAACCCGCCCTGCGAGGCTGCCTCGTAATTCGATCGGCAAATAGCCGTGATATTCGATTCTGGAGTAGCGCGCGAAAGAAGCAGCGTGTAGACGGCGCCTATACTTCCGGCACCAAAAATGAGTATTCTCGGAGCCATCTCGTCTCGAGTGAGTTGACCTTAATCTAGTTAAAATCAGGAAAAGTGGGCAGTTTTACATTTAAGAGACATCAACTATGAGACGTCGTAGTGGACACAGCTAATAGAAAGGCTAGTTTCAATATCAATACAGAATGAACTTCTCTATAGCCTCGTGCTACCTGCCATGCGTCCACTACCCTATGGTAACTCAACTAGGAGATTCTCACTAGGGTGCAAAGGCCGATATATGAGGCTACCCCTCATGGTGGATCCCGCGTGGATAGTAAAAAGAAAATACCAAGGTTGGAGTTGAATCTTCTTCTCTTGTAAGGTAGGTGGCTAAAATTGCACCCTTAAGCACACGATGCTTCCTTGAATCCACTAGTTTTGCCTTGAGAATTCTAATTGTCCGATGCGAAGGCGAGAAAGAAAGAAATAAGAAAATATTGTGAGAAGCCCATATTGGCACTCCGTTGCACCCGGTTAATACCACGTAGAGATGCTAACCTAGGCTCATTGGTCCAGAAAATCGACCGGAAGTCGAGAGCCGGTTACCCTGTCAAGCTGGTTTTTAGTTAGATATCAGCGACCGAGCATGCCATTACCAAAGCGTTGTCGGGTACCTTCACGTCATTATCTGTTATCGTTTGTCCCAGTAATCATTGGCATTAATTTTCGTGGTCTAAGAATGAGATAAAGCCTTAGTTATGACGATCCTTTATTTACATAGCCCGAATTTGGGCAACAACGCTTAACAATGTGCATTTATAGAAATTGTATACAAATTATTCATACGGCTGTACATGGCCTGACTTTGCCGCCCAGGTCTTGGATTAATAGTCGTACTCGTGTGATCATAAGGTCCTCCCATTCTAAAATTACGCCGACGCTAGTTTGTAAACATGGAATAGCCACCGTGATGTTAATGATGGCCAAACTGCGTCAGTAAAGGTAGCAACATGCCAATCATAGTTGCGAGGGTTTCCCTCATTTGCGGGTGAGCATGTTTTCTCTGAGAAATGCTCCCGTCCGCATACCCATTTACGCCAGATCCGATGTCGTGGCCCGGTGACTCGCCCTCCTGCATTGCATGCATAGCAACGTAGCTAAGACCAGCAAGTTAATGAAGAACCTGAAGTAGTGTAAAAGAGGGAGACATACAGAAAAGTCCCTGCCGAGAATAGTAGAAGCATGCCAGTCCACCATTGGCTAACTTCTCCCTG
The DNA here is from genome assembly GCA_022578765.1 of Xylaria sp. FL0933. Taxonomy (NCBI): domain Eukaryota; kingdom Fungi; phylum Ascomycota; class Sordariomycetes; order Xylariales; family Xylariaceae; genus Xylaria; species Xylaria sp. FL0933. The sequence continues at coordinate 358,647 of MU389724.1, read as the reverse complement.
TCGACCACCACCCAAAAAACTCACGAGTATAAATGTCAACCATGCCCCGACTGGCGAGGCTAAGCTGAACACAATGAGATGGCCTCTGGCAGCACGCTTGGATAATCCCTGTTTCAGTAGCACTGATGTTAAGCCAAAGGCCGCAGGAGCCTTATGTACCATGATCGCAATGAAGACAATGAGGCCCAGCTGCTTATCTGGCGACGAGACAGAAGCCCCCATTGCTATTCCATCCGCAGCAGCATGAATGACCAAGCCCGTCGTTGTCGCAAGACTCCTGGACTGCTTCGGGGTTGGCGTGAGCGATCCTAGGAACCCCTCTGATTCCTCCTCGTCTGCTGAGAGTGATGATCCTCCCAGGTTGCTAAGGCTGATGTGCCGCGGCGGAGGAGGCTGGAAATTTTCTGAGGCATGGCGAGGTAACCTGTCGATCAGAAACATGAGGATAAATCCAAGAACCAAAGACAACCCAATGTATAGTGTAGGCAGCTCAGATTCGGCAGTAGGTTTTTCAGTAGATTGCGAAGGTGCCTCCTTCGGAGCTTCTGGTCCATCCGCAGGAGTCCGAGCTCGCAGATATATGTCTGTGGTGCGATCTGGCAGTACCACGGAAGCGTCCAATGACGGTTTATGCTCAGGACTCAGGCCCCAACCTTGTTCATGTTGAGCACCAAAAGACTCTTGCGCCCACCGAACCACAGGTCCATCTCTGGCTATATGTAAGCGCCTCGGGGTGGAGTGATGTGCCGCGGTAGACGATTCAGCTACCGCTTCGATGCCCTCCGGTATTATAACAATCAAGGATGTCCCGACTAGTATTCCTATCCCGATGCTGGATATCAATCGCAACTGCGACTGCGAAAGGGTCATAGAAAGTGGTAATGCGCCAGCTAGAAACGAGCTGCTGCCGTTAGTCGTTGGGTTCGGGATTCGTCTCGCAAACGTTGGGGCACCTACGCCAATGTCATCACCACCTATTGTTTCACTTCAGTCAGTCCTTTGCACAGAGTACGACTGAGCGCATTCGAGGTATGAACTTACTGTTAGGGGAAGGAGGAGGATCAAGCCAGCCCCGGCCATGGCTATGATATGTCTAGAAAGAGAAGATAAGGCACTCCAATCGCCGACTCATGTGCGAATACAGTCGAGAGGTAATATAAGCATTAGAACAAGGGACAGATACCTAAGCTCGACGGGAGATGGTTCGAGGGTGGAAGGATGAAGAGACAATAAATCGCACGTTTTGCGGACTGTTATTTTGTCCCGTCTCAATCGAAGTGCTTTTTGCAGCAGTTTAGATACGCTAGACATTAGCAAGGGTAGTAGCACCACGTCACTTGTAAGATACTTGACTTCAAGGCGCTTTCCTGCGCCACGGTTTTTTGGACCTCATTTTTTGATATCCGGACCGCAGCTAACCACATTTAGCAATTGTCCCATCGGTGTCTCCACATGCCCTTGTTTCTTATACAAAATAGGTAAATATGAGACGCTATGAGGGCACTAACAAAAGCGACGGTCGGAAATCTTGTCATTGCATATTAGCTACCTGTGGGTACAAGAAATTAGCTGAGACTCGCACTATAATGGATGTATCTCTAGGTATAGTCAAGGCTGACAGGCCATGCAGCTGACAAACCAGCTGCATCAGAATGCCAAGCCTTTAAATAATAGCTGTTGAACAGCTGTCACAGCAATAGCAGCCGTAAATACTGTTATTTTTGGTCAAGTTTAAAGGTTCACCCTATTAGCTATACAAATACAGCTAGCTTAGTGTGTCTTATCCTAAAAAGGAAGCACCCCTGCTATCGGTAGGGCCACCTTTCCTATCTAGGTATAGCTGCGGTCTAGATATCAAAAAATGAGGTCCGAAAAACCGTGGCGGCTTTCCTGCCGAGCCTGCTAACAATCAGCCCACAAAAGCCCCACTCTTTTACGGGCGGCTAAACCGAACAGGCTAGGTAGGCGGCTCAGCTTGGATTGCAGACAAGGTGCATTAGCTACCTGGTATTATCTAATACACTAAGCCAAAGAGGTACAAGTAGTATTCATATAGATCTACTAAACGCGCCTCGCCACTTTCTTCATGGCAGACGCGCTCCAGGTTGAAGGTCGCGTAAATTGCTTCTATTATTACATCACAAATCATCGTTCCCGGTAATCCTCTACTTTATAACCATCAATCTGGAGGAGCGACCCTTGATTAGTTACCATGGAAGACGAATGTATGTGAATTATTTTCGGTTTGCTGAAGACTATGCTTAACTCGCTTCTTAGGGACGGCAAACGCCAATGAAGCGATCTCGATCTCGCTGGTGAGGCCCTCGACTTCGTCGATCGAGCAGGTCTCATCCTTCAATCCCAAGTTCACCTACCCCATATTCGGCGAAGATGAGCGCATATTCGGATACAAGGGCTTGAAAGTCAGACTCCAGTACGATGCCCGCAATCTACGACCACATCTCTCTATCTCTTGCTCCAAGAAGTTCAGTTCAGTTGGCGACGTGGAAGCAGTGGATGTCAGGGAAGTGATGAAAGAGTTCCTGCCAGGAGGTTTGTTACCTTTATCTGGGTACTTTTTATAGCGCTTATCCCACTGACATTTTGACAGTCGCGTTCCAGACACGATCCGAATATGAAAAAGCTGTAAGGGATGTGCAGGACGACTGGACCCCTCCAGGTACCCTCGTCAAGACGGCCGAGAAAAACGGGGAAACCTATGAGATATGGCGAGGAACTCTAGCAGACCCAGCCGTCAAGCAACTCATTCGACGCATTCAGGTTATGGTTCTATTCTTTATCGAAGGTGGATCATACATAGGTCTGGATGCTGATGGCAATGATGACCCCGAGTACTCTCTCGCAAGATGGACGGTCTTCTTCGTTTACAAGAAGGAAGCTATATCTGGTGCGACACAGAAACCGCAGTATCTTTTCCAAGGGTTTTCTACAGTTTACGACTTTTGGATGTATCAAGAGCCATGTCCATCCAGCGGCGCGCGGGAGAGCAACGCACCCATACAACCAAAACGCGACGATTCTTGGGAACTTCCTCAGGGTGATATGGATCTCGCTAGCTTCCCTTGCCGCGCGAGGATATCACAGTTTATCGTTCTGCCCCCTTACCAAGGAAAAGGTGTTGGTGCTCTTCTTTACGACACCATATTTGACCATTACATGGCGGATGCATCAACGAAAGAGATCACAGTCGAGGATCCTAACGAAGACTTTGACTTGCTTAGGGACATCTGTGACCTGAAGTATCTGCGAAAGAATGTTGCGGAGTTTGCCGCGTTGAGAATCAACAATAGTGTATCAATTCCGGAGAAGGGTGGTCTTCTTCATAGCAACACCCAAATAACATCAGGTAATTCATCGGGTTCATCTGCGGGCGGAATCGTAGATGTGGCAAAGTTGGAGGAAATTCGTCTCAAATCAAAGATCGCACCCAGGCAGTTCTGGCGACTTGCGGAGATGCATCTCATGTCGACACTCCCAGTTTCTGTGCGACCACAGGCCGATGCCGAAGCAATGAAGCCTCCGGCCCCGAAAGCGGATCAGAAGATGTATTCCCTATGGCGGTTGCTGCTCAAACAGCGTATTTACCGTCGCAATGTCCTTATCCTCGCCGAACTCGAGACAACAGAGCGTATCATCAAGCTCAATGAGACTGTTAACAACGTTGAATGGGAGTACGCCAGGATTCTTGAGCGAGTAGAGCCGAAAGCAGCTGCTACTAATGGAAAGCGGAAGATTGATGAAGAAGCGGGCGAAGGCATGCAACCAATTAAGAAAGCCCGAGTGAACGACGTCTGAAAGTCCAGAGACGACCTTGCGCTATGGGTAATGTAAAAATGCTGGGCGGGAAAGGAGTTTTGGCGCAGCCTTGTGATACCGGCGTCGCATTTGGTTTTCTATGGCTTGGTACGAAGCTGTGGGCTGGCTTCAGGTCGCGATCTAGGGGTGCGCGCAGGGATCTGCGCAACTGCATGTGTATTTTTAGCAAATAATTGGTACACGCACGTCCTCGACAAAGGCCGAGCCAACAGTAACCGTAGTACATTAAAGATTAACCGCACCGCGGATATTGAAGTCAACCACCAACTCCCTCTATATGCATTATCAAATCTAATCGATGTACCCGCTTCTCTGCTTAGTGTTTAGTACCATTCACACCTTGCATTCCCTCGCCTATCTGAGTGGCCACACAAGCGGCCTCTCGTACAGCTCGAGATACAGATCCTCGAACACCCGCCTCCTCGAGCACCAGCAGACCGCCGATAGAACAGCCGCCAGGGGTACAGACTCTGTCACGGACCATGGCGGGATGTTCGCCACTGAGAACCAGGCTCGCAGTGCCTCTCACTACATTCCTCAGCGTCAGTGATTGCAACTTTGAACAACATTGTTCTGAGAGTGTGTTACGAAGAATTTGTACGACATAATCCCAGTTCGCCAAGGAACCTTTCGCCGTAAGAAAGGGAAGAGCAAAGTGACTTACTAGTCTGGGCAGCCATTCTTGTGGCCTCGGCTCTTGGCAGACCCATTGCCACGGCCCCGTCAATAGCAGCCTCCAACATGAGACTAAAAAACGCAGGACCAGATGCACAGAGAGCGGTCGACGCGTTCATCTTAGCCGCAGGGAGGTAGACAACGTCACCAATGCGCTTGAAGATCCAAGTGACGAGGCTCGAAGTCTGGGGAGGCAATGGAGGCTCGCTGTCCGCAATAACGGTCATGCTTTCACGTATGGTGCTAGTAGTGTTTGGACAAGCACGCACGATACGACAACGACCATCTACCTCGGGGTCTTTGACAGGGACTGCACCGTGGAGTATGATCTCGAGCTGTTGCACCGTCACGCCAGCGCAGATGCTGATGAGAAGCTTTCCGTGAAGAGCCTTGGCTATTCCAGGCTCGTTTAATAGATCCTCGACAGCATTCGGCTTGCAGGCCAACAGGACAACCTCTGCCTTCATCACCGCGGCCACGTTGTCCTTCTGCACAACTTTGACGCTGGCACTGTGCTCCCAGAGGGCTTGCTTCACGCGCTTCGCGGACTCGGGGCGCCTTACGCAGGCGATGAAGCGGGAAGGGAGTCGGGAGGGGATATCGTCGCGTGGCGTTGTGTTACCGCAGGTCTGCAACGGTCGCGGGCCGCTCATCTCTTGGAGAGACGACAGAATGCCGGAGAGGATGGCAACACCCATGCTGCCTAGAATAAGTCAGTTCAAGGTTCATTATGTTGATGGCCATGAATCAACACCTACCGCATCCCAGAACGGCCATTGTGAGATCTGGCGCCTCATGGGCGTGTTGTGTGATGGCCAGCATTTTTGAACGATGGGATTTAGATTGTCTTGGTCGGCTCTATCCGTCCTGTCTATGTGCGAGTTTGAGTGGGATAAGTAGTCTAGAGATAGCAAAGGAAAAGAAAGCAAAAGAAAGAATTAAGCAAGATGAGAAAAGGAATTGGCGTGTCTCGTTGTTACGAAAAGTGGTCGAGTCGGAACAGAACGCTCTTCGGATCAGGTATCAAGGTGGTCACAATTTTTATATGTAGAACAATGCACGAGAAACACGGCAGAGCAAGGAGGTACGGAGTAGGTGTCAAAGGGATGAGCCAATCGATTTTGGATGATTTCTATTACCTATCTGGTAAACACGTAAGTACGATGACACGTAGTGTAAACAGAGCTAGCTTTTGTTGATCGATCAATTCTCTTCCGATTTATTTCGTCTGGTAATAATAAGATAATATTGATCCCGAACAAACTTCTTCTTTCCGTTAGGGAAGCGGAGGGACCGAGATCGCACCGACACCCTGGAAACATCCTGTGGGGCTTCCCTTTTGGCTAAAATCTAGAGGCGTCTAACCGCATTACGCTTAGCGGCTCTATTTGGTGCCCAAGGTGGGTAACGGGCCTGCATAATGCTAAAATTCTTCTGGAACCCTTGGCAGTTCCCCCCGGCTTTCTTGGCATGAGCTGCAGCTATCGGGAGCTCCCCGCGCGCAGAAGCCCGCGTTGAGACAATCTGAGAAATCCACCAAGACAAGGCTGGGTGGTTATCGACATACTTCACTCATTGCTCTCAAGTATACTGCTGCAGCACACTCATGTTAATGACATAATGGCCGATCCTTTCGAAGTACGCATGCGTTTCAGCTCGCAGCTTGAACACCTCAATGCTAGCACTACTTCCGCGCAAAAGGCTGCTCAGTATGCTTTAAAGTACAAGGATATGGACGAGGACCTACACTCTTGCATATTGGAACAGCTTGAGAAGGTAAACACGACATCAGTCTTTATTTTGCTGCGATATCCACCGAGGCTTATTCGTAGCCAGGATAACTCTACACGTATCCTAAGCAGCTAATTGCTAACCGTGCCTGCTTATCCGACAGACCAATATGAACACACGTGCAAACATCATGTACTTCATCGAACACCTGTTGGAAATGGCCTCGAAGGAAAGACACAACGATTACGTTCGCATGATGCAGCGAGACATTATCCGCGTCGTTGATGCTGTATGTCCAGAAAACGGGTCGGGCGCAGCAAATGTGAAGGTGGTCCGCAAGGTACGGTTCCTGTCTCAATAGTGAGCATGAGAAGCCCATTGTCAAGACGCCACAGACCATGGATTGACTGTTTTCTCTTCCTATCTAGGTTCTCCAAGGCCTCCAGAACAAGTTCATCCTCCTCGAACAAACTGTAGTAGAGATCGAGGGGTGTCTCAAAGAACGCGACACCTCCGCCAACGACTTCAGTCTCTCCTCTCCACTGAACGGCAACGAGCAGTCCGGCGCTCCCGCCTCTACCACCGATCTAAACCTCGGCGGCTCCCAAGCCACGCAGCGCAACGGGGCCAGTATGAAGCCCACGAGAAGACAGATAGAGCAGCGCATAGAGGAAGACCGTGAACGGCACAAGCGCATGCGTGAAAGCATGTGGGTGGTCCCTTCGGACCCGATAGAGCAAGCGCGCAAGCTCTTTGCCGAAACCAGTGACCTTGGCGTAGACGACCGTATACTCGGGGAGGAAGAGATAGCGGAGTTCCGCTCCCTCATAAAAGATGCGACGTGCAGACATAAGAGCAGAGACAGATGGGAAGAACGGCCTAGACCGAGGGCAACAAATGGCGTGGCTAGGCATATCTAGGAAGAAGCGCGCCAGCCTTTTGACGAACTCGGTGATCACAGCGGGAATGATACATGGGAATGAAGAGATAACCACTTTCTCTCTCTTGCCAAGGAGGAGACACACCAAAGAAAGTGCCCAATAACTGCTATTAGGTTGGGAGGATATTCCATGGAGATGGCTTGCCGCCATCAGGAAAAGTGAATCCGTCTTTTATTTTTGCATTAGGAAGCATCGAGCATTGCAAGGCGTTGAGGATACGGCAAAAGGATTTCATTTTGTCTATTTATTCTCGGGTGAATACGGTGTTTGGCGTAAAAGGGGGGAGAAATCATAGGCTGAAAAGGTGGCATGCAGAATAGATCTCGTTGCTGCATATTATTTTACACAGTCCTTAGTAGACTTGGTGAGGTTAGTTCAGCTACTCATCTATACTAAGTCCATCGCTATTCATCATTCACATATTTTCTCGGAAATACTTCAGGCTAGTCGATATGGTGAGGGGAAATGTGAGGGCGATTCTGCTGTTGGGGCTACGAGTCGACAAAAGAGAGGCCGCTCAAACTTAAGAGCCAAGTTACCATAACTTATATAGACATTGCCCATGAGCAAATACCATCCCTAGGCTCCAGCTTCCCCATCGATGGGTGCCCGGTGCTAAATTATTGATGATCCTACATTCTGGCCCAGTCCTGCTCAAGTCACATCTTCACTTCAGTCCATTAAGTGCTAGGACTATATCGATCATTCTCAAAAGAAAAAGGTCCAAGTACACAGATGTTCTAGCCATGTGAAATAGCTACAATATTCGGTAGTATAAATCTCCATCCGTACTAGAAGTATTCCGGTCCCAAAAGCCGCTATACCGTTCAGCTCACATCTACAACACACAAGAACATGTAGCGCCGGCCGGCCATACATTATTAATCTAGTTCTTCTCGCAAAAAGGCTACTATACGTACCTAAGTCTCGCATTATATGTTCCACTAACAAGGAAGAGTCTAGCTATCATCAAAGTCTTGGGGGTTGGCCGTGGTTCTTAAGTCCTCTGCCCCTAATATCAACGAGTGAGAGAAGCATACCGGATTATCATATATAATAGAATGAGTGCATTCATACTCCGATATACAGGCGCCAAAGGTGTAGAGAGGATATGTCTCATATGTATTTCGCCGTAGCGGCCGCCAAGAGCTTCAAGCAGGCCCGACTTTATTCAGGATGTAGAAGAAGTTTCGTACCCTGTTCGCTTTTAACAATAAAAAAGACGAGATTCGATGTACTCAATCTGACTTTTGGTCTAGTATTCGAATAGGTTTAGTGTTACCGATTGATATTATATAGTCGCTAATTGTTCTGTTTCTGCGTACTCGTACAGAGGGAGGCAAAGCTCTATCCTTTCACGGAAGACCTTGCCGCCTATAAATTCTCTGCTTGAGCGTACAGAAGTACTTCCTGCGACCAGGTTTTTCTCTCTTCCCGTCCTTTATGGTAAGCACTTTGGTGCAAGGCAGTCTCCGGGTATCGTAAAGAGTCTTTTGGCAATATCGATATTGATCGATTAATAATGTGCTCTGTAACCTCCAAGGCACCATGGCAGCATAGAGGGATACCACCGAATATAAATTTGTGTCCCGACTACCGTCTATTATCAATTGTGCCTTCTGCATCTCGTCCTGTATTTTCCCACGAAACCATCGATTTCGAGCACCTTTCGCGTTGCATCTACCACGAGCTTGGCATAAACGACTCCCTACTCGCTTTACTAGACAATACTTGCTGTCCCGTCACTTTTGACAGGTAATAATTCTGAGATTGCTCGGACAAACTGATTATTCCATGGCCCTGCCAATAGCTATATTTGCTGTGATTCAATAGCTGTCTTCGAAATCAAAGTTTCTATGATGACCACACAAAGTAGTAGTGCAATGGCTGGTCTCATTCATCCATCACAAACCCAGTGAACCAGGATTGGGCGACAAAATTTAAAGTGAAAGGTTGGGTTCTCAAATTTTCAGAGACACAAGTGACTAAGCTAAGTTCATATTTTGTGTGAGATTTGTCTTGCCCAGCCATATAGCGGGAGACTGAATAAGACGTAAGAGGAGATCGGCTTGCGCTGACTATGTATTGATGTTAGCATGGCGACTTTTGGGGAAATCGTCTGTCGGGAGCTTCGTCTTTTCGTCCTTGAATGGAATGGCGATTGAGATTACCCTTGTTTTCAGCTACAGCTTTCACTTCATTTTACCTCGCCATTTACCAAGTTCGAGTTCTCCGCTCTATACAGGTGATACTTATGTTTTGGATGAGACTTGACGATGACTTCTGATGCAATTAGACCCTGAGCCAAAGATAGGGCCCTGGCTCTAGCATTATTAGTCTGGTGAGTTATATAGTCAGCCCATACGGAGGCTAATATATCTGCTTGCTATGTAGATGTATGGATACTTTTGCGGCTATGTACACGAACTTTACATTTTATCATAGTGAGCGAGGCGCAAAGTTCCAGCCCTCACTACTGGAACCAACCTCGCGCTTGATTTACGGGATCTGACAGAGTTCTAGATTTATGTCGACGTAGCTGATAGAGCTTACACTATAGCGTCCATAGTATAGGTGATTTCGAGTATAACCAACGCAAAGAGAGCATACAGATCTTGCCGAGGCCAATCGGATGCGGATCGCTCGCAGAGAGGTTGCCCTATATTAAAAATAGGAGTCTACAATGCACATGTGGCTTCAAATAATACACTGCACTGAATCAACATCTCGGGTACCACTCTAAAGAAGGCTGGAGGGAACTGAGACTGTTTCATGTAGAGATGTCAGCTCTAAGTTGCAGCTGGGCAGAAAATGCTACAGTAATGTTATATGAATGCGCTGCCAAGCCCCCCAATCGGCAATCACGCCCTGAAGAAACCCTATTGAGATCCCTATCCAGATCCCCTAAGTATCCAGACAAGTCAACATGCAGTACTAAGTATAAGTGTCAGGAGGTAGGAGGTCGGCGTGCCGCGATGTACAACTGTGATCTACCTATACCAACTGATACCCTAACGTATACGATACCTCTAATAGCCACCTACATGTTAGGTTAGCTGACAACCCATAACATTTACGGATTCAAATCGCTGATGCGGCAATGCGCATTATCTACTTAAGTACTTACATTACAAGTGTATGAGTAAAACTATACGAGGACGACGCTCGATCAGGTATAATCACGTACTTACCCAGGTCCCTTACCTGTACTACAAGAAGACCAGTAGTACCGGCAAGGGGAGCATATCTGACCTACCTACACCAACATTCTTGGTATTCAGTTCTATCCATATTGCTGAAGAAAAATGCGTAATTGCTACCTCAGTGTATAAATACACCACGTATGGAGTACTATCTTAGGTAGTATACAGGCAGTTGAGTGCTACCCAGGGCACACAGGTACGGCGATTGTGTGAGGATGTAACCCTGAAGTGCATACTGCGATAGATATACCTACAAATCCTGTACATCCTTATGCAGCTGTGAATGTTGACCAACCGAGGTATAGACATGTAGTCAGGTCCAGCGTTCTTACCTACAGGAGACGTAGTATTAGCGCTGCACAGTCCAGAAATACTGTGATAAGCACGGTGCTCTCTCCAATCCACTTTTTCCCACCTCCCCACCCCCTGTCGAGAATGCTCTGTCCTGGCTGTCCTGCTGCCCTTGTCCCTTTCCAAATTGGCTAAGTTCTGGTTCTGGTCAGTCACTGGGCGATCCCTAGTCATCTCACTCGACCCCGTGGCGCCCTGGCTCCATTCATCATCCCTCATCGTCCCTGTGAAACGCTGTGGAAAAGCCTTGTCTGGCACGCTGGCTCGCCTATTGCCCTCCTCGTACCTTATACTCATACTCATACTCATCCTCGTCCTCGTACTCCTCCTTCACTACCCTTCGCCTCCCTCACCTCACCCTTATATCGGTGGACGGGCAACGAGGTCTTGCTGGTAACACCAAATAAATACGCCCCCATCGCCAACTCCACCGTCTCTCAACGTCTTTCCGCATTGCCGTAGGCGCTGCTTGGTTCCTCGGGTGTGTGGAGACTGCGCTAGCATCCAAACCTCGCCAGGCCGCAGACCACAAACCACAGACCACGCAGAGCACGGCATCATCTTCGGGCCAGTCGACCGACTCTCCTGTTTGAATAGCCGATTGTTTCTCGAGTTGCCCGCATCAAACGCCCGAAGACAATGCCGATTATGGTCAAACCTGGGGACTGCTCCTGCGACTGATCACATTCACCGCTGCTGCTGCTGCTGCTGTTGCTGCTACCGCGACTGCTTGTCGTCTCGTCGTCTTGTCTCCTATTCTCGCCTCGTGCCATACGCATCATAGGCCTCGTCCGTACTGCTGCTCCCGTTCCGATCCCGCCGCCCTATTCCAAGCATTTTAAACATCATCTCTGGAAGACTTCCGACCAGTCTTCCCCGCAAGCCAATTTGTCCATCGCCAGCAGTAAGCCTTTCGGAGCCTTGTCTCATCTTCTTGGTCTTGATTGCAGACTTCGGGGTACACAAGATCTTTCTTGTGCTCACCACAAACAGCCGCATCTTGACATGCAAATAGTGCTCGTCGCACCAACTTTCCCTGCAGCACCATTTGACTGGATAGTACGGTCTGTTTGAGCATAATCAAACCGCGCTTTCCAGTCGGCAAGTGGCTTTATGGTTGCTAACGTTGCCTAGACACCAGCCCCGAGTCACCAGCCTTCCTGGAGCGAGTTTTAATTAGCAATACGACCGCTTAATTGACTCCCGAGCAATAGCGAATGATCGCAACAATCACAATATCACACGGGGATAAACATGGACAGCTATCGTCCAGCGGCTAGTTTCTCGGAACGGAGGGGAAGCGCTATCTGCAGCGAGGAGTTGACTTTGAACCTACCCGGCGCCGGTCCCGTAATCGTAAATCAGAGGATGGACAAGATGGCCCAACCAAGACCTAGAGGACCACCCACCCCCAGCATGAGCACGCCAGCGCCAGAATTCGATCAACAGCAGCCTACAGGCTCCCCTCCCCCGCCCCCTACACCTGCCGCTTCTCCCGGCCCGACCAATACTCAAGTGGACTGGAGCGATGCTGCCGACGACGAAGACTTCTTTCTTTCTCATGTCCGTCACCAGTTCAAGATATCCTCTGGCCCACGTCGAAATCGGATACTCGCCGATTTGCTCAACATGTGTACCACCCAACAGCTGAGCTTTGTACACCAATTTGTGAGCCCGTTGCTCAAGAAGGATCCCTTCACCAGCTTGCCGGATGAACTATGTTTACGGATCCTGTCATTTATCGATGACCCCCAAGTCTTAGCGCGGGCATCTCAGGTGTCAAGGCGGTGGAGAGATCTTCTCAGCGACGACGTGACGTGGAAGAATCTTTGTGTCAAGCATGATTATGGTCGACGCCTCTCGGAGGTCTCCTATGGTATACCAGCATATGCAACGAGCCGACCTAGTGCTCTGCCGCTACCTAGTACCGAGTATGCGAACCAAAGCTTTCCAGGTGCCTTGCCTGGCTCGTCTTCATTTCACAACGGGTCTAAGAGTATCGACGGATCTACAAGTACGGAAGCTGTCGCCCGTCCGATATTACGGTCGTACAAGTCTCATTTCAAGCAAAGATATCTTGTCGAATCCGCCTGGAGAACCGGGGGGCGTAACACCACACGTACCATTACTCAGGATGGAAGGGTCGTCACCAGCCTACATCTAACTCCAAAATATATAGTTGTAGCGCTTGACAATGCGAGAATCCACATTTTTGATCGAAAAGGAAACGCGCTCAGGACGCTCCAAGGCCACATCATGGGGGTATGGGCCATGGTTCCTTGGGAAGATATTCTTGTGAGCGGCGGCTGTGACCGAGACGTGCGAGTTTGGGACATGACTAATGGGTAAGACCGGCGTAATCAGTGAAGGAGCACTACTAATGAATTATCATAGGGCATGCTTGCATACACTACGTGGCCACACCTCAACCGTACGATGCCTCAAGATGTCTGATGCGAACATTGCAATTTCCGGCTCTCGAGATACTACTCTGAGAGTGTGGGACATTAGACAAGGGGTCTGTAAGAACGTACTAGTTGGCCATCAAGCCAGCGTGAGGTGTTTGGAGATTAAAGGAGATATTGTTGTATCCGGAAGCTACGACGCAACAGCAAAAATCTGGAGTATTTCTGAAGGCCGATGCCTGCACACTCTCACCGGTCATTTCAGTCAGATTTATGCTATCGCATTCGATGGCCAGAGAGTTGTAACAGGTAGTCTTGATACTTCCGTCAGAGTCTGGGATGCTCATACCGGGTAAGCCTGTCATCTATAATCTCGCGGCGTATACACCCACTTATGGAGATTGCTAACTGGTTGAGTAGCGAACCCATTGCTGTTTTACAAGGACATACCTCCTTGGTAGGCCAGCTTCAATTACGCGGAAACACTCTCGTTACGGGAGGATCCGACGGATCAGTCAGGGTCTGGTCGCTCGAGAAAATGTGCCCTATCCACCGTCTCGCCGCACATGACAACAGTGTCACAAGTCTTCAGTTTGATGATACGCGAGTTGTCAGTGGAGGTAGTGACGGGAGAGTGAAAGTCTGGGACGTCAAGACAGGGCATCTCGTACGAGAACTAATAACAGCTGAGTCCGTATGGAGAGTTGTCTTTGAGGATGAGAAGTGTGTTGCTGTGGCCAACAGAGGAGCCCGAGTCATGATGGAGGTATGTACTATTGCGCCGCGCTTCTCTCTACACTCTGACATTATTTAGGTGTGGTCATTCTCGCCGCCTGAGGATGCTTATTACGAAAGACCAACTTCCTTGCCTCAGCGCTTAGCTGAGCCCTCACAGAATGGTCCTGTGTCCGCTGACTTTCGACGCTCTGCCCTCGTCTTAGCCCAGTCTGCGTCGCAAGATGGTTCCGATAGTCACGATGTTGTTATGAGAGATGCAGGCCCCTCTACTGCACCTTTGCCTTTGCCGGGCAACACGTTTTTCCGAGACGGTTGCGACTCTGCTCCTGCGTAGATAGAATCGCCCACCCTTTACAGTGGCTTCGTAGCATTCTAGCCTAGTACACTGCGTTGTACTGGACACTTACTTACCTATAAGCATTTCCGGCGTTATAACAGGTGGTATGGCTACCAGAGAAGTCGATTTCAAACACTACTGCTTGCAAGCGTGATGGAGTTGGAGGAATTACAGGATTTTGGAACACAAGGAATGCATGGTTTGGCAAGCTGGTGAACATAGACGTTGGCCACAGTGTCATCACTTATGTATATTCTTAGGGCGCCCTGATGTGAGCATTCCACTCCATGGCCAGAGGCTACGCATAATCGGTTACATACACTGGGGCAGCGCCCCTATTCGGGTATTGTGTTCTTCCACTCAGCATTACCATGCTGGTTGTCATCTCCCAAATAGCGTATTGAAAACAACCCTGAATTCTTTGAAACCACTGCTGAAAATGCGGTTTTGTATAGATATCATGCGAACTCAGCATGCGTGACAGTAATCCCTTTAAATAGATATATATCCGAGTGTTAAATTTCTGCATATGGACCCATTGTTGCATGAGTAGACCGAAAACAAATGAAGTCACTAAACTGTATTATTATCTCATTATTCCCCCTTCTTGCTATTCGTATGTATAGTTGGGGGCTGGAAGGTCAATTGTAGAAAGAAGTATATTGAGTATGACATTGGGCTTTTTGGTTTAGCTACGAGACTCAGCTAGACCGTCCCGCTGTCGATGACGTGCATTTACGGATTAGTAGTATAGTTACCACGCCCGCGGCTCCGGCATATCTGGTTTAGGATATTACTTAGTTTGTGGGTTGAGGTGGCTGTTTCGGTAGATAAGTAGGCACTCTTCGGCTGTGAAGTAGGGATATACCTGGCTTGGAATAACGATGAGATTTGACACAGTGCTATGGCTGATGAGTGGGTGTATATGTCACCCTGTTATCGTTCGTGTGACTGGCGATCGATGGGGGTGTGAGCCGATGAATGGCTGAATAAGTGTCCTTTACACAAACCCTTGACAAGGCTTTTCGTATGTGACTATATACACATATTTCACACGAGCTTGAAAGCAGCCAACGACTAGTGATTCAATCCTCCCGGGCTGAATGATAGCTTGGGTTGTGGTAATCATCCACGTCTAACCTTCCGCTGGGGCTGTGACGCCAGCAACACCCATCCATTCCTCGGCGACAACCTGGCTTTTCCTCTTCTCCCACTTACTTAACCCTCCTTCCACAGTCCGGCCCCATTCTCTCTCTCCCAACTTTCGCGCTGCCTCTAGGTTCCCGCTGATGGCGGCTTTCTCGAGGGACTCGACGTACTTCTCGGTATCGGTCTGCCCCATCTTCTCCAGCACGTCCGCCAGCGACAAGTATCCGTTCGCGTTATCGAGCTCCGACGCCGCCATTGCATACATATCCCTAGCCTTCTCCAGCTCACCGCGTCTCATACGGATCCTGCCGACGCCGAGAGCGAAGCTCGTCTTCCACTGCCAGCGAGGGTCGAAGGGTGCGGCTTCGACTCCTCCCTCGCTGGCGTCTTCTTTTTCGGCTTCCCGTTTTTGTACCTGGTCGGCAGCCGAGGACATCGGCTGACCAAGCTCGTACGCGCGCCGGAACCATCGTAGCGCATTGATATCTCCTTCGCGCGTATTCTCTTTTTCGTAAATGAGCGCACGCAGCGTGCAGGCGTCGGCTGCAAAGTCGCTTTGGTGACCTTTGCTGACGGACTTGGCGTCACTACTGCTGCTGCTGCTGCCGTCGCCGATGCGCCTCAATACGCGCTCGAGCGCTTCGACCGCGGGCTCGAACTGCGGCCGGTCTTGAACGTTTCTCGACAACGCGAATCGCACTAATGTGAGGGTGCTGGGCGTGTAGTTTAGGCCTGACAGCGTGTGGAGGATGTGTAGGGCCAGATGACCGGCTGACTGGCCCGCGCCTGTCAGGTCCAGCGCCATCATTAATGCTGTGTAATGCAGCGTGTACGGCGAGAGTAGCTTGCCTTTGCCACCACCACCACCACCACCACCACCATTGGCAGACGGAGGAGGCTCGATTTTGTTCACGACGATGAGCCGTCCCCGCCATCCCGGGTTGTTCTTTAGCGCTGCGTCCGCATACGCTTGCGCAGCCCGTCGACACTGGTCGGCGCTCAGATCCGCGACAAGTGGCTCTCTGGCGTGCTGCTCCCAGAATTCCCGCGGCGGGATGTCGGCGGGCGTGAAGCGTATCTTAGTGAAAGAGTCCCGCGTTATTACGGCGTGAGCCACTACCGGAGTGCTATAGTGGCGTGTTGCGAAAAGGGGCTTAGAGCCGTGTGAGAGTTGAGAGGCAGCTTGTGGGACGATAGGATTGCTCCATGATTTAGAAGACTGAGCTAGACGGCTAAGCCGTCTTGTGCATTGCACACATGTATATCTTGAAAGTGACATGGTGAGTTGCTCCCAGACTAAGTGTGTAATCTGACCGGATTTTGTATGAACTTTAGGGCGTGCTTGTGAGAATGATAAACGACTTGTTAGATGAAGCCAATGGCTGCGCTTGAGAATGGGCTGAAGCTCAACCGTGAAATTCGATCATGCATTTTCTCTGCAATTCAAACAGGACATGTTGAGGGAATACAGGCAAATTTAAATTTAATGACTCCTCCTGAGCCCGCTCCGGTTTGAAGATTTGAGACTGATATAAAAGATGGAAGAGGAAGTTAGGCATCTTATGACCATCAATGTGATGACCTCGGGAGCGCTGCCGTCCCTATAAATGCATATTTCACTACAAGTACCTAGGTAGTATCTGGCATATGAATACCTAGAATGCCTCATTCAAGAGCAAAAATCTCATGACAAAACATAACCTGGAAAGTTATCCACTATAAAGAGGAATATTTGCGACCTAATGTGACCTTCTCAATCTATAAACCAAGATAACAAGTGTAAAAAGTCGTGAAATAGAATTTTAGAAGTACCTACCTAAGGTACCTCAAACATGGCGGAACTGTATGTAAAAAAATCCATGTATATAGAAGCTAACATGCACTAACAAAGGCATTGAGTTCTTATCTTATCTCCACCTAAAAAAGTTGGGAGAGAGTAGCCCACTTACATTCCAGCAGATCGAGCAATGCAGCAAACAACCTCCGAATAAACCTAACTTAATTATTTGCGTTTTGTTTAGTCTGATTCGTAGCGCACCATGGCCCCCGTTACAAGAAGAGCCGCAAAGGCGCAAAACGGCTCTCCAAACGAAGGATCAGCAGACACTGTATCAACACCCAAAGCAGAGATGTCGCTGCAAAAACCGATCGCTCTACGAAGCAGGCGCAACGATGAACGGGGGCCCGACGACGCCAAAGCAGCGACACCGAAGGGCAAGAAGATCGAGGTGCAGATACGGGAAGAAGGGCCGACCATAAAAACAGCAATCGAAGTCCAGATACCGAGCTCGGCCATCAAGACGCCGCGCTCGCGATCCACCCGGGTCCCTGACTCTCAAGAAACGGAGAATGCCAGTGACGATGGGATCCAGAACTTTGAACCCTTGAGCGCCTCGAAGCAGCTGGAGGAGGAGGCCACTCAAAAATTAGAGTCACAGTCGCGGCGGAGGGAAGAGTCTGGGCCAGAGTCAACACCGTTAGCGAAGTCATCCAAATCTACGCGTGGTAGCTCCGCGAAAAAGGCACGTGGAACCGCAACGCCACAGTCGCAATCGCAGTCGCAGTCGCAATCAAAAGAGTCTGAGTCTGAGGCGACACCTAGACCAAAGGCCGCCAAGTCTTCGCACGTCGTGTTCGGTGATGACGATGACGTAGACAAATTCGTGGCAGCAGCCGCGGAGAAAGAGAGGAATGCCCCAGAAGACAACGGCGAAGATAAAAACGAAGAGGAGCAAGAAGATAGCGACGATGAGGCACCAGAGGCAGTATCGACAGCGGCGGCTGCAAAGGAGACATTGAAATCGGCCAGGGCGGCGATAGAAGCTGCAGAACAGTATGTTCCCCTTTCATTTACCACGCCGCTGCTCTAAAAGAGGAAAGAAAGAGAGAAGGTAGAAAAGACGCTGACTGAAGCCATAGATACGCCGCAACAACAAAGAGGAAACGACAAGAGCGAGACAATCTCCTCAAGAAACAAGCCGAAAAGCGGAAACGGACAAAAAGCAGCACGTCCGAGAAAGAAGAAGAAGATTTGTCAGAGGACGAAGACGAAAACGATGAAGAGGCACAAGAACGTAATACCGCTACATCGAAACGTCAAAGGCGGATACAGAAACTGCCAGACATGCTACCCGCCGAGTTCCTGACGGACTCGAGCGAGGATGAGGACGACGATGGCACGACACTGAAGAAGATGGTCAAGCGGCCGCAGAAGATCACTTTCGAGACGGCCTTGCAAGTCCTCGGCGCCGAGGGCAAGAGGCCGCGGGACGAGGTCGTCGGCTCGACGCGGTATCGGGTATTGGCTCAGCAGGGTGATCCGAGGCTTGCCCCTAAGATGGACAAGAACTCGCGCAGGGCGAAGGAGGCGCTCCTTAAGAGGGGACGCGCTCCGGTTACTGTGAACAAGAAACGGGGATTCTTCGTTAAGCGGTAGGATATAAGCACATTTGCGAGATATATACCAATGCAATATATCCCCTGTTGCATCTCATGGCAACGAATCACCCCATCATTTGGTTGGTCTGTATGCAAACGAGCCGAGTTTGAGTGTGTATTATTGATTCGATGTGAGATATTTGTTCGTGAGAAGTACTCCTGTACGTAATCTAACGGGTATACTTTATCGAAGCTATCTATCGATGCTCGAGTACAAAGTGCGGGCATCCAACTTAACTTACATCATGGGCTTCTATTTCGTATGCACTCACGACTCTCTAACATCCACCTTCTTCTCATCCTCGCCCGCGTCTCCACCGATGACTTTGCCCTTAACACCCTGCTTAATGTCATCCAGATTGTAGTTCCGCATGAGGAACGAGAGCACCACGAGCGGCGCACAGAGCGCAATGGCGATCGTAAGCAGGACCTCCATTGTCTCCTGGTAGCTCCTGTTGATAGCCATGCGCGCCGGCGAGTCGCTCGGGTACATCGTGTAATTGCTCGCGACCGTGACGTCGCCGAAGATGGTGTGAGCCTGCGGGGCCACGTCCGCAGGGAGGTACTGCGCCAGCTTGGCCGGGATGAGCTGCGTCCACACAGCGCCAGAGATGGCGGACCCGACAGCGCCGCCGATCTCGACAAGTGTCAGGAACACAGCAGTGGCAGCCGCAACCTGCTGGTGGCTCGCCGAGGCCTGGACCCCGAGCTGCGCCGGCACGTTTAGCATGCCGCCGCCGATGCCCACAGCTATCTGCGTGCCCACCAGCGAGCCCACGCTCGTGTCCATCGTCCGGTACCGGATCATGAGGCCGACGCCCAGCAGGTAGATCAATGCGCCCGACGTCACGAAGTACTTGTAGTGGCGCGTGTATTTGATCAGCAGTGACACCACGATAGAGGTTACCGTCGATGAGAAGGAGAACACCTGCGTGATGTGGCCTGCGGCGGCGATCCCTTGGTGCTGCACGACTAGGAGATACGAGTAGAAGTAGGGCTGGACTGAAAGGTAGAAGACCACTGGATGAGCATGCATGTGTTAGTCAAATTTCGTCTCTTTAATAGGTAAACTCGACTCACGAAAGTAAAAAAACCCAACAGCGCAACCTGCGCAAAAGGTGCGAGACTTGAGTAGCTCGAGCGGGATCAGAGGGTGCGGAGCGAGCCTCTTGGAGCCCTCCCAGAACGGGAATGCAATGAGCAGCACGCCGCCTACGACGATCAGCGCGATGATGGTGGCGCTGTGCCAGCCCCCCGGTGTCGTCTTAGTCAACGTCAGGGGGATGAGAATGAGGGCGAAGGAGGCGCTCAGCAGTATTATACCGCCGATGTCGAGCTGATTCCAGAGCGCGACGACGACGGACAGGGGCCCGCCCTCGGCGATCTTGCGCTTCTCAGGCTTAAGCCCCATCCTCTTCGCTCGGCGGCCGTTCAGGAAGAGGGTCAGCGCGAGAGGCAGGAAGACGGTGGGCAAGATGATGGCCCAGATTCCGTAGGCCCAGCGCCAGGTCGAGGAGGCTACGATAGCGCCGCCGATGATAGAGCCGATCCACGTTGTCACGAGGAAAGGGGTATCGGGGAGACTGGAAAAGAGGGCTCGATTCGGCATGTCGCTTGTATCGGCAATGAAGACCTGCTGCAAGATCTGGAGACCCGTTGATCCTGCTGAGTAGAAGATCTGTGCCGCCGCGAAAGTCTGAACATTTGCCGAGGCGGCCATCTGGATGTAGCCCAGGACATACAAGAAGATGCAGAAGATGAAGGCCTCAAGGCGGCCGAAAACGTCGGCAATCTTGGCCATAGGCGGTTTGATGACGGCTATAGGAAAGGGGGAATCCATGGTCAGTGACGCGCTCTTCTTCTGCTGGCTTGCTATTTCGTCTCTCATCTGACGAGAATAAGATGGGAAGTTCCAAAACCAAACGTACCGTTGACGACGCCTTGAATGACGTAGACGGTTGCGATGAGCGAGTGGCTACTGAACGAACTCGTGGCGAACGCAACGACTGAGTACGTCACTTGGCCCTCGAGGGAGGTCGTGAAGGCCATTAGGAAGATGCCGCAGTACGCCGCGACAAGTCCCCATTTCGACCAAGCCATGGATATAGCCTCTATGGTCTTAACACCATCCTGCGTCTCTTCCGTGCCACTGGATACAGGTCTTTCGCCGCCGTCAGGGGCAGTGTCGGTTCTGTCCTTCGCCTCATCGCTGGGTACCCTGAGGCTCTCACCAAAGCCGTCCGTCTTTTCGTCCGTCATGTCGGCAATATGAACGAGAAAAAGTAGAATAAGAAAGAAAGAATACGCAAGAAAAAAAAAGTACTAAGCGAGCCAATTGCCTATGAATGCCTGTATGACGTTACCCGAATCGAGCGGGAGAAAATAAAAAATGAACGCAACACAAGCTGCACTCTCGCCGGTGGGACGAGAGGGAGGCAGGACGGGAGGACGAGCAGGTTGCTCTGCTCAACTCTGCTCTGATCCGCCCTACTCTTTCCCTAGGAGGTGTACGCGCAAGTAGGCGTCGCGCTCGCTCTTTCCATCATATGTGAATGCAAAACTTTATCTGATCGCGCTAAAAAGATATCAGATCCGGACGTGAAAAAGGACTAGGTCGTGTCGGGAGCTAGTCGACGTTACTCACTAAGTAGATAGTCTCGCTAGTAGGCCCTTTAATCCCAATTTGCATCTACGACTTAAGCGCGCCGGGATACAAAGATTGATGAGAGTGAGTCCATCGTTGGAATAGGGACACTCTGAGGTAATGAGAAACAACAACGAAAAAAAGGTGATCCTTCGAGTTGCTAAGGGAATACCTGATTTAGGTTAGCATTACTTGCTTAGTATGACCTCTATCCGCAATCACACTGAAATAGGATAGAGACTGCATTAGCGCATCGGCAGCCGTCAGATGGGTTATTGCATGCTTGGCCTGGTTTAACCGATCGGCGTCGCCGCGAATACCGTAATAATCTGAATGCAGTCGGTCAGCCAGTCTCTAACCTCATATAGGCATATAATAGCTATTGTCAAGAATGAAAGTACGCCCTTACTTGTACACTGGAAAGAATTTAGTTCATGTACAGTCGAGGTCCTGGCCATATCTCAACAAGTCAAGAGAGTTCCCACGATAAAGACATATGTCGGTACTGGATAGTAGAAGATGATCTCTAGGTCTGTTGTGACAAATATATAGGTATATATTTAGGTGGAAAAGCCATTTTAGTCGTACATTCATACATACCTAGGTACTATATAACAATAAACAGAATGAATACGCGCCATTGTGAAAGACAAGTTTTGTCCCTCACCATCCCATGTTCAGTTACCCTACCACCTCAGGTACGCCTTCAAATCGTCCCCAGCGCTTATACAGTACTGTTGCCCCCTATCAAAAGAAAAGAATAAAAGAGAACGATGGCTCCCTTCCTTCCCACGAAGACGTCAACCCATAGCCCTTTTTTCAGTAACCCAATCGCCACGCTGCGCTATCCTATGATGGCAAAGATGATGGCAAAGAAGGCTGCAAATGCCTGTGTGGCATTGCCATATCAAAAGAGAACAGAAAATGGTATCTTGAAGCGGTCGTAAATAAAAGCACCTGGGTCTGATGCATAAAAGCCACCCAGCTAGGCCTGAAAATAAAACAAACAAACAGAAAAAAAGACCCTTAGTTGTATGTGGTGGATATCCATGAAAATCGTTAGAAGATAGTATATAGTAGGTTGTCAAAAAAAGATCGGTGCGGATATGCTGTGTCGCGGACATAATCACAGAAGAAAAAAAGATTCGCCGGTCAGGTGTATGCGTTGCAAGACTCCGATGTAAATGGGCAAAATGATGGAGAAGAACGGACTGTAACGATCGATCAGGATTCTTCGATAATCCCCTCGCCGCCAGCGCCGCCCTCTTCCCTCCATTCACGGCTTCTTTCGGTTAAACGCTTGACGCCGCTGACCCTCGACGCCCATAAACTCTCAATGGGTGTGCGGAATGTGAAAGCTCGTTGGCTGCTAATGACACCAATGGCTTGAAGAACGGCCTTACGGTTGTCGCGGCTGAATACCGCAGGATGGTTGATCCACTCCAAGCTGGCCTCAAGCTCGGCGTCCAAAGCCGCAACCGTGACGGCATCTACCGCAACCGAGTTGGTCAGAGCCAGACCGTCATTGGAACGGCTGCGTGGAATGGGCTGTGCATATCCGGTAGCTCCTCCCGATGAGTTCGCTGAAGCAGTCGGCGAAGGCGTGTGTTTCCGATCAGGCGTACCAGTTGGTGATGGCTCTAAGCCAGGGTGTGGAGTAGACGGGTTGGATTGCTTGCCTGGCAAGGGTGGAACAGGCCCAGCAGGGACAGGTGGTAATCCGCCCTTCCCGAGTCCTTTGAGAATCGAGCGTGTTTCATTCAGAAGAGTGTGGGCGCGCTCATGTTGACCCCTAGCTACAAGTGTCAGAGCTCGAGTGAGCATATCCGACGTCAGTAATTCCATGCGTCGCTGGACTATGTGGGGGTGTGGCGGGATTGGAGGGTTGTTTATCCAAGAAGCCTTCTTCGGGTTGTTGACAGCTGGGAGAATTGTGATGGCTAATAAAGATGGCCTAGGCAGGTGCATCATCGTGCCATCTCGTAAGATATCACCCCAGACTAGATCTGCTTGAATCAGAGGCACTTCCTCTACCGAGATTGCCCTCTGGTCATCGTGGTCCATTGGTCCGCCTAGAGCCTCTAATCCAGAAACAATGGTTTCCCAAGGGTCTTGAGGGAGTTGCTCTTGGGAGGATGTATCGGGTACAATCACCAATTGCACAAGAATATCTCGCTTGTCTCCGAATCGAAGATCGCCCAGTGAAGCTTCTGCATCACGACCTGTTGCACGCTTGGTGATCTGAAGGGCACCGCTGATTTTGTGGAACCTCGCTGGTGAGCCCTCCGGTAGCTTGAGCTTAAGTTTTACGTTTTGATGTGACAGTGACTGCACAGACCCCAGGCAACCAGCCAGGCACTCACGGAGCATCATCCAATCTTTCACATAGGTGTATGAAGCCTTTGTCCTGCTAGATAGCTCAATCATGGTGTCAGGCTTGTGCGTCATTCCGAGCCCGAATGAGTGTATGGTAATTCTGTCTCAAATTAGCATTCAGTCCGAAGACCTAAAGGGTGTTGTCTTACTTAGCAGCTTCAGCCCGTGAAACAACAAAGTCGACGCTATCAGCATCAGATGTTGATGCATCGCTGATAAGCATGATAGTCGCGATTGGGTTGTTGTATTTGCGTTGCATGAGCAGATCCATAGCAACATTAGCACCCTCCACGACATCTGCACGGTGGCTTTTCTGGCCAACCGGCTTGATTGAACTAAGGATGTTATTCCATCCTTGCCATGCCTTCGTTGTCATTCCCACGATAGGGACACCACCTCCACCTGACCCGAAAGTCACCAACCCCATACGATCACGTTCTCCAAGAGTATTAACCATAAATTTCAACGCATCTCGGACAAGGTTGATCTTCACGCCTTGCATAGAAGATGAGATGGGCACCACAACAACTACATCGATAGGTACATGGAAGGACGACAGCGGGCTTCTGGCGAAGGTCGTGTATTCGGTCGGTGCTGTAGTAACGGACTTGGGACCACCCCATGACGATGAAGCGAGAGAGGAAACTCGTTGAGGACGCGTGGCCCGAGCCCAATCTTCCTCATCAGTTTCTGAGGTTTCAGCTCGGTCACGTTCAAATTCCGGACTCCTGACGGGCGACCCCTCTACTGCATTCAGATCAAGTAGAGCCTGCTGCCAAAGCTTCAACTGATTACGGTTATCGAAACGTAGATGAAACTGAGGAAGTTCGGCAACCGAAAGGCTTAAGGTTAGAATGTTCTCATCAACTACTCAAACCATTAGCCCGTGTTTTGTTCTTGGTGGTGAAGGAGTCTTACCCGTGCCAATTTCCATTACCTCATTGAGATGCTTCTTGATGAGAATAGAGCCCTTCAGAGTACACTTTGTAGTTTTTCTTGGCATTCCATTCTCGTCCCATTGCTGTGCCGTCGGTGGGAGCTTCTTCTCCTTCACACATATCAACATTTCAGCAAAAAGATAGCACTCAAGTTCTTGCCACGAAATTTTGTCTTTCCCAACTCGCAAGGTCCCGTAAAGTCGAAGTTTGCCAAACCTATCCCTTCGTTAGCAATAAATTTCAAACTGCTACGAGGGTCATAGACACATAAGTGAACAACTCACCGATTGAACTCTAGCCCATGCCAGTTATCTACCTTGTTTCGTAGGGTTTCTGTCATCTGTTCTAGGACCCCTGGCGATTCATATGGGTAGAAACGTGGTTTATTATTCCGAGCCGGCGATGGTGGTCTTGGTGGACTAAATGCTTCCTCAACTCGCATTTGTGGCATCGGATTCGGCATTCCAAGATCCTCGGGGTCTGGCCTCCATTTGTTATCGGCCACCTCAACGGTTATAAGACATGTGAGAGTCTGTTGCTGTCGCGAACGATTTATAGTTGGAAACTCTGATCGCACTGTAACAGAAGGTGCTGGAATTGGGTTACGAGTGACGGGCCTCGGGCTACCTGGTGTCGTCTCCATAGCTTGCAAATCGTAGTCGTGACGGCGAGGAGGTGGACCGCTCTGTGTGGTTTCTGGATAGCCTCCCGAAGATGCAACTCCTCCTGTCGCTTCACTGTCACTCCGACCATGGCCTCGGCTACCCGCATAACCATCCCGTCCGTCTCGAACGCGGTTTCTAGTCACGCTCTCACGACCATTGCTGGGCAATGACCGCCCATTTGACTCCCCGCTTGGCGGCCGCCCAGGCTGACTCTCCCAGGTCGCGGGAGTCGGAGTAGTAACTGATCTGTTGTCGCTTATAGACGTAGAGCGCACCATACTCGTTATTTTTTCTATCAGCCATGGTCAGTCATGTATGTCACCGTAGATGAAGCACGTCAATTCCTTACCAATATCCAGCACATTGCCCCCGCGGCTAGTGTCTAAATGTAAAGGCGCATTGCATGAGGGGCAATACTGCGAATCAAACTCTTTGATAAACTCATAAAAGCAAGCCTCGTGGGAGACATGGGAACACGAAAACTGGAGTATTCTCTCCCCGCGTAGTGTATGCTCCAGCGGTTCCTCGCAGACGGCGCATTCGCTACCAACAAATGTCCTTTCTCGCCTATTGCGGCCCCTATCGGTATTCATCATGCCAGACATCGTGGGGTTTTGGCGTACGGTATCCCTCGAAGTTGTGGAGCCTCTCGAGGCAGAAGACCGATGGGATGGTGCGCGCTGAGGTGACGAGCGATAAGACGCCCCAAGTAGATGGCCTAAAGGGAACAAGGCAATCAGCAAGGCGCAAGCCCTATGTAAGACAAGACAAGACGGACTGGCCGATAGAGGTGTCCTGGAAGGTTCGTGGCATATAGTGGTAGCACTTACTCTTTTCTGTATAAGATGGGCCACTAGAAGTACTGTTCCAGTCGTCTTGTTTCTTGCGCAGCGAGCGGAGCGAATTTGAGTCGGCGGGGCTAAACAGGTTGAGTTCCCGCAAGGCCGAGACCTGACCCTCAAGAAACCGGTGCTCCTTGGACGAGGATCGACTACCAAACATGTGGCGATAGATACGGACAAGGTAAGAGATGTACTGCTAGTAAGAAAAGAGAGGAAGAGGAAGGATGAACGTGGTATCAGAGTGCAGAATGCAGAAAGGCGTGGGTCGTTCCAGCAGGTGGGTAGAGAGGTAGCAGGATGCGTGATCGGATACCGTCACACCTCGTCGGGCGCCCCCCTGGAAGGCTGTTTCAAAGGGTGGGATCCTCAATGCCGTAACAGAGAAGCTGGTGGAGGACGATGGTGCATGTCCCGGAAACAAGGCTGGCGCGAGACAAGCAGCCGTCGCAAGCAGAATGTGGTTTTGGAGATAGGTATGAGTGTATTTGCGTTAGTGGATGTAGGCCTTGGTCGGCTTCAATCATCAGCGTATGTAGAGACAACGTAAGAGCCCTGGGTGGCGCTTCGAGGCAGTGTAGTGTAGGTAGGCAGAGTAGGCAGAGGAGCCAGTCAGTCAGGTCAAGCAAGGGGTGGTGACTGATGATGAGTCGCATAAGCAGTGAGCGAGCGAGCGAGCTTTGCTTCGAAGTACCAGCAAGCGCTACGCTGTACGCGCGCGCGCGCAAGATGATGTGAAGAGGCGCTGAGAATGCCTACACTGCAGACAAAGTCGTGCCAGCCTGATGGTGCTCTGTCTGGTCAGAAAAGGGTAAAGAATGTTTGGGCGCGGGTGGTCTGGGGCTGGGCGAGGGCCTGGGAAGGGAGAGGCCGTCTTCTCAACGGTTCTTCGGCTCCTGGCGCAAATTGCCCTGGTCTTTGTTCGTCCGACACACTATCAATCCCCCCAGTCAGCAGCAGCGGCGAGATAGATACCTAAGTACTTAGTGTAGTACTTAGTATAATACCTAGGTACTTGGTATACACCTAGCGTACCACGATCAGACAGGTCGACAGGCACCGCCCTGTCTTCCCTGTCTTTGTCTTCCCTACCCTGCCCTACCCTACCCTTGCTCAAGGTGGGATTTCCAATAGTCCAGTGGCCAATGACCAATGACCGATGGCCGTTGGGTTCGTCAAGTCGTGGATGGACTTCCGGCGTGGAGAAAGATCCAGTAATAACAGGGTGAATTAATGCTCTCGACAACAGCATTGGCAGAGATACACTACAGTGCAGCACATCAACTCTGCAGCGCATCTGACAAAAACCCTAAAGTCAAGATGTGAGCGCGGCAACGCTGGCCCAAAGAACCGAAGCAGCGAAGAAAGAAGACGAAGACAATCATGGCCGACAATCAATTGATCCGTTGGCGATATGTTGACATAGGAAAGTGAAAGGAGCTTTTGTCCCAGTGCGGACTACACTAACGGTAGGTATATGCTGTAAAGAGCTGTAGAGAAGTCGAGTGGTCCTGAGCTAACGAAATGCGTGGGTAGGTACATAAGTTCTTCAGCAACATCATCATACACTCAATTCATTCGCCTGAGGATTAATTACCAACGCGGTAGCGACTAAGGTACTGATGGGAAGTTGACATATAGTATCAGGTAAATTTCATTTGGATCGCTTGATAATGTACACATACCATGGCGGTTAGGTACCTCTCAGCACTTAAAATTCTTTACACCCCTAGAAGAAGATACTTATCTACTATGTAATACTTGGGACCCTGACCCCTCTCTGGTCACATCCTACCTACACATACATTGAATTACTGGCCTGCAACCCCCCTTTTTGACCTATACTGTGGTCGGGCTGATCATAAGATCGCTCTCAGTGTCTGACAATATAGACTTTACACGCTAGAAGACAACCCAAATATTTTAATCGTCAGTAGCTTCTGGCATCTCATTTCTTGATATACTTAGTGTACGATAAATGCTGTCGAGACAGATGCACTAGGAACACTAACGTTGGTGTCGACGAAGTAGACTCAGAATTCTGCATGGTATATCCTGGACGCCGCCGGTTCAGTACACTACCTAGCGTCTGTGTATACATGTAGAGACCCGCTTCATCACAATTGCAATTGTCAGAGCTACGCATCTGTGTCTCTGTCACAATTCTTAAACCTGTAGATGTTGCAATGTGCTTGCAGGAGATCAAAGAAGGGCCAGGAGTTGATCTCAAGGAGAGACTATCATCCGTCCTCTGTCAGAGCACAATAGTCAAATGCTTTCCTAGGTACTTAGGGCTAAAAGATAACAGCGTAATTTTATTGCCCAACCACGATACGTCGCTCTGTGTGTACCTGTCAGCCTGTCCCTCTCAATTTGGCCCATTTTGAGGGGCGCGCACCATGGGAACTTCACACCACCTCTGTACATACTCGAGGGGTCTCCTCATCTTCGTTACGCCTCTTCAAGGGCTCCAAATACCGTTTCTATGTAGTTGGCATATACTACTTATTAGTAGTATACCTTAGTGTATCTTATATGTGTATAGTATACTGCATGCCGTTAAGGTAGTAAAGGGAGCATAGTTGTTGATCCTAGATCCATGGCGAATTAAGTAGCCCGGCATTCAACTGCCTTCCGGCTACGCGTGTGACCAGAAAGATGCGGGCTTGGGTAACATGATATGACGCGACAATACGCTGCTGCATCGACTAGTCCTCCCGACTCTTTTTACCAGCCTGCACCCTCAAGTTCTGCGGCGAGGAATAGTCCACACGACACTTAGCGAGCCTGGAGCTCCTCTAGCGACGTTCCTAGTATGTCAATTGTTGCATTGACCTAAACGAAGAAAATCCACACATCTGGTAATCACTCCCGGGCCCACGGTCCGGGCGCGCTATATTCAGATTCGAGCAATGGCCACCAGTAGGCCCTCCCCCTGGGGAAAATAAAAGTCTAAAGAGAGCATGCACATCACAACACAAAAAAGCTTTCCATGCAGTGTAGGTCAAATGCAGGTATTGAATGACATTTGGATGGGCACTGAAGGCCGTCAACTTGTAGAGCATGCATAGGATTAATGCTATGCTCCTTGGTATATAATACGCCAACGACCACGTGTGAATGGTTTTATAGCTTCAGCAATGGCTGTTTCGACGGATATAGCAAGCATTCCAGTACTTAACCCCCCACCACAAAATCTGAATCTGACATGAACTCTACCTTACTTTACACTAGGTTATTATGCGAAGAAGAAGAGAGAGAAAAGACCATGCATCTGATGTCACTCAGTGTGCCAGACTTAGCGATCCAGCCCACACTATGGATACTACATTTACAGAGCAAGGAGGGTATAGGAAAGATGCAAAGCAAACCCCTATTTCTGCCCTATAACGATCACAGTACTTCCTCTTCCCACTTGTTTTACTATGTACTGTGAGGGGAGTAAGTAAGACATCGAAGAAATAACGTACGGTTCTCACATCCACGTGCTAGCGCCGGTACGCTAAGTAGTCCAGGTGCCGGTACTGTAACCTACTAACCAGTTGCCGGGGGATTTGGCCACCACCCCCATATGGCCACCTTTCCCCACCAAAACTCACCTACTTTAAAAATCTTTAATTAAATAATAAAAATAGCTATATATAAAATTCCTTCGAACTTATAGAATAAAAAAGTCAAATAATACGTGAAAAAATCAGCAGCTTATATAAGCGCTTTTAGTATAGTTAAAAAAAATTCTAAAGTCGGTATAAAGTTACGGATGACTGACCTGACTGGGTGGCCTGGCGGCCCACCCTTGCTAGGTGGCTCGTGCCACTGGTACAGCTGTCAAGCCAGCTGTACGCGCACAAAAGGGCACACACCAATTTTGTATGTAGAATTCTTTCTTTTTCTTCTTCATCCTACGATCAATATACATTTGGTACCCCAACTAGGAGCATTGCCTCTAAAAAGGAGCCCAGCCGTGACATATAATACTTTACCACTAAAAATACTAGTAAAAGTGTTAGTACTGGAAAAAATTCTAGAAAATTAGAAGCTAGGACTATAAGGCTGAAATTACAGTATTGTATACTAAAAAATTGAAATAGCCTTATAGAACTAACTAGATATTTTTCCGATTTTTTAAGGCTGAGAAATTTATAGTTAAAACTTTTACACCAAAAGTTTATAGTGGGAAAATCTTTTAACTATTATTCCTTGGCCAGAAAAATTCGGAAAAATGATTAGTTAATTTTCTTTGGTTGTTTATTTTTTTCTTTAAGCTATATAAAAGTTTTAAGATTATCCGGGTACTTTTTGATTTTTTAGAATTTTTTCTAGTACTAACATTTTTACTAGTATTTTTAGTGATATAATGTTATATCGACTTTAGGATTTTTTTTAACTATATTAAAAGTGCTTATATAAGCTACTGATTTTTTTACAAATTGACTAACCTTTTTATTTTTTAAACTCGAAGGAATTTTATATATAGCTATTTTTGTTATTTAAATATAGATTTTTAAAGTAGGTGAGTTTTGGTGGGGAAAGGTGGCCATATGGGGGTGGTGGCCAAATCCCCCGGCAACTGGTTAGTATGTCACAAAACTAAGGCAGGTACCTACCCAACCGGCACAAGAATTGATGAGCCCTTTGGTTGTCCCTGGTAACAAATCAGATCAACAGCTTGGATCGACCCTGCCACTTGCCCTGCCAAGAAAGCGCTCTCAACCACCTCTCGGCAATGACATAACCTACTAGTACTACGGATTCATACCAAAGCAACCCTAGCGGGGAGCTCGTACAGCAGAGGAAGACACCCTCACGATACTGTACACCACTATGCCGCACAAAGTGTAAGTAATCCTGCTGGTCCCTCTGGTTTACTACACTACACCAGTAGCCGCGATAGGATTCATACGCCACAGTCTAATCAATTTCCTACTTAGGAGAACTGGGAATCTTCGGCCCAGATCTGTAGGCATCTCGAAAATCGACCTTCTAACTCGCTATGCAGCGGGAAATAAACCCCGCGCTCGTCTCATCATGAAATGTGGCGGCGATCTATTAATATCTCATCCTCTATGCACCGAGCGATCCTCTGCAGCTATCACGTACAGCCAGTGTAACGGTGCAACCCCTCAGCCACCACGACCGTTGCCTACTAGTACATTACACTACTCTAGCTATCATTGCGAGGGATGCGGTTGGCTTTGAAATTGTCATAGGCCACGAACCACTTGGCATCCATCCCTTCCATCGGGGGCAGGCCAGCCTTCGCCAGATCAGCATTCACCCACGTCAAAACTTCGGCAATGTAAACCGGTTCCCCCAGGAGCAATGCGTGAAACCTGTCGCCCGGCTGGAAACGAGCTTTGCGCTCCCTCTGCTCCGTCTTCATGATGGAATCAGCGGGCAGCCGAACGTGACCGGCAAACACCTTGGCCATCACCTTGGCCTGGAAATCGAACAGCGAAAAGGTCGAGACGAGGTGTGAAACGCCGATAAAGGCCAGCGTAGGATCAGGGATATAGAAGATGTCCTTGTGGAGATTGTGCGTCGTATATCCGTCCGCCGTGATCAGCGTTGTCTCGCCTGCGTCTTCCCACGCCACATGCGGCTGCTCCAAGTCTTCTAAAAACGGGTATGATGTAATGTACCCCGTCGCAATCACCACATAGTCTATACTCCCCAACTTCGTTCCGTCTTCCAGCACGATGTGGCCTGGTATCGCGCCTTGGCTCTGCTCATCGAATACAGGTTCCGACGGGTCAGTCTCATGCGCGATGAACTCAGCAACCATGGCAACTCTCTTTACCGCCTCCGGGAGGCGATTCCCGGTAAGGTCATACTTCGACTTGCGTCTACTCTGATATATTTTACCGCCAAGGGCATCGACCTCGCGAGCGATATCCAGGGCTGAGGCGCCTGCACCTACGAGCAGAACGGTCTTGCCCCTAAATGGCTCCGGAGTGCGGTAGCTCTTGGAGTGGATGACCCGACCTGGAAAGCGGTTTTTCCAGACTGACAATCCGGGTACGTCGGGCACGAAAGGGATATGGTAATGACCACTGGCTACCACTACCGCGTCAAAGCTTTCGCTTTTTCTTAGCACCGAGAACCGGTCTTCTTCCACGCGGAGTGTGCTCGTTTTAACGATCCACTGCTTATTACCAGCTGGTTTCGTTACGCTCTCCACCCGCGTATGGAATTGCACATTCTCAGTAACGTGGTGCAGCGTGGCTATATCTTGTAAGTACCGGACTATGCGACCTTGGTCGATGAACTCTTCTGTTTCCTCCGGCCAGGGAAGGAGACAGCTCTTCATGAGCGACGTCGGCACATTATTCTTCAAGCCGGCGTAGCAGGGCCCGGGAGGACCGTGTAGGAGCACGGCCTCCCCGGCACTCAAGCCCTCCGCCTCGATGTCTGCCCAGTCTTGTGCCGGAGGGAATAGGTTAGGAAAGGGCGGATCCCGATCAACTCGCTCGTCGTAGTACCATACGCCACCTATTGTGCCAGTTCTTTCAAACACTGTTACCTCGAAGCCCTCATTAATGAGATGAGCGGCTGATGTTACCCCGCTGATGCCTGCGCCGATCACAGCAACCGTTTTGATCGGCGTCCGGATCGTTTCGGAATCACGGGAATCGGCCTCTGAACTCATTATGAGCATTAATATGGGTACTTATATATACCATGGAACGGGTGAAAAGATAAAAATTGCCCTGTCAACAGTAATTCACAAGGCACACATTCAGATCATTGCAAGCTATGGTCACTGGTCTATTCTACCTGCGCGCTGTGTCGCTAATTACCAATCTCATTGCGTGGAAAGGTCCCCAAATCATCACCATTGACATGATATATTGCGTGCTCTCGATATGAACCTTTTCGTCAACCCCCGCATCCGAAGTCGCCCTCTTCACGATAAGTCGTCTATAGCAACAGGAAAACAAGTATCAATCGGTGGTTTTCGACTGGCATATTTTATGAAGTATCATAAGGCATATTTTTTATCTCTTTTCCTTATTCTTCCTCTTCCAGTTACGTCACTTGTATGGTATATTGACTAACAATCTCAATTAAGAGCAAATCGGCCTAGTGTGCAGCCATCTTTTCAGAAACAATTCAACCAAACGAGACTGAAACAGTAGACTTAGTGGGATATGTACCTGCCTAGTTAGGTATCGTGGAGAGCTTGGCATGCGACAATACCACATGGCAGAGAGCGCCTCTCTCAACCACTCGGAAACGCACCATAGCCCCTTGCGCATACTATCTGGTGAGGAACAAAACCTGCTGTTGCCCCGGTTGATGCCTCAGGATCCAGACCCTCGTCAGTTCCAGCGTACTGCGTACGGTACACGACTATTCACTACAGCCAGAACACAAACTGTACTATTCCATACGGGTATAGTATTTGCAAAACCCATGTGGTAAACATAAAGCCCCTCTCCCAAAATTTCCCGGGTCTCCTCGTAGACCCAGAATTACCGTCACGTTGCCAGTGTACATTA
Source organism: Xylaria sp. FL0933 (assembly GCA_022578765.1). Taxonomy (NCBI): domain Eukaryota; kingdom Fungi; phylum Ascomycota; class Sordariomycetes; order Xylariales; family Xylariaceae; genus Xylaria; species Xylaria sp. FL0933. The sequence goes on along the minus strand of MU389724.1, from coordinate 324,878 downwards.
TAGGAAATTGAAGTGTAGTGTAGTTCTGATCCATGCAAGAGGCAGACTCCTACTGCACACAGAAATCTATCCCGTTCGCGAACCGCTATTATGTAATAGACAATCTCAATTACTATTAATTCATTCTGGGAATAGTTACACGGCAAGTTCTATTAGCATCTCCTACACACGCCGAGCGTTTCGCCGTGAGATCCCAGTTCCCTGTTTGCGTACCCTCTGTTCACTCTGGCCAGCGGCCGTTCGAGCCCACCTTCAGGAGTAAATAGCCTGTTTTTCTCCCCTCTGAAGCCACCAACAAAAAAAAATTTGATTCAGAAATGAGGAAATTTGTGCCCCTGAGTGAGAGTACACTATGAGCGGGACTGATCCCCGTATTATAGGTAGGTACATTATATCGACAGGTAAGGCAACGCACGGATAAAAAGCTGTTGTCAACCCAATTCGAGATCGTCCCACGACCCACTCGCTTAGATGCAGCCCGGTGATTATTATGCTCTCTCTGGGTTGTCTGGACCCTTGTCCACGGACATTTTAACAACACACTACTACGTGTAGTAGCATGCGTACATAACAACTCGCAGAATGTTTCTACACTAGGAGAGTCGAGATCTCTTCAGTTCTCGGCCCAGGATCAGGTCGGATAGAGAATGAACACGCTATGACTCCGTACTCAGTAAAGAAAACGATCCACTAAGGGCAGCCGGGCTTTTTCCCCTGGTCCGGACTCCAGACTACCGTAAGCTACAGTAGCGTGAGCGTAGGAGGATAGTAGTGTTGGTATAGTCCCTATATGCGTACTGTCATATACCGTATAAACAGTGATTCATTAAGACAAGCTGTGTGAAAGGAAGTGATCTGTATTAATGACAAGGTCGTTAGTTCACACGAACGAACTACAGTAGTGTATACTATGCATGTAGGATCGTTACCTACTGCAGTACCTCTCCAGCGTGGAAGCGGATACCTGCTCTATCACTTACAGTAGCCGCGTACCTACAGTAGAGGCACTACCTAATTTCCTACCTACATAGACTCCATACTGCATCTACCAATACATTGTTCAGGACGAGGTGCGAAGTGAACTACGGCGGTATTACAGCAAGTAGTAGCTAATGGTAGGCTAGAGTACCTGGCGTTTCCCCGGGTTTCTTGCCTAGTCTAGACGCCGTTGGTGCCGGACCTCAAGCTCGGACATTAGGAACCGGGTCTCGGGTCTGGCCGTTTCGCTGAGCAACTACCACCTAACCCAGAATCGACAGAGCTCGAGCATGGTTGGATACTAGATCGGGGGATGGCCTCATGTGTAGTGCATGCACACTAAAAACCTCCGTCGCTGCCCACAGCTCGAATTCGCTCCGCACTCTCCACGTGCGCATCTATTCCCTCTCAAGGAACATGTCTAACCTCTAAGCACATAGTTTACCCTCACTACCTTGGAACAAGGAGCTTCAATGTCGACACTAATGGACCAACACCGAATCGGGTTACACTTGTTGCCCCCTTCGTCCACTCATCGGCAGCGGCCATCTCGGAGAGTTGTTGACAAAACCATCCTTGCGATACCCATGTACACTACGTACATCTCGGTACCGTCCTTCAACAAGAACAGCGTGTGGTAGAGCGTTTCCAGGGCCTTCGACGTTCCTGAAATGGCGCAGTCTCCCCCGGAGCTACATACAGAATACATATATTTATATAGACACGGGCACACATGTGGTACCTGCTGTAGGTAGTGTATATCATCGCAGCTTGGAACCCGTATCGCGAGACAAGGGGCTGGGTAGTGTAGAAAAATCCCTGAAGAGGTGTAGTCAAGCCTTCATCGCTCTACGCAATCTACCGTAAAGGGAAGAGGTAGCCCCTCATGCCCCTCTCATGGGTGAATAGGCACCGAGTGCAGCATCCGTATTAGTATGCTGATGGCCAGACACAGGGTGCCTGAGAGAACGAGCCGTGTGCTATGAGTAGGTACCACTCAGTCCGAGCTATGATTTATATCACATATGTTCTACAGTCATGCGCTCTACGCTTCTGCGCGTACCTACAAGTATATGCGTACATCTCTCTCTTATCGCTCTGCGCAAACCCGGCCACCGTAAACCACAGGTCGTGTTTCTTTCAATGGTGTAGGGCAAACTCGCGTCTAGTTTACCGACGTTGGTTGCGATAGGCGAATGAGGATATAAGAGCCCGAGATAAATCGTTACATCGCCAGCCATCGCGTTGTAACCTTCGCTCACCGCCACTACCGACACGCACAATAATGGTCGCTGCTATAGCGAACAGTCGTTCGTTCCTGCGTTCCAAGATCGGCGCGGAATGCCTACTAATACGCTACAGTGCATGGTAATATATCATTCTCTTTTTGTCTGATTCTGCAGGTAACCTATATTTCCATCGGGTAACTCCATCTGAACTCCACGTTTCCTGTTGCTGGGGTTATCTTCTCGTGTAAGTCAGATGTTATTCCCTGGCCAGGCCTAGTGTAGATAGAGTTCGTCTGTTTCTCAAATTCGAATCACGCCCCCACGTCAGATTGGGTTCTTCTATCTGCCAGTACGACCGGAAACCAGACCCGATGTGGAATTTAACGTGGGATCGTCTCCCGGTAATGGCAGTCGATGGTCAATCTAATCTGTTCCCCGGCGCGCGTGGTGAGCAGCTGCCTACCAGTAGTGCACGCCATTATAGTATGAAGGAGCCGTGATGATTCAAACCCGTTCAGGTAGGTAGGGTGGTTGGGGAGGTTTACACTACAACAGATAGCTCGCTCTACGGTGGATATCTTCTTCGGCACTTGTTATAGAGTCGTCGATCTTTAATGCCGCTTTCGACCACTTGCTTGCCCAGGAGTTAACTAACCCCCCTTAACAGATTCCTTTTAAGAGCAAGCACTTGCGTCTTATCAGCCTCTGGCCGAGCACGTGGCAGATTGTGTTGGTAATATTGAGGGAACATGTCCCAATAACCGAGGGTTCCGGGGATATTTGTAGATGGCATGTTGGTGAGAATGTGTGCTTCTTTATTCAAACGTCGGAGACTGCCTAAACGATTGAGCTACAAATAGGCATAGAGTAGTGCCTTGAAAGTTTAAATAGACTGGATAAATTCCCGTACTTTCGTTGCGGCCAGAGAAGTACGGTAGTGCACAATTGCAGGTAATTACCATCTGGACGAGATACATGTTACTATGGTACATCCACGCTGCATAAACCTCCACTCCCGCCTTCAGCTGAGCCAGATGCCAGGTCAAGGTAGGTATATAATATGGAGAGATATATGACAAAAATACAACTTTGGCGAGAGAAAAAAACTTTCCAATGAGAGTTGCGTATGCATAAGATGCCAGTGGGCAAGGCATAAAAAACCCTCTGCCACTCACACACCATCACGATGATTATCTCACAACGGTGGCGGGGGATGGGGGAACAGCTGACTGGGGAAATACCTACCACACCTTAAATCGTCTTCTGCTTCAAGATTCAGTGGCGTCGCGGGAGATGTCTGATCCAACCAATGAAAATCGCAAGGCGGGCGTGCAAATAGCGTTGCAGTCGCATTCACCACCATGGGATTCGATATGCAGCTTGGAGAGAATCCTTCAGGAAGCATCGACTTCTCTCCCTCACACCAAGACGCTTTCCTAAGCGTAGATGAGAATCATGCCGGCTGGTGTGCTTTGTCTTGTCAGATTAGCCGTGGTGATCGAACTTGACAAGGGCAAATACGGTTAGCAGTGTACGCATTCGTATCGCCAAAGACGGTGGGCGGGCAGGCAGGCAGGCTACCTAACTCTTCGGATCCGTGGTGTCTACTGAGTATGCCATCTGAATGTGGGTATACGTCACAGGATTTATCAGTTGCCCGCTGATACGAAATACCCGGACATTCGAGTCGTACATTCAGGGACCTCCCGCCGCGTCCGGCTAGGCAGCACAATGGCACAGCATGTCATATTTGCGCAGGCTCTCTTGCTTACTCGACACACCCTCACTCCATCTAAGGGTCTTATTTACATAAGATAGTATGTGTAGCCCGACCTGACCTATCTATGCGCCGCAGTGTAGCGTAGAGATGTATCGACATGCCTACGACGGAGCACATAGTAGGTAGATAGGTCCAGAGATGTCAACATATCATCATCTAGATAGCGTTACTGTACGTGCCGCGAAGGGATCCCGAAGGAGCCTGGGCTGGGGACACCTATCAGTTCGTTACCAGGCAGTCTAATGTACGGCCCTTCTCATCCTTCAAGGGGCAAAACGCTCGCCATCGATCCAAAGAAGACCCCTCAACACCAGACCCCTGCGGCACGTGGGTTTGTGTGTCTAGACTTTGTGTGCCTTATTCGCGCAGCGCCCTTTCTCTCCCTCTATACAATCCAAAGCGAGACGATGATCGTTGCTCCGAATATCCAGTGACCACCTGAAAGCACAGTGTTCCAACCGGATCCGACTCGAAAACCCACCATCTACCATTTGAGAGCAAAAAAGATCGATTTAGCTTGCCACTATCATGTGGGCATGTCAAATGTGAGAGTAGTGACCTATATATGCATCATCGCCACAGATGAATGAAGATCACATCTCATTCGGAGTGCGAGCGATGTTTAGGCTTTTTAGCTTCTTCCCCAGGAGTTATCATACATAGATCACCTAGTCAATCTTCCACTCATGATAGGCAGCCTGTACATAATATGTACATGCATATATTTAGTAGCATCAGTGCTACAGATATGGTTACAGTAGGATGTGCCGTAGGATTGCAAGCTAGCAGGCTGGGACGCCTCACTACCACCTTCGCCGCAACTATGTCGTTGGCAGCCCGGGCGTGAGCCGTCCCGCTCCCCCAGCGCATAGGTTGTCTATGGGCGTTCTCTAGGGTAGCCTCTCTGGCGTGTTCCCATCCGTCACCGCTGGGAGTTGCTGCGAGATATTACATTTTGATCATGAATATGTCGTTGGAAGTGTCCAGTTTCATATGTTATACATCCCTACTAGGAGCAAACCATAACTACCTACTGATGCGTAGAACACGGGGCCCAAGGAGGATGTGAGGAAGGGCCTCTTTGCGTACAGCATCACGTGTTGTTTTATATTGAACGCTGATGATGGACGAAGTCGTTTCCCTGATAATATGCTGACTATGAATAGTTGGTGGCGTCTATCGACGTTTCGAGATATCTCAAGTCTTTATCTAGACCAACCTAGTAAAGGCGCATCACTTCAAACTCCTCCTGATCATCACGAATCGGTATGAAGCCGTGAGATAGGCGACGTCAAATAATTCAATACCCGGCTATAAAAGATGATATTTGTTCTGAAATCCCACCCAAGCCTGTTCAACTTAGATAGGAACCTCGGTATCTTTGAATGAGACAGTTCTCATTTTGTAGACTGATATTAGTCAACTATCGAACATGAATGCTTCATATGAATTAAGGGGCTGGCTTATCCCACTCACCCCACTCTCAACTAAAAGCATCCCATTTCAAACCAAGGTCGGTTCTGCTCTTTGTTTGTTTCATGATTCGGATCTCTCGGTGCTTTGTAATGAAACATGGAGAAATAGCTCGCCTCGTACTAATAATTGTCACAGTTTGTGCGCCGCAATCCCACAGATACTCGAAGAAAGAACTGGGCCAGTATACACAAAAGTCAACGAGGAAGTACCAAAGAATGAATCATCAATGGGATTCAGAATTGGGCAACAGGATCTTGTGTTCCTGCCGGTGCCAAAGCTAAAGCCGAGAATCTGTCTGACGAGGTTGTTGGTCTCATGTTGTTGTACATGCCGTGTCAGGGCAATGACTTAGCTGTCTGGCCGGTCGAACAATAACTGGTCATAATCATCGCCATGTAACGGGTATTGCAATACCTGCACGGCATGGTACACATGATGCGAGTCGAGGGGCAACGAGTACTTAGCGCCATCCTAGCCAAACAGGCGAGGCACCAATAGTGATGATAAAACTCTTTCAACTTAGGAGGTGTAAAAATGAGAATAGACACACTCATGAATCATCTTGATAGGCATATTTATTACCTTGATGTTCGCAATTCTTCGGCTATGAAGGGAAACAATTTGAGTCTTGACCTTTCATGGGTTTACTGGTTCTTCATCACAGGACAGAGCAGAAGAGTCCGCGATAGGGGTGAAACGCCAAAAGTTATCGATCATACTGGTATTGTGGTTGGCTTCTATGTTCGTAGCGGTGCACTTAATGGACAGATGAAGTCCTTCTATGAACATGTTGTATTCTAATCCTCGTCCCAGTTGGGGTTAGGCCCTGGAGGCTTTGGACCGCCTGCTTGCCTTGCGACTATGATCTGGTCCACCGAGAGGACAGTTCGAGCTGCCTCAGTCGCTAGTTTGATGGCCCAAGACTTGCTGACCATAAGATCTAATATTCCCTTCTCCTTGGCGTCGAGGGTGCCGGTACCGTCGTCATTCTGCTGACTGTTAGTTGAAGGCTGATACATAGGAATTCTTAGAACTCACTTCAATATCAACGCCAGTCGTCCAGTCGTCCTTTTTATGATGCGCCGTGTATAATTTGCTCAGTACTTCTGTAGCATCGAGGCCTGCACTCTCGGCTAATGTTCGCGGGATGACCTCAAAGGCTTCGCCGTATTTTCGAATAGAATATTGTGGAAGGCCGGGAGTCTTTTCGCCAAATGCTTGTATGCGCCCAACCAACTGCAACTCTGTTGCACCAGCACCAGGTACCAAGCGGGGATCGCGGGTTATGGCTTTAACCACATTCACGCCGTCGTCAACTGCTCGTTCCACATCATCTAAAAAGTTCTGAGTTGCGCCTCTCAAGACCAGGGTAGCTGTTCGAGTGACCTCATTTTCTTGTCTAAACACAGTCACGCGATCACCACCGATCTCGAGTGTCTCAACGACATCGACAGATCCTGTCTCCTCAGGCATCGGAGCACCTAATCTCGCCAAAGGGGTCGCACCCACTACGCGGCATATCCTCCGTAACTCAAACTTGCTCAGGATTTTGATGATGAGGATGTCGTAACGGTTGAGATAGTGCATTGCAAGCTCTCCAACCGTGGAGCCCGCAATGACTACTCTTATGCCGGCGTCGTGGAGCTCCTTGATGGCGGTCTCGAGTTGCTCCTCCTCACCCTTTGAGAATTCCATCATCTCTTTCGCATTATGTAGTAAGACAGTTCCTTTGGTCTCAGTCTGACTTATGTCGATAGGGCAAGAATAGACACCGACTCTGGCCTTCTTTGCTTTTTTGATGGATCCATCAGGCTCCTTGGGGAAAACCATACCTTTCACGACTCGACTCTGTTCCAGACTGCCACCCATGATCTTGACGACTCGTACGTTGTCGACATTGAAATTGACTGGGTTCTTGGGCATGACGGCCAAGACGGCCTCGGCAACAAGGGCGGCCAGGACCTCCTCGTTTCCATTCTGTTTGCTTGCCACGACCGTCTGGATAGCTTTGCTCAATTCTTCCTGATTCCGAATGTCTTCAACTTTGTCGACGGCCAAGTCTTCTAGGGCTTCCAGTGCGAATGTTTGAGCGCGCTCATAACCAGTGACGATATCGGCGGTTTTAAGGCCCATGCGCAGCAGCTCCTCGGCTTTCTTGAGAAGCTCGCCGGCAAGGATAATGACTAGGTTGGTGGCATCACCCATCTCCGCCTCCTGTTGCTGACTCGCCATGACAATAAGTTTGGCGGCGGGATGGACAACATCGAGTTCCTTCAAGATGGTGGCGGCGTCGGACGTCAGAATCATCTTCTGTAAATGGTTGATTATGATCTTGTTGCGGCCATACGGGCCCAGTGACGTCTGAACAGTGGATGAGATCGCTCGGCAAGCATCGATATTTCGTAGTACGGCGCCATCTTCTGAATCATAGCTGGAAGGCAGTTAGGTATGTCCGTGAGAGTCCATCATGGTGGGGTGCAATCGTACCTGTTGTAGCCTTGTTTGAACAGCCCGGCATTGGGGGCACTGGGTATATTAAGAGACATGTTGACAGACCCGCTTACTTCAGCCTTAGCCTTCTCTTTTCGGGTGTTGGCTTCTGATTCTGGCTGCCAGATATCTCGAGGAGATCCAGAGAGGGTAGTGGTAGGTAGGGGTTGTTTATATTGTGTTGGAAAAAATCAGTGGAGCTAGGTAGGCATTATGGTAGCTCACCTCCATGTGGAAGCCTGTGCAAGCAATTGGGCGTGTACGTACTGCTACTGCTGTAGAGGGGTACTTTATACTTATCGATAAGTATTCTAATATGGCGATAAGCTTGGGTACTAGGCTTACCTACGAAGTGACTTGTTGCAGTATCTTCGGCAGGTACCTACGTATATGTAGACTAAGGTAACAACATTCAAGTAAGTGCATACCCAGTACCTACTACCTACCTAAGGTACCTAGCCTACTGCACCTCCCCGGGCAATTATCAATTCCCCAATCCAGGGTTCATTAGACTAGCAGGACAGCTTCAACCAAAATACCTAGGTAGACACAGCCTTATCCTCCAGAATCGCGCTGTTTTGTCGCGCACGTCTGGGGCCTATCTCACCTCCTCCCTTCCGCCCCCCAAATGCGCGTCGCTCTCTGACCATCCGCGGCTTTAATGACCTCTTACCTCCCATCCTAATTATCGCCAACACAATCCGAATCAACCTGAGCCAACAGAGCCATCTCTCCATTCACCGATTGCGCCTCTACTTGCGAGGCTTTCCCTTGGCTAACACCTCGCTCTCTATTCCGAGCGCGTGGCCGTTCGCGTCTCGAGATGGCCCCCCAAAACTGTAAGTTGAAGAATCAAATCTGCAGAGCTGGCAGAATTGTTGCTTTTGGTCGGTTCGCCATTGGGCTGGATTGCCACGTATCCGACGATGAGGGTTGAACGCAGTACGGCGGACAAAATAGGCGCAATATTCCGGTGCTGTCTGCTGTCTTGATACCAGACGCGAAAGCGGAGGTGGAATCGTGCCTAATGCGTCCCGAACTTGGAATCATGATCATGCGATTTCTTCGCGGACACGCGTCTCAGCAACCTCGATCATGGGTCTGGGCACGCCAAAACTATGAATTCTCCGGGGCGCATTGTCGCCCAAAGTCGCACAGTAATGCATGACTCCTGTATCGCCACCCTCAAGAGGCCTTCAGCGGATATGGTCGCATTTGGGAATTCAGAAAGCCAGACTCCTCTGACTAGATAGTGATTATGTGAAGTTGACTTTCACCATGTGGGCTGATGGCAGAATCATCATTCCTACTACCATCCACGTACGAACTCTGACATCGAGACTGACTCTCTGTTTCATGTAATAGCACATCCTCCTTCTTTACCTCCAACCGTCGAGGAAGCCTACCGACGGAAATGTATTCAACTCAAAGAGCGATCTAAAGAAATCGAGGACGAGAACGACGCATATAGGCTACGGCTTTCCCGACTGAAACGTCAAATCCAGAAGTTGCGTCTGGAGCGAGCTCTCCTCTTAGACCAGATCTCGAAGCGCACGAGCACCAACGTCGAAGATTCAGAAGGCAGTCCGAGTCCCCCACCGACTGTATGTGGCATTATAGCACGAACCCTGAAACCATGAAACTCTTCGCATGCTGAACAATTATCTAGCCCCAAGATAAACCGCTCCGGACGAAACGAGGTCACCGTAAGCCGTCTCTTTTACCCAGCAACGATGGCGGAAACACATTGGGTGCAACGTTTATCAGTCAACATCTCAAAACCCTCTCGCCCAGCTCAGATGGTTTCTCACATTCGCAATTAGAATCACAAAAAGAACAGGGCCGAGCGGTTAATGGGGCAGCCAAGCCACCCAAGCGCCCTAGCAACGCATTCGAGATCTACTGCAACGATACTCGACCCCTCCTCCATGCACAACACAAGGATGCGATTACAGCTGGCGAGTTTCGAGTTGAAGAGGAGCTTGCGCGGGGTTGGAAGGATCTCGCCGAGAAGGCGAAGGAAGAGTTCCAAGCGCGGTACGAACGAGAATTAAGCCAATGGAAAGAGGCACGGGAGAGCTTCAAACAGGGCGTTAAGGATGCCGCTGCGCGAGAGCGATCACGCGCCCGCGAAAACCGTACAAGCCGCGGCGGTCGGAGCCGATTCGAGGAGGTTCAAGATGACGAAGACGCGGATGACGACCAAGATGTCGAGATGGCTGAGGCGGAGCCAGAACCTGGTGCTGACCAGGACACAGATCCCGAGACCGAGGTGGAAGAGAACGAGGCTGCAGAGTAGATCATCTGGTAGCCTTTCACCTGAGACCCAGAGCGGGGACTTTTTGGCCATTGGGGCTAAGACGCCGGCAGCTTTGCTAGAGCTTAAGAAGAAACCGCTACCTGAGACCCAGAGGGTTCCCTTCCACATACCCCTTACCGTGTGGCGTGGTCTAGTATTGAACGCAGTATGGACTAGGTAGAGGGCGCCTGGGCATCTAGCGATCAGTTCCAGGACCAGGGCGATTTTCGGACTCTGCTAGAGAAGCGGCGCTTAATTTGCTTTTTGAGTATCAGCTAGGTCATGATGAAAAGGCGTTAGGTAAATAAGGTACGGCTTTGGGAGTGGACTAATTATCTTTCCAACCACGAAAACAAGCAGAAGAAGAAGATGTTGTATCAACATTAGAGGCAAACCGCATGAACGAGAATTACGTTGCCATGTAAGATGGACTTCCGGGAGTACGCAAGCATAAAAATATTAACACATCGTGTGGCTTCACCTCTTTTTTGTCTCTTCATTGTGTGTTATTAAAATCCAAGCGTTTTCTGCTGGTGCTGTGAAGCGGCCTTTTGTTTCTCTCTATATAAGGTTCCGAAATACGGACGCTGGCTACCTGATATCTGGTTTATTGGTACGCGAAGGCAAACACGAGCAGCGATAAGAACATGAAGACAAGCCAGACCTGCCTATACCGAAACCGACCAACACCATAGCTGTGAGATATGCTTTATAGAACCAAGCAGAAGAGCATAAGTAGTAAGGAGGAGTTGCGTTCTCCCTTACCAGCCGGCGGATATCTCAGCAATGTAATTACGTCCTAAACACCTGCGTAGAGATCAACGACGATGTTAATAGCAGCGACAAGAATCTCCGCAGCGATGAGAACGATGACTGTTGATTTACATGTTAGTGACCTGTCATTTGCAGTAATACGGGGAAAGGGGTAAGCAATAACTTACCAATCCACTCCAACATCTCGCCGTGTCCATGACTCAGTTGTTCCTTTAGAACGGCGAGCAAGTCAGCAATCACATCAAGACGGTCTGTTAACAGACCAACACGCTGGTCCATCTCTAGGTAGCTGCGCACGGCCTGGTAGACGGGCTCGAGGTGCGGCTCGACCCAGAAGAGCTCGGGCGTGTCTAGTAGGCTCCCGTTCAAGTGGATATTGATACGTAGAATAAAGAGCTCGCCTATCTGCATATTGATTTGTGTCTGGGATAGTGCTATTTTGCCTGCCAGTGCGATCTGGGTCGGAATATCTTTGCATGCGTCTATGGTCGATGCCAGTAGTTCCTCAAAAAGAGAGGTCTGCGTTTTGAAATTTCGTCAGTAATAGTCACTTCACTTCTTAGCCACGAAGTAGCCAAGGGAAGACCAGCAATGCATAAATATGCGTACCTTTACGCTTTGCGCAAGCGCATGCGATATCGCTAACTTGGTCATGTAATTCCCCTTATCCCTCAGCGTGATGAAATCATTATATATTCGCGCCTGATATTCGCGTGTATAATAGAAATTGAAACATTCTGTTTCAACATCATCCGGATCCAATTTTTCGATTTCGAACTTAGCAATATCTTTTAAGAACCGTTGCTCGTGCGCCAGTGACATGCCCCATATTACCACAACGCCATAATCAAAGAGAAAAACCTCGGGTGTGTGTACATGAGTATCAAAGTTGGCGTCTACTGTATGTGGGAGTGAATGGTCAATCGCACCTCCCTCGGGATAGGCCAAGTCGTTGTTGGCGTCACGGCCAGTGTTATAAGAATGTTGCGACTGGTTCCCGGGCTCCTGTTGGGCCCCGTAATCCGCCAAGGACTCTCGTTGGTATGCATGAGAATGCTCTTCTGCCTCCAGTTCGCCGGTAGAATGCCGCCTTTCGTGCGTAAATATGGGTCGATCTCTAATCTCTTCGAACGTGTCTTGCCTTTCGACAACAGAATTTCTGGGTCCATAGTTATATGGCGAGTAGATGCACTCGTCGATTAGCTTCGGATTTGCGCCCTTGGACTTTCCTCGACCTTTAAGGAACCGCATCAAGCTTTCCATCTGGTATTTATTGGCCGTACAATACGCTGTGACTCGCGGGAGCCTGTCACGGTCTGCCTTGCCTAACCTCGCCGCATCTCGCCTGGCCGTGGGATCTTTGATGCGCGTATACTGCGAATAAACATCTCGGCCACTTTCTTCGTCTAGAGTTTCCTCCTCAAGTTCAGGATTAGGAAGAAGCTTTAACTTCTCGGCATTCTTTGAGCTTCGTTGCGCGCCCATTTTTGGCAGAACCGCCGGAGGGAGGGCGTTAAAGATAGCCCCATGGCTGTTTCGGCGACGTAGTCGATTGTTGAGGGAAGAAAGCATAGGCGGATGGGCCGCCGGGGAACTGCCTGAAGTCAGGGGGCGAGTCGTTCGCGCATTGCTGGGAGCATGCGTAGAACCTGGCGAAGAGCTCAGAGATGGTGGTTCGGGGTCAATTGTCCTCGAGACGGGATTTGCGTTGAACGTGACGTTGCGGGCTGTTCGAGGACGACTGGAGTCTTGTGGCAGAAGAGGTGTCCGCTCTGAGGTCGAGCTACCAGAGCTTTCTGAAGTTCTCGACAGGGAAGCCATTGATGATAGAAGCCGCGAAAAGAGCTCTGTACGAAGTTCTCCTCACTGCCAGCCAAATTCATACGCGGCTAAGCCACTGTCTTGAAGCGGCGTGTCACGGCAGGTAAGATTGTCTTGCTATTGCCATATGATAAAGTAATGGTCGGTAGAGACAGACGAAGAGAAAGAAGCAAATAAAGCGGTTGATCCTACCGGGGGGCTGGATAGTCACAAGTGAGTGGTGGATTGTTTCGTTCGAAAAATAAAAGCGACTGATTGTCTTTGGAGAAGGTACATGGTCGCACTCTAATTTACAAATGTAGTAGCAAGCTATATGGACCTACGGAAGGTACCTGGCGTACCGGTCTACGGCACTAGTACCGCACATGATAATGACGTTTAAGTTCTTCCCGAAATGATACTTAGCTAAGCCAGAACGGGCTTAGTATAGCTACAACCTAACGGTTGATCGATCACTTGCAGCACCATTTATTCGCCAGCCCCAAGACGGGCTGGGGGCGCTTTGCGGGGAAGTTTCGACAGCATCCAATATCAAGTTCGCATAAGCTATATAATTCCAGTTAATTTTGTTTCAATTATCAAGGCTGAGCGTGCTTCTAAGCATGGCCTTCAAATCGTTCGATCCGGAAAATTGTTAATAGGTCACTCGTAGAGTACCATACTGTTAAGTGAGGTAAGGTAGCGCAGTGAGCGTCTTCCAGCTTTTGCCTGGCCTCAAGGTATTGGACAGGCATACTCGAATCTTATCCTGACCGACATCCTCGGAACTCCGAAACTTTTTGAAACAAGAGCTTTAATAGACGATAACCATTTATTAAGGATCGAGTAGTCGATATGCTAGAGGTATAATTCGCAAGATCCGGCTACTCCTAGTCCACGACGATCTTTGTCTCTATCTTGAACCCAGACTCGTTGAGGCGATCTATATAACCTTGACCCAGACAAGCTGGAGTGTAAATCCCACCTCTCAACTTGATGTCATCTTCAAGCAGCGTTCGAGTCGCTTCTGACATAAAGACTGCCGTGACTGTGTTCACATAAGCTTGGATCTTAAAACCACTCATCTCAAGGATACTCACGCAAATACATGCTCCCTTGAAACCAGGCGCGGCACTGTGCATGCTTTCCGGATGCTGGTTGTATATCTGGTCTCCCGATGCCTCGGAATTCAAGAGAGTGATTTGCAGACTCTTCTCGGCTCGGACCCTGGCCTGGCTGATATACAAATCGACGTACGAGATTCCTAAATGGAGGGCAGAATGCGAGAAGCGCGCCGCCAATCACTAAGCTATAGTGCATCACCATAGCAGTCGCTATGTTTCTCGTCTTCGTAAACTCCCGATATGTGAAATTGGGTCCATAGGCATCTTTCCGTAGAGCGGGCTCTTGTTGGAGGAGACCCCACGTGCGTTGCACGACCGCGGCATCGGTTCCCGACGTTACAGAGGTTGACTGAAGACCAAGGTTGGGTATGTGATAAGCTCCTGTTAATTTTGAGAAAAGTGATGCTTTGGGTGCGCTCTTCGGGTTAGGAATGGGTGACAAAGCGTATGGCTTGTGAGATTCAGCGACCTGTTTGAAGCTGAAAATATCGAACAGACCGATAACCGTAGCTAGTGTGCCTCCTGAAGCTTCGGCACTAGATGATGTTAGGTAAAAGCGCGTAGGGGACCATAGAATGAGACGAGACATACTGAATCTCGTGTAGAGAGACAACAATGTCTCCAACCGGCGCTGAAAGCTCCGACTTAATCTTGGAGGCCAGGGAGAATGTGACTAAATCTGAGGGCGCTGATTCAACACCTGATTGAGGAAACACTGAAAACCTTGATATTAGCACAAGGCCAGTGATTTGCCCGTGGTAGATAAGAGGGTCATGAGTATGAGATGCTCTTCAGATGATGCTAACTAAAAGGATAGATGGCTTCGTACACCAGAAATGACCAGGGCGGGAAATACCAGCTGGAAAGATACTCACTACATGCGCCGCTAGCTTTAGCAACTTCACTGTACTTCTTGATCATCTCCGCATGCCAAACCGCCTCGCCGGTGCAGTCAATATAGTGGGTGCCAGCCTCGGCACAGGCCTTAAAGGCCGGCTCGCCATATCTGCCATAAGGACCTACGGCTGCAATGAGAACGAAAGTCTTCTTAGCCAGCGCAGCTAGGTCTGCATCATTTAAACTGCATACTTCCACCTGCGGAGGTCTTCGGTCGGGATTGAAGTCTTGGCATGTCTTCACGACATCTTCTAGCTTCTGCGCAGACCGGCCTGCTACAGCCCACCTGGTGTCTGTTGGGAAGTGGCCGGCGATGTATTCAGCTGTCAACAGCCCAGTATAGCCTGGTATTGGTTAGCTTGTGATGAAAGCTGCTGATAGGAGAGTTTAGCTTGGAAGATGGTCATACCCGTTGCACCGAAGATGACTACGTCGTACTGACGAGAATGTTTTTTGAAGGGCATCACAGCGAAGGCAGATACACAACAGCGATATCGGTGTAAGTTACAACAATCACTCCCAAGACAGAGAGGTAACTGAGTCGTTCCTCAAGTCGAAGCAACGACGCGAGTGAGCGGGAAGAGGTGAAAGTTAAATAGGTCTACATTAATGACTCGGGAGGTCGTGGGTACCGTATTTTTTGAACTACCATCAAGCGTTTCTTCAGCCCCCCCAAATCCTCCATATAAATCTTCGGCCGAGATACATCGATCCCACCGCCCGGCACTCCGCCGCGGAGACTACGAACTGCGGGCTCGCTGCCGTGGGAATTAGCCAGGTCAGGAATCATCGCCGTCCGTGCCTCGGCCTGCCATCTCTCGAAGCAAGGAAAGATCCGACGGTGGTTCACGCCAAAGAGCTGGTTAGATGCTTACAAGCCTCGGGCAAGGGTCACGAAAGCGGTTAGCGTGCCGGCTGATTAACTGAACCGGCCAGGGTTTCCGGGAATGGCGTCCAGATGGCCCTCTTGGACGGCGCACCGCCTCTTATTTAACGCGCTTCCGACATCGAAATCCCCCAAAACCCAGTCGAAATCCTCCTGGAGGCGCCAATAGGAAGCACCGATTCTGCGAGCGCTTGGATAACTCTGCGATCAACTGCGTTTCCGGTCATGCACTGTAAATCCGTTGCAGGCAGCCCGTCCCGAGGTCCTGTTTCATCGCAACACTCACCATACATACCTCTTGTTATTAACGCAAGGGCTACTGGTAGCTGCGGTCACACCTGTTCTCTTACGTTACTGCTACCATGATACCATGATGTAAGTTACCACCTAGTGGTAGCATATGTGATCCCTTTTCGACTTCTGCTGAGGCACTTCATTCCTCTTGGTCATACTTCGGGAAAAGTTCCTATTTAGAATATCACAGAAGCAACCGGATAGGTAGGGCTTACAGTACTTACAAGTTATGAAATGCCCTCTCTTGTCCTGTATCGGTATATTGAAATGCCAAGAGATGTCACCAGATTAAGTGCCTACCATCATTGGTGTTATGAATGAGTGGGCCGGCAATCGACGTGCGACCTACCCGGCAGGCGATCTCCTCAGATCAGGAATGGTCCAACCTGATCAAAGCAACTAATATTGAAACTTAACCATTTCCTAAGCATTTCAAAATCGATAGATTCAGTACATTTAGCGCATATAGATGCACCTAGAGAAATCAATAGAGCGCCCAGACTTACAATACTCGGGTCTGCTCAGGCGATTCATTCCGCCCGCCCATTTTCAATGTAGTCAAAAAAAGAGGTTAGGCAAAGGAGTATATGATATACCAGATGCGATATATAGCACAAATTGGATGTATTGAAGACCGGGTCAGCCTATCACTGAAACTGGAACTAATACCTTAGTTCTCGGAACTGCCCCTATGCACCTCGCTCCAGCACCTATATGCTTCACTGGATTGACACTTCGTGCGTCCGAAGCTGTCTAGTTCTGGCGGAACATATACTGTTCGCGTTCTATACTGTATAAGATGGTGCGTAAAATGGCAGACAGCACATGTAGCCGGGATGTTCGGTCTGCTGCCTGGTATGGATGAGCAAGCAAACATACGTATAGACAGTTGTACACATCGACCTGCCCAACCTGCCGGGCAGAGATAGGTAGTGTTTATTCGGCGCGCAGTACGGAGTACACGTAGGCATGACAAGATCGAGCACGGACTCGTCCCATATCCATTCGGCAGGTCGAAAAGAATTCATTTGCTATCGGTGGTTCGCTGGCTATTGACCCTGACCAACCCGCCCAAGGTATGGGCCAGGGTTCTTGACTTACATGTATGTAATGCAATCTGTGCATACATGTACTGTAGGTAGTATCGTTGAATACTAACAGCTCTAAGCCCGTTAGGCACCTAGCAGTGCCTTTCCTGTCTTATAGCCTACTTCCAGTCACTCACAGCTGTACGTACTTCTTTGTGCTGCTAATTTTCTGTCATCGTTTAGTCGTCCAGCTGAGGTGAAGAGGCTAGTGGGGCCGCGGACACTGCTTGTAGGATCGTCCAGTGCTGCTGTCGTAGTATACAGCAGTAGTACTGTATGTCAGGTAAGCCGGATAGTAGCCGGACCAGGATACAACAGGAACCTTTTTCATTATAATGTGACTCTCTTTGGCTATTGCCTATCTGGATACTAAGGTACAGTATTGGCTGGTCCGTGCGGATGAGAGGGCGAGAAAGAGAGTTTAGCTTACTGCGTAAGGTGGGCCTCGCCACTGTGCCGGATACGAAATGATAACCTGCCGAGCCTGCCACTGCCATAACAGATGGGAGGGACAGACACAAGAGCCGACTCGACTGGCGCCTCTTATCAGACATGACCTGGGCCGACCGCCATCACCTCGCTTGATGGCGCCTGCACTCCTCAGCTCTGTCTATGCCTCTCCGTCTTACAGCCGACGAAATATAACACAACTAATAGCACCTATTCGCATATCCTAATACTTTAGCTTCTACACATGGCTCTGTTCGTACATACTATTATTACCTCAAATATCATTTGCAGAAGCATCCAGAACGTATCTACTACCCAGCAAAACTACGATTTGTGTGAGTCTCTAGGTAATCAGAGTGATACCTTGGATTCAAGTGGATGTGTAATAGGCATACGTATTACAGGTAGGTACTGAGGCTGTCATGGTCTCCCTGGGTAGGTTGTAGCGTACTGGGCAGTGTACTTTCTCTCTCTACCTGACACATACCAACCACACAAACCCCTGCTGCCTGATACCTACATAATGTACTGTGTCCATACTATAAAGACTGTGCTTCTAACACTGGCTACGTTACATCTTATAAGTAGGTACATTAGCCGCCTACCGCGTAACCAATGTTTTATAGGTATCCGCTATCGGTACACGAGTTCTGTCGCGAACGTTTGTTTCGGACTTTGACGTTCTCCTCTGTATAACTCTACTAGCGCGCAGCACAACACAACCCAACCCAACACAACTGACTGCATTCTGCAATTTGCGAACACCAGAGTTCCTGTGGTTAGGCTAGGTAGTCCGTTGTTGAGTGTGGCTTGCTTCGCGGCCCCGTGCACACGATACTGCCTTCCCCAGAGGGGCAAACAGAGCATCAAGCCTCAGGCTCTTTCTCCTTTCCTCGTACTTTTTAAAGTTGCAACTTAGCTACTATTTCCTGCTCCCGTTCTCTAAATCTCTACGCTGCCTACTGCGTACCTGCACCCTACCTACGCTATCACCCTATTCCCCGCTATCCCAAGAGTCACAAAAACCAGCCGAGATCATCCTGCGTTTGTCCCTGAGCCATCCCAGGATCCCGTGAGACGAGACGTCCTTATCCCAAATACTAGTGCATACAACTTTCCCATATTCTCTCTCTCTCCACCCCAACCACACCTCGTCTGGTCTTTCTCTGTCCCCGCCCAGACTCACTCTATTGTTGTCATCTGATTAGAGCTCTCGCCCCGTCCCTGTCCCCATCGACAAACCGACAAACCGCCATCGACCCTCGAGATCCACCGCATCCAAATCATTCCCATCCATACCTCAACTTAACTACCTCTTTTCTTCCCGCAACACCCCATTCCATAGACAGCCCCGTCTCTTCATCTGCACTGTATCTGCAAACAAAAGTTGGCCACTTCCTAGTAGCCATTTTTCATCATCATCATTGTTCACCCAAGAAGGCTGCTAGCTAGTACTCTTTTTTGCATTTGCATTTACATTTGCATTCAAGACAGACCATAGCTGTACCCGTACGCCGCCACACATGCGAATCATTTGCGCATTCAATCCATCTGCACAGCACGGAATCACTTGCACGGCGTGCACAGAGAGCTACCACGTAACTCTCCTTCGGCATACTATTGGTCCACTGCACACCATCCGCCAATACTCTTAATACTCTCTACCCATCCCGTATTATACTCTCGTTAAACTGAGGACCACCACCCCATCTTTTCCCCCTACCTATCTGACACAACCACTGCATTTGCTCTGTCGCGCATCGCTGCCTGCCTGCCTGCCTACTACCTGCGCTACCTGCCTGCTGCTGCTTGCAACAGTTCAATACATAAAAGACTCTATAAAGTCTTTTATATGTCACAATTTCAGATCTGCCGGCTGATGAGATTCTCCCCCGATGGCTGATCAATGTATTGTCTGTCTAGATAATCTAGACGTGCACCAACTATCGCCGCCTCCACGGTCACCGTTGTCCGACACTCCCCATCCTAGTCATAGCATTGTGCAGGGCGCATCTTCTACGTCCGCCCCCACTACCTCTAGTGATGGAGCAACGCCACCATCGTCAAGTCACACCAGCGATGATGGTGGCAGCAGCAACACCACCGTTGCTATAACTACAAAATCCCCCGGGATTAATGACAATGATAAAATCGCTGTCATCCAAGTTTGCGGCCATGTCCTTCATGATTCCTGTCTGAGGGAATGGACGGGCAAGGCCAATAGTTGTCCCATCTGCCGCCAAGCCTTCCACTTGGTGCATGTATACGATAAAGTTGGTGGTGAGTCGCTGGATGCACCAATATTGACACAACTGCGCATCATAGAACCAAGCTAACCATAGACGCAACAGGTACCCAAATCAGTTCTTATAAAGTTGAGGACAAGAAGCAAGTTGCCGAGTTTGATCCGCAGGCGTGGCTTGATGAGAATCCCGAAGATGAGGAGGAAGCGCGACCGTGTCCGATCTGTAATAATGCCGACCACGAAGAAGTCCTCCTTCTTTGCGACAGCTGCGATGCACCATACCATACATACTGTGTTGGGTTGGATAGTGTGCCTCGCGGCCACTGGTTTTGCCTAGAATGTTCCGAGGGCGCTGCTGAACTCCTTGCAGCCGAGTTGGATGATCCGGACATAACAGCTGCTGGC
Organism: Xylaria sp. FL0933; assembly: GCA_022578765.1. Lineage (NCBI taxonomy): Eukaryota > Fungi > Ascomycota > Sordariomycetes > Xylariales > Xylariaceae > Xylaria > Xylaria sp. FL0933. The sequence continues at coordinate 304,663 of MU389724.1, read as the reverse complement.
CTCGCTGGCCTGTCTGATGGCCGTTCTGATTACTTGCCACGTACTCAGGCGACTATGCGACGGGCTAGACAACGAGCCCGTTCCGATGAATGGCAAGGCGCGTGGGGTCAGATAGCAGGCCGCGTATGGGATGCCCTAAACATCGATCTCGATAATCATGAGGATGATGAAGCATTGCACCATTACCGGAGATCGCGCCAGCGCAGCGAGAGAGAGCGACGCGAATATCAGAGATGGCAGCAACGTCTCAACATCGCCAGTCGTCTCGGCGCCCACGATGTTTTCGCTGAGAATCTTCCCATTGTGGCTCCTCAGCAAAGTACGAGGCAGCCGCCACCACAAGCACCACCTCCGCAACAGAGTCGCGAGGAGAAGCAGGCGTGGGGTGCACTGGAGAAGGCCATGGAAGCAGAGGCTCCGAATCCGTCCAGTCCAAATCAGCGAAAACGTAAAGCACGCTCTGTGACAGCATCTCCCATTGAACCTCCCCCACCGGAAAGGAAGCTCAAACGTCCTAGAACAAGACGGGTTCCTACTCAACCCGAGGCATCTTCATCCAACCAGACTCCTGGGCTAAATGTGGACTCCACACCCGCTGGACCATCGACGAGCGGTGGGGCTCGTTCACCGGTACACAACCCAGAGGGCCCCTCCTTTCTCTCTTCCTTGCTGAAGGAGGTCGAAATGAGCACAGCATCAGACGATGAGAATATTCGGACGCTTTTGTCCACGGCTAAGCCCAGTACAGACCCGCATTCCCCTGTGACTTCACCGTCGCCATCGGGCTATAGCAGTCCACGAGCATCGTCAATGACACCACCACCTCGTGGAATCAATGACCGACCTGGTTCGCCACTCTCTCTTAGCTCAAGGATAGAACCAAACTACCCACCGGCGAACTATGTCGTTGCTAGAGATGGAGAGCATAGTGATTCAGAATCGCGCCCGCGCCATCAACAACACCACCAAACAAACGGTACAACCATATCGCTTGAGATTCGGCAGCCAAGACCACGGCGATACAGACCTGTGAATATCGGTAGTAATCTTGTACATTCGCCCGATGCCTCGCCAACGCGTCCCGATCTGCCCTTTGAGATGAAGGAGAGTATCAGCGGCATCGTTAAGAACGCACTTAAGCCGCACTGGAAATCCGGACAGCTCACGGCGGATCAGTACGCTAACATCAACCGCGATCTGAGCCATAGGCTGTATAAGGAAGTCTCTGATCAGGAGCTGGACGATGAAGCCCGAACCCGGTTCGAAAAGATTGCGACCAAGGAGGTCGCACGAGCTGTCGCAGATATCAAGGCGTGATGTCGCTACTTTTTGTTCTGAAAGCATGGGAATGGCGCGTGCATGAGCTGGGCATTTTCCGGCGTTCTACGAGTGTACATGGATTTGAATCTTTAGTCCAGCAGCCCACCGACTACGAAGCGACACACTGAGATACCCCGGGTCGGGTTCGTTTGTTTTATTCGGGTTGCATTTAGCTCCGCGCGATGGCGTTTTTGGCTCATATATCATTGTCTTCTGCTTATGGCGTGCACTTCCCACGTGTAAAGTTATGGACGCACAGGACCATGCATATGGGTACGGAGAGGGGAGTTTTCAATAGAGGATGTTAGAGTCGCCCTTGCAGGCTTATCGGATATAACGGGTTGCTGGAGGATGTATAACTACTTAGGTAGACAGCGTGTATGGAGTGATTATGGCATAGGGTTTGGAGATAATTTATTTATACAAAGTTTCTAACCGGCACATTGCTCTGCTACCTATGTCAAGAGGAAATGGCTCGTAATGAGTGATAAGTGAGACAGTAGAAAGATGCAACTGCTGGGCACGCTAACGGACTCTATGTGTTCAGGGACATATGCAGGTACATTCGCAATGCGATTATCTGCGTCCTCGGTATGCCAAGAGAGGGGCGCAAGTGCATGAGTGGGGGGAGGGGCGAAACGATAAGCTCGAACAGCTGAAGTCATGTACAAACTCATCGGACCGATGCCAGCTGCCATGCGCATTGACAATGAAGACAACCAGTCCTCCCTAACTTCGATGATGCCTAGCAACGACAAATATCCCCCAAAAATGATCCCTTCTATCAGTCTATTCATCCATACTCAAGTGATAGCGCTTCCTACTGGTAGTCACATACACACGCGTCCATTTTATACCCTGCCTACCTGACAGGAAGTGCCCAACCCTATGCTCTCGTGAGCTGCGGCTCCATGCCTACTTAATCCGCTGTTTACGCGTTTCTCTGGAGCTTTCGGCAAACAACCAGCAACAATAAGAAAAAAGGCTAAGAGAGGGGAGAATAAAGGAAGAAGAAGAAGAACAAGCAAAGATGGAAGACAAGAAATCGGAACTCCTGCAATACGCGCGCGAGTACGCCACGGCGAACAAGGACCTCTACGAGCTCCTCTCCGTGCCGGCCGACGCGGCGCAGCCCGAGGTGCACCGCGCGTGGCGCAAGGCCTCGCTGAAGCACCATCCGGACAAGGCGAAGGTGTTCGACCCGGAGATATGGCAGCTGTTCGAGCGCGCGCGCGACGTGCTCTCGTCGCCCGAGGCGCGGAGCGCGTACGATGCCGCCCGCGCGGCCGCCGTGCAGGCGCAGAAGGCGCGGGCCGCGCTCGACGCGAAGAGGAGGGCTATGATTGACGATCTGGAGGCGCGCGAGCGCGGCGTCAAGCGGAAGGTCGATGGAGAAGGGATGGATGGTAGACATATGATGACGGTGGCGGAGAAGAGGGTGCTGATGGAGAAAGGGAGGGAACACCTCGAGAAACGCAGGAGAATGAAGGAGGAGGCTGAGGCTAGGGAGCGCCAACGTGAGCGTGAGAGCGAACGCGAAAGTATGAGGATGAAGGAGGATAGAGCTGGATCTACTCTGCCTAGGGAACCGGAGCGCAGACCTACGCAGCCCAGCTCCGCTCACATACCTACACCCTCCGCCCCTGCATCTGCAAATACCGTGATGGAGGACATAGATATGCAACAGACGCAGCCACCGCCAGACGAATACGACGAACGGATAGCGGATATCGAGCGCAGGCTACGGGAGCGCAAGGCTGAGAAGGCGGCGCGGAAAGCAGGGAAGAAGAGTACCAAAGCCCGAAGAGACGAGAGCAGTAATATCACTGCGAACGGAAATGGCGAAGCTACTACCTCCGATCCCACTACCACCACAACAAGAACGACACCGCCACCAGCCGCTACTACCGAAAAGCCCGCGCCTCCGTCTACATCGATACCTAATTTTCCCACCACCACTACTACACACTTCCGGGAGTCAAATACTACTCCCGGGGACTTCTCCTCAACAATGGCAAAACTACGTGCCGCGCAGAGGGAGAAAGAACGCAAGAGAGCCGAAGCCGAAGCCGCTGCTGCTACTGCGGCGACGGCGACGGCAGCGTCAGACGGATAACATGTTGAACTGAAAAGAAGAGTGTCACGAGAACGCAAAAGGCAAGGATAGAAGATGAGAATTGCATAGACTACGAATCATGAAATTAGGGACCGAGAGATGGTGGAACTTGGGAATAACGACCCGGTTCATATAGACGAGACGAACGATGTATAATGATACCCGCGATAGATATGAGATACCCCAATCATGGCTCAGCGCGAGCTGTATTTTACGCAGTAACCTTCCCACGAAATTTGTTTGGTATGTATTGGTATATTGATTGGTCTCTCCTACTATGCAAATGTTTCGTACCTATAGGACTATTTTGCACGCTAGTTAATTAATAACTACTGTGATTCCCTAGTATTTGAATTCTAGGCATATCGCTGAGCATCCTAGGCAGGCAGCTAACGTCTTTTCGGATGTGATTCATACAACCAAGTAGACAATACAAGGTAAAATAGTCACACTGAGCCCAAGTTCTGTTTCTTGTCAATTCGCATTTGCGCATCCCTTGCCCCTGAATTCATCGCTGGTATGCATATCTCGTAAGAATAATTCGATCTCGTGTGGTGTAATATGATATTGTGTGGTTTAATGCGAGTAGGAAGCTGGCGATGTATAACTCGACGACGACTTCATATCATCGTAGTAATAGCCACCTCTCGCGTTCAATTTCTGATCACGCTCTGGAATTTGTGCTGTGTTGCACCTGTTTATAATCTCGTGCTGTTAGCTTTTGATTGGGGGTATCTTTATGTTGTGCCAATGCAATCAACCGCCTGCTTGGTGATTACGTTATGGGGCGGAGTATCATTCTTCTAGGCGTTGCATTATCCAACCATCTCCCTGAACCCAAAATAATTCATTGTGCAGATTTTTGATACAATGAGAATTCGAAATTATCTCAGATGGTAAGTCGGGGTTGATAGCATTTGTAATTTTGATGCGGGAATGAGTCTGGGGTTCATGACTTCGTCTCGGTTTCATCCCATCCCCATACTTGGGACAGGTATTTCAGCATGTTGACTCGCTTGCTGCGCATTTCAACCATCCAGGGATGGTCAAGCATCCTCCATGGGCTCGCGCGGCGATTTGGTTCTTTCTCAAGGCTGTGATAATCTTCGTTAGCTTTCCTGTTACTGTTTTCTATTCTGTTCCTCCCCCGCCCCAATCTTTTTCTGGGTGGGAGGTTGTTGGGTTTGGATGCAGCTTACCAGCACTCAATGAAATATTTAAAATTGTCACTCCAGTAAATATTTGCTTCGGGTTCATCCTTCAGTTTGGGTATCGGCTGTCGCACAATGTAGGTTAAAAGGTCTATAAGACCGGCTTTAGGTTGCATTTCTGTTCCATCCGCGGGAAATGGGAAGCGGTGCTGGGCCACTTCGAGGAGTGTAACCCCAGTAGACCAAACATCGGAGGTGATAGTATAGGTTTGTCCAGTAATCCTCTCTGGCGCCATATAATAGCTCGTGCCAATGAATGTGTTGGCCTCGCCTTTTGTTCCGAAATCACCAGACACACCGAAATCGCAGAGCTTCACTTCGCCACTGCGGCATAGCAGAATGTTTGAGGGTTTGATGTCGCGGTGCATGATCTTCTTCCCGTGTAAATAGGTGAGGCCACCCAGTACACCTTCGGCGATCTTGCCGAGTACTTTCTCTCCTGTCCGCCCCCCAAGTTTCTTGACCTCCTTGTAGATGCTGTCGAGAGATCCACCCTCGCAAAATTCCATGGCAATGGAGATAGTAGCAGTCGCAGGATCGACAAAAGCTCCGTAATAGCGGCAGATATGTTCCGATGCACACTCCTTGTTGAAGTTAATCTCCCTCATGATTTGCTTTTTAACATCAGGGTTAGGGTTGGTGGTGATAACCTGCACGAATATTAACATCTCACCGAGAACGAACGGAAGGATTATCGGGAAAGAGAACAGACCTTCAACGCGAATATTGTCTTTCCCCCTTTGAGCTGACATCGAGTGACTGCGCCTCCTGCACCTTCGCCAAGGCTGCCAAGTTCGATAATGCGGCCCTCCATGCTGGCAATCCTCCAGCACTCATCGTCATCTAGCTCTTCGACATCGGCGGTCCTAGCTTTGTCCAGGGACAATTTGTCGAAGCTGGATTCCAGCCCGTGCATGCTCCCATCTCGCTCCATCCCAACGCCACCTTCGCTTCTTTCGGAGTATATGGACCCAACCGCAGAGATTGGGTCAGGAGTGCCCTGCGGCCGCGATCCAATGCCATACTGTGACGCAAATGAGAGTGCTGAGAACTGAGAACCTGCCGAGGTGGGGTTACTGGCTCTGCCGTCCATCGGCCCGAAACTGCCAGATCTCGAGTGTGCTGCACTGCTCTCACTGCCACCACTAGCTGATTGTCCCGGCTGGACAGACGGGCGGGTCTGTTCATAGGGTGCAACGGTGCTGCCCATGGGAGTCGCAACATGGACGGTGAGCTGCGGCCGGGATGGACCACCAGCCATAGCCGTGCCAACTGGCTTTACATTGGGTGATGGAGGGATCGCTAAGCCCAGTCTCGGGGTCCGGGCACCGCCAGGGCGACCGCCGAGAGCTGGTCGAAGCGGTGCAGGAGAAGGCATCATGGGTATGGGCGTTGATGTTGGCGGTGTGCCTACGAGAGGGGCTGCGGTGGTGGTGGTGGTCGAGGCCTTCAGTAGAGTGGAAGGTTAGCATTGCGTTACGAAGCGAGGCTTCTTTCTTTTCTTTTCGTTTCTTTCTTGTTCCTGCACCCTTGTTCACTGCGCAAGAGCTCAGGAAGGTTCTTGGAACAAAGGCTACGAAGGGGGTGGGTCGGGAAAAGGGAGATAGATATAGGAAAAAAGGAACAGGGAAAGAGAGAAGAATAAAGAGAAGGTTGATTATTATTACATTGTGTGCCACAGGCTCGGGGGCCTGGGATATGGAGATGTGCTCAGACATGAACGTTAACTTTCGGTACGCACGACGCCTTCTGCAGCCACGGGTATGCAAGTCGTGATGGCGGGCGGTTGGGTTGGTTGGTCGGCCGGACACAGCAGAGCAGGTAGTAGGATAAAAGGGCCGAGCCTGGCCTGGTTTGGCGACGAGCTGTGTGCGAGAGGAAGGCTCGGAATGGGTTACACGACGGCGCAGGACGACGAACAAGCCGACGGAGACGAAGGAAAGAACAGAAACGAGCGGGCGGAAAGAGCCTCGAGACGTCAAAGTCCTCTGCGGTCTATGTATGGGGTAAAGTAGCGGCAGGGGCGGGCTGCCTTAAGTAGGTAGGTACCTCTACCAAGTACCTAGGTACTCAAGTAAAGTGTAGTGGTGTGCACACTACCGTAGATGTAGGTACTCAAGCTGCAGCGCAGAATGCAGGGTGCAGAGTGCAGAGGGAACGGGACGTTCCTCTAAAGCTTAAGGGTGACAGTAAATGGCTTTCACTACCAACGTAAAGTCGGGCAATGAGATACGGGGTTAAGTGGGAGATAAGTGGCCGCATAGAAGTAAGAAACGATGAAATAAAGTCAGATCAGCGACACGAAGCCGAATCTAATATAAGTTAGAAACGAAAGTGAAAATTGAACGAAATACAAGTTAAGTTGAAGGTGGAAGTCAAACGCAGAATAAAAATGGCGTTGTAGATGGGAGAGGGAAAACAAGAATGTTCTTGAGATTGATTGATTGCTGGTCTGGTCTGGGCTTGTCTTGTCTTCGATCTGACGAGGGTTCCCCTCCCGTAAGGTGGTGGTGGTGTACCTGGGGGGCACACTACAGTACGCTGTTTGCCATGCACAGTATTGGCCGATATCTGGTGCAGGTACAATTAGCTACGTACCTTTCTGGCAGAGTCTCGGGATGAGGGGTTGGATGTACATAGTAGGTAAGGTACTATGTATGTAACTTACTGCGCAGGTGTGTAGATGACAGGGGCTCTTATTTGCAAGGTGGTCCGGACCGATGGACCAATGAACAGCTGGTTACGGCTCGCCCTGCTGGCTGGAGCTCCTAACCTGGAGTACTGCCTGGAGCTTACCTACCTAGGTACCTATGTAGGCTCGCTAGGTACCTATAAACACAGGTGAGTTATTGGTTGGTGTCTCTGGCCGCGGCATCAGTGTATTGGGTAGACGTAATTCTTCAACGGCCAGTCACAACTAACCGTAGTGCTCTCACGGAGCTGGGTTTCAGTGGGCCAACGTTAGCGATCGGTGTTTGCCCTTCAGTCAACTCAAGTCTGGCAATCCTTTCTTAGGTTTGACCAACCCACAAGACGGACCTACGTGTACTGACATTGTAGCAGTATCGAGATCTAGGTTGGCGCTGATCCATTTCGGACAATGAAGGTATGCAGGTGCATCGTAGTGTAGCTAATGAGCACATAGAGTGTGGATAGTGGCGTGTCTATCCTAACACCAATCCAGAACGAACCCAAGAGCGATACAAAAGACACTTCGGCCGGGCCGACAAATGCCTGCCCAAGCTATGACTACCTCCTACCTATGGCGTAATGGGTGATGTGGAATCTGACCCTCTGTGTTTCGGATTTCGAGATGAGACAGCTGTTCGGCGGCTAACGAATGGCAGTCAAATAAGCTGACAGACAGACGATGCCACCCAGCAGCCCATACCGAGTATTACTTTACGTGCCTCTTATACATGTAAGTACACTTAGGTACTGGTAGGTAAGGTCCACTAACGGTAACAAAGTCTTTACTCGAAGCGCCCAGAGATCGCCTGATGACTTACTGTATATTGGGCGGTGGTAACAACAACCATAACAACAATTACCTTTGTACTCGGAAAAGAGGTGCCGAAAGCTGCCAAAGCAAACCTAGGTAGGACGTGCGGATAGCGCTGTGTGGCAGCTAAGTGGCCGTCTGGACAAGATACCTACAGTATCAACAGCCAGAACACACTATATTTTCTTAGAAGCGTCACAGCGGCGGTAGAAGCGCGCGCAAGGATCAAATGAGATGCCAATTCCGTCCACTGGTTCGAATGAACGGGGCGAACTAAGAAACTCGTCACAAGGCGATGCCCCACGGCTGGCCGAATCACCCCCTGTTAATCGACCCCATATGTACGGAATATGGGTTTAAGGACAAGCTGTACCTGGACTCGACGGTAGGGAGCTTCCAATCGCATCTGATATAGCTATTAAGCTTAGGATATCTTCTTTAACCTACCTACCCAACTTTGATCCCAGTACAACATCCCCCGGCCAAAGGTGCACCTTCGACAACACCAGCGATGAGTACCTGAGGCACGAGCAGCCGTCAAAACTGCACGCTAATTAATGCCAATATTTTGCAAGGGATAGGGCATTGCTCCCTTTCTCTTGCAGATGCGGTTCATCGCTCGTTCATGGAAAGCTGAGTAGTATCACATATACACTCTGTCAGGCCTTGCTTGTTGCTTGCTGTCAATGAGCACCGTCTTCCATCCGCCCCCGATCGGGGTAGGCTACCTGGTATGCATGTACATACGCTTGTAAATGGGCATTGGTGGAGGCGCCAAGTCTGTGTGTCGCGTGCACTCTAGCTGTTAGGAGATGAGTGGCGAGGGGCGCCATACGAGTTCGAAAGAAAGGGGAACGGCCCTCCCTGCGGACGCTGACAACGTTAGGGTTGGACAAACGGACCCCAAGCACCCAGCTTCTGATGATCAACAAAACATACATACGTGCCTTCACTTGGAGGATTGGGGGTTTTTGGCCTCAGCCTTGGGGTCCGAGGATACCAACGGACCCGAACCGGGGAAGTCAGGTAGCTTACCATGAGGGCAGAGAGCAACAGGTATTGATGAAACACGAGAGATGACGGAGGGCTATACTGATCCTCTGTTATTGTTCACATGGCTGGCTGATCGAGACGAGATGAGACTGTAAGCTTGACATGCATTTCAAAGTGTTCTTTTCGGATAATCAATAGCAATTCCAATTATCGTCTACCTCTAACGAACGACCTACCGAGTTACATTGTTGCAAGCGTGTTGAATTCGCGCATTCACAACGCTCGTTGACACCATAAATCTCCGGCCTCAGACGGCATATGCCGCTTTACGCAAAGGGGGTGACAATTTTGCTGCCGCTCCAGCTCACACTGGCTCCTGTGGCGGCTGAGTAGGAGATGAGCTGACCTCGACAATCATTGTCGTTAGTTTAATTGTCTTGTTGTCCGAATGCCTACCCTCTTCTACCTATGTGTAGCCGTTGATTTGACTAGTGTAGGCGTCTATGCATAGTACCAGTATAGGTAAACTGGGGTCCGACTGCATCAACTGTACCAGCCCCCGTGTTCCTATTGCCCATTTCTACCTGTGATATATAAGTCTGCATATGTGTTCTTCTCCTGTTCTGGTTACCAATCTACCTACCCAGGTTGGTAATAGTAGAGGTGCATCTTGGTAGCTAGCTGCTTGCATACCTATATGTAAGTAGTGGATCTAATTTTTAGTGGGTACCTATCGTAGACGCGCGCGCTTATAGCTGTGAGTGGGACCAAAACCTGCCCGTTACTGGCCTAAACTCTAATATGATGCCCACATATACTACTACGTAGCGCGCCAAAGTACCCGTCCCGCCGTTTTGGCTTGTGCCAAGCGCGGAGTCGTTATCGCCGTTATCGAAATTTTATTCTTTTTCGAGGAAGATTGTTGCTTGAATCTGGACCCCGAACTGATCAGCCAAACACCTGGCTGAGCCGAGAATTCCTGGGATTTTCGCATTTGGAATCGGGGACCCCAACATGTCGTCAGTCTCTGACCACGAAAGTGACTCGGAACACGCCATCTCGAGCCAGCCCAGCCCAGCCGGCTCCGAATCGGAACCTGAATCTGATTCGCTTGATAATGTTGCTTCTCGCAAACGGCGTAGGCTGTCCAGCGACTCTGCTTCACCAAAGGACGTGCTTTCCTTGTCAGTAAATGTGCCATCGAGGGTAAAGCCGAGGACGGCCCCAGCTCCGCCCCCGAAGGTTGTCCCTACGCCCGTGACAGTCGCTGAGACCCAAGACGCTGTCCCTGCAAATGCGACCACCGCATCTTTTCAAGACTTGAATCTGAAGCCATGGCTGATACAGAGTCTGAAAAACATGGCTATACATCGCCCGACTCGTATTCAGCAGCTGACTATACCTGCCATCCTAGAAGGCCGTAATGTAATCGGTTCATCCAGGACAGGTTCCGGTAAAACAGGTCAGTTCACATGTGCTCTCTGTATAGTCGTCATAGTATCCTTTCTCACACTAAAGTAGTGGCCTTCATGGCTCCAATTCTGCAGCTTTGGTCTCAAGACCCAAGCTCGATATATGCTGTCATTCTGACTGCTACGAGAGAACTTGCTCTGCAAATTCAGCAACAGGTCAAAGCTATAGGAGCAGTGAGGTCTTTAAAGACTCTCCTCGTCACAGGCGGAGAAGACATGCGTCAGCAGGCGATTGAACTCGCACAACGTCCACATATCGTGATAGCGACCCCTGGCCGGTTAGCTGATCATATCAAATCATCTGGAGAAGACACGATTGCCGGCCTAAAGCGAACCAAATTCGTTGTTCTCGATGAAGCGGATCGAATACTTGCTTCAAATGGACCTGGAAGCATGTTACCAGATTTAGAGGTAGTGCTCGGAGTTTTACCTCCTTCAACTGAAAGACGTGAGTTACGCTCATATCTCATTTCTTCTATATCAGTTCATATTCTAGTAAACCAAACCCGGACTTCCCTCCCACTTTCCAAAGGGCGAGGTTTATAAGATCATCATTAAGGCTATGGAGGGCGTCATCTAACTGTTTGACAGAAACGCTGCTTTACACAGCCACTGTAACGCCCGAAGTAAGGGCTCTAAAGGATATGCCGGCCAAGCCTGGCAAAAAAGGGGCTTATGTGTGCGAAGTGGACATAGAAAAGTTGGCGGTTCCAGATACTCTACGACAGATGTATTTGCAAGTCAACGTTACCCATAAGGAATTCTATCTTCACGCATTCCTTCTTACCGACGCCAACGTAGAAAAGTCGCTCATCATTTTCTGCAACCGGGCGTCGACGGCTCAATGTACGTTCTTCTTAAGCCATATCCAACATTATTGCGCAACTATTCTAATCTAATAGCCCTCTTTTTATTGCAAAGGCATTCGCTAACGTATGTACTAGACCTTCACCACTTGCTACGGCTCCTAGATCATCGTGTTACGTCTCTTCACTCAAAGTTGCCTCAGCGGGAAAGGACATCGAACTTGGAACGGTTTAGAGCTAAGGCAGCTCGCATACTTGTGGCTACAGATGTAGCGAGTCGTGGTTTGGACATACCGGAAGTATCCTTGGTCGTCAACTATGACATTCCACAAGAAGCTGTCGATTATATTCACCGGGTAGGTCGAACAGCGCGAGCTGGTCGTAAAGGTGACTGTGTCTCGTTTGTAGGGCAGCGTGACGTCGAGCGAATACATAATATAGAGGAAAGGGTTGGTGGTAAGCAGATGGAGGAGTGGAAGGAAGAGGGAGTGAATTTGGAGACACGCTTCATCCGTGACCACATGAAGGTCGTTAGTGAGAAGAAGCGAGAAGCATTGCTGAATATCGAGGAACACAGGGAAGTTGGCGGCAAGAGGAAGAAGACGAAGCTGCGGCTACAGTGATGGCCTATTACTCACCGATCCAACTGAAAATAAAGAGCTTGGGATATCGGTATAATGTCTGGGGTATGTAGCTATGTCTTGCACGTCTAGTACAATACTTCCATCACCCGCAGGCCCCGTGTGATATCCCTTCAGCGAATTTGGTGTGAGACGTATGCTAGTGTCATTCATTGGGCCAGAACACAAAGCCACGAGACAGCTGCGGGAGGCTTGGAATTCCTGCCCAGCTATGTTATGCCTACATGATACTAGGTGGTTTCGGGAATGCCTAAAACAAGGCCTCGTCTCTTCTAGCCCCCGAACTCAGGTCATAAAGATTCAGACTTAGCAGTTCGAGGCTCTAAGCTCAATCCACGTGGTCCCTCGGAATCAGTCTCAGTTCCACGTCTCGCTTCGCTCACTCCGAGCAACATTTCATCATTCGAATGCCATTCAAGTCAAACTAGTCTCATCGCATTAGTTTAGTTCTCTAAGCATTCAGGAGTCTAACTGAGAGGTAGAATATACTCAGGAGACTAGCTCCCATTCCTCATCTTGGTAAACCCACATATGCTCTAGATCAGTAACGAGCAATATCACTGGTTGCCGCAGATAGTACAAAGCCATAATGTTCAGTATAGTGATAGAACAGATACTTTCCGTAGGCGAATCGTTGTCTCAAGCTCGTCTAGCTTATTGTTCCCTTGCCCGGCAAGATGCTCAATACCTAACCGGCATGAATCCGAATTGACAGCGCACACCAACTGGACCTTGTCCTAGAGTGAAGACGGCCACATCGTAGATGAAAGGGTACATTGCTTAGAGTTGTGTACCAGTGGCTGATACTCGAGCACAGGGTGGCGCTGGCTAAGATGTCAAAAAATGATACTTTCTGAAAGCTAGGCCGGTTGACAGAGGCGGCAGGCATCTTCGAGTCGCCAGTGGTACGATATTGTTCTTTCTCACGAAGATAGTCGCCATAGGAATCTGGGTGATCCAATATGTTCTATTCCCCCAAGTGCAATAGTATACCATACCTCATCCAAATGCAACATGGTGGTATAATATCACACGTCCTTTATGAGGCTGTCTCATACCTGTCACATATCCATCAAACACGGGGTACTCATGGCGCGCAATTCCCAGCCTTCCCCGATCCCATCCAGTAGACTGGAACGTGTAGCCGGCAGATGAACAAGCAAAAGACGCGATCACGCCATATTCCCAATAGCCTGGTTACAGCATCCCGATGGTCTGGGTCAGGCACACTTACACTAAAATCAAAAGAAAGGTGAAAAGAGGACCCGAAATAAAAGAGGACCGGAAATTTTACCTGGGTACTCGTATACTCCAGGACGGTTTGAAAGAAAAAACCGAAGAATAGTATATCAGGTAAGCCGAAATACCCTTTTCGGAAAATGATCGCGAGGAAGGATTACAATTGCTATTATGAGTCTCTCTCACCTCGTTAACTAGTCCAGGAGGAGCTACCTCTTTAATTTACGCTATTTTCATACGTACACTTTTAGCCTAGCCCTATGACACGAAGTGTGTTACCGGTACTAGGGCGCTGGCGCGCGGACTCTAAAAGTAAATAAGCAAGCTTGATTAATCATAGGTAGCACAGACAGTACAATATACTGGATAGTCACACGACCTTTAGCTAATATCGTACATCCAATGCAAGATAAATACAGGTAAGGATCGTCATGGAGCCCAACAAATTGTTCCTGGACCATGGTGCTGGTAACGCCAATACAATTGTAGCGAGATGTTTCCAACTCAACGGTCGTGACTCGTCACTATCACTGCTGATCTCGCGCTTACGGTATCGTCCGCGCCCGCTAGTTCCCGAGAAGGTTTGAGACCTTGGAGCCCGTATCCCATCCGCCACCAGTGCTAGTTTAATTTCATCACCCCAGAAACGTTCCTGCGAGCCCAATGTTCGAAGTGATAGTAACCTCGGGCCCGTACTGTATTGTAGAGAGCCAAGTCAGACGTGGCCCGATGCAGACCAACCGAGAGGGAAGCTAGCATTACAAGTCTTGGTCCGCGGAACGTCATAGACATCATGAGACACGCTTAGAGCCTTGGAGCTGGATGACACGGCTTGAAGGAGTGAGAGGCCAAGATGATGCTTTGACCCAGGAACAGTCTGGGGTGTCTTGGCAAAACCAGAACCACGGAGCCGGAACAGCGTGCCCAGATCCTAGCCAAGTGAGCCCAGCCACGCCACTGCTTACACTACACACACACTCACACGGATCTCAGGGTTGATGAAGGATAAAGGGGCGCGGGGAGGAATATTGTAGACCGTGTAGCGTACACCACCTTCACTATACATATACACCATTGCAGACTACTGTACGCCGCAACGCTCGAGCGTCGCGCTGCGTACCTGGAAGAGGCTAAGGATCCGTGTTTTGTTTTTGAACGCCATGGCAATGACAGCGGCATGAATCAGCCCTAGGATCCCACAGCAGTGGTGTATACTAAACACGTAGTGTAGGACTACTATGGTAATTACCTCAATCTCCCAGTGAAGGCGGGTGGCCGAGAATAGCATGATAATGAGATAGATGGATGGAATCATGAGTAGACGAAATTGGACAGGTCGCTGACAGGGGAAGTTAGACAATGCGAAGTCTGGGTAACTGTGAGATTCTCGTAGTGTAGGTACCTAAGTGAATGAAATCATCAAATCTGGGGCGCTTTTCAAGACATGTCACAGCGCTAGTCACAATAGATATGTCATTTGTGTCGATTATGAAGATGTTGTGTACGTAGGTAACCTACTGTAACTCCCCGGAAGGGAGATATTGCGATAGACAAGTCAGATGAGGTCTCACGAGAGAGCCATCATCACAAAAACGTCTGCACACACTCTCTCACCCCCTTCCTCGTCAGGGTTAGAGTGGGGGTGTTGCCCCAGAAATCAGTATTGGTGCGTGAGATAATATCACCCATCCAAGCCGTGAAGCCACGAGGTCAGTCCAGTCGCCCTATCATGGTCAAGGGGTCGCACACGCCACGGCTCGCTCTGACTGGTCCTTTGCCGAACGAAACAAGAGTCCTTGCACCCCCCCCCCCCCGTCAACGCTAATTTTCCGGTGCAAGAGGAAAGCCCCTGTTCACCTGCACTACGGTACCTACCCAGGCTGAATCGCATCGAAGCTGTGGTATCCGACAGCTTGGGAGTGATCAACGTGGCGTAAGATTGACAGGTCCTAAGAGGGTGTAGGACAACCGACGATGTTCATGATGTTGTTCCTGCATTTTCTCATAAATCATCTCATGTACAGTGGAATGTACTGTAGGCCGGGTAGGTAGCTAGGTACCTACACTAGGTTATTGTCATCACGAGAAATGAAATACACCTCCAAACGGTAAACGAATTTGCTTTACCTACCTAACCGACGGAGCTGATATTGCGGTTGCATACGCGAAAACCATTGTTGATCATGATTTCATTGAGACCTTGTGTGCTTTGCTAACGTTTGATGAGTTTCCGAGGTCAACGAAGAGTGAATAGTAATCTGCATGTCTTAAATCGCTTCCCGCCGAACGGGCGCTTTGCATAAGTACATTGTTATACTCTACATATCTCCAGCACAGGCTACTTACCCAGCTGTACGGGTCTAGCGGTTGAGGCTTAAGGAGCTCACCCAAGGGCTCGGGTTCTGTCTAAACTTTATTCTGCCTTCAGACTATTGATGCTATCTAGCTCTATATGGGATAGGATAAAATTGCCAAACATGAAAATGAGGCTGATCTCTAGTGTAGGTTAACCATACTAGCTCTCGGCTGGTACCTTCGCGCCGAATTCTTGGTTCTTTTTTCTTCTTGTCCTCGTCTTCGGGATTACGCCTCAAAAACGGTGCCCTGGTTCCCTTTTCTGCCCAGTTTGCCGGGTACTATCTCTTAAGTGGATATTGCCGCGACAGCTGAAAGGCGAGGCTAATGCTGTGTTAGCTCGGCAACTTAGTTAGACGTGTATACCAGCCGAGAGCTACGGGTGCTAATTGATGAGTTGGGTGGTTACCGTACCGTGTTCGGGAGCCACTATCAAGTTATAGAGCTCCGAATGAGCCAATATGCAGTTCAACTCTAGGTACATAAAAAAAAGTCTTTATTTCTCCTGCCAGATAGCCATCAGCTCACAAGGCACGAGATCTGTAGAGCCCCTTAAATTATGAAAATAAAAGTCAGTCCAATGAATCTACGCTGCCCAAATATAGGTAATACAGTAGTGCGGTTGCAACTATGAAAAGGAGGAGTGGGCTGCAGTTTGAGGTTGATGACAGGAGTTCACAACTCTACAACATGATTGCATAAAGCTGGCTTACAAAACAAAAGAGCTTTGTCATGCCGTCGTCACCAGCAACCCCAGCGCCCCCAGATCCTCAATGGAGGACCCTTATTTCAACGCTAGGTCATACGGCATAGGGCTGGTGTTATTATGCTATAGTATTATGTGGATGTGACATGAGAAAGATGGCTAAAATTATACATTAATTGCGTGGAGCACTTCACTATGCCGTTTCGATGTCTAATTAACTGCTGGGGACTTATTAGTTATTACGGCTGAGCAAGCAATAGATATACCATATCGTGCCGCGTTTCGAGGCGTCCTGTCACATCATCTCAATTCTCGCTAGATTTATCCAAACAGAATTGTCGGGCACCTGGGGCTGCATTGCTCCTGAAGGTTGCATCCGCGATGAGCTGAAGACTGCATGGTCAGCCAGACATACAGACGCGAGCGGTATGGTCCATGCAGCGAAAACTTCTCGAAGCCGTCAGCGTCTCCATCACTGTAACCTACCCCAGCGCGCTTTTTGTTCTCGACCGGGGAGCGAAGAGGTACTGTAGTAGCTGGGGAAAGGGGAAGAAGAACCATTACTATTATTTTTGGGAACAAAGCCCGCAGTCAGAGTCAAGGCATTGTCGTTAGTGTTTTATATTCAGGTGGTTATATGGAATTTAACATTAAATGATAATGCTTTTGAAAATAAACAAATCAAAACTATCGTAGGGCCAACCTGGTTCCGCTTCTTCCTGAGAACAAGCATTGGAACAGCGTTCGGAGGAAACTCGGGCACGAGAGAGGCGCGAGAGAGGCGCGAGAGAGGCGCGCGAGAGATGCGCGAGAGGCCGACACTCATGACGCGATATCACTTCCTCATCCGAGAGAACCGGAGACAAAGACAATCAATCAATTCATGCTGCTCCGGATCCGGAGTATGATCGTGTGTGTCGTCGACTTATCGTTATCGTACAGGTAATTCAAAATGCGATGCATTTTTTGCCAATTGGCGGAACGTTAGCGCGAATGAAACATCGTGATGATGGTATGCGTTGTGGCTACGATGAAGCCTATCGAGATGCATAAAAGGTCATGTCATACTGAAGAAGAGAGAATGTATGGGGTGCGTTCCACTATGGCCCTGAACGGCGATTGGCCGCGATTCGACATTTTGAGGCGGTGCTGGTATGCCGCTGCTACGTTACTGGCTTATGGGCAGATTGCCGTCACCGCCAGATCGCCTACAACTACCGTCATAAGCCGGACTATAGAAGATGGGGCGTTGCCAATGCATTTCCCAAGGAGATGACCGAAGTGCAAAGGGCCACCGCGCCATCTCACCCAAGCGCCCAGAGCGCCGCAAACTGGGGAAATTTGTGAAACGGGCGAATACTGATGAACCAGAGAGAGAGAGAAGGAAGGAATACTTATTGGTTATACTAGCCAGTAAATCATCACGGCAAAGAGCCCGCATCGGGTCCGTGTCATGCCATATCCGTACGTATATCCTGTCTTGTGGCTGAGCAAAGGTCCATCTCCCAGCTGCTAACTACCCGTACTATCCAGTGGTAGGCGCGGATCAGGACCCCTAGAAGGGAAGCATGGGTCCCGGGGGGCTGAAGGTTCCCGAGTGACTGTTACGGGGCTCTTCGCTGGGAGATGAGCCCAGATGAAATCCCACCTCAGCCCTACGCTTGCAGCAAAGTAAGTAGGTATCTTGTCTGCCTAACTAGGCTGGCAGGTACCTTGCAGCAACGGGCGGAGCAACCAGGGACCTTTTACTCTCTCTCTCTCTATCTCTTCCCTACACTAGTTACTAAATAGGTAAGTAAAGTACCCGGCTTTAGCTTCTAACCTACTGTAGTTCCCCTTCTTCCCCTTCGCTCTCGCTTAAAGGAGCCAGTCAAATCAGCGGGTTTCACAAACCGGCGAACACGAGTGTACCAGTCCGATTGCCGGGAACGAGCCAAGTGTTCACCTGAACTTCCAAGACCGCCTATTCTGCCAACGCAGTAGTACTATACCTACCACGTATTAGTAGGTCGTCTCTTAACCCAATGGACATTACATTTATTGTGTCTCCAATACCGTGCACAACTGGTTCTGGTTCTGGTACTGGTTCACGTAAGCCTCGACTCTCTTTGCCCGCCAGGTCGATACAGTAGGCTATCGAAGTTGCTTTTTATTGACCAATTCCCTAATCGGGCATCCTGCGGTCGGGGTCGCCTTTGTTTCACCCAGCTAGGGATTACACTCCACTGCACATCTGTTGACGAGGGACGACGGGACGACGGGGGCAAATGGATAATGACAGGTCTCGCCAAAGCCCAGTCAGTTATGCAGGCCTGGGCGCCCGTGTCGCTTGATTTATCTGGATTCGGTAGGCCACGAGGTCGCTTGCGTATTGAATAGGCATTTCGCAGACGCAAGACGCAATGTGTTTCCCAATGATCCCATGCAACGGGATTGAATACCGAATTGAATACCGTGGCTTTGCTGCCTTGAGGGGATTAGCATTGGCTGTAATTTGGTTGCCTGGATAGGAATTACTACTACTAGCTGCTTGAAAATATACGTTGTACAAAAAAGGCGCGGGGTCGCAACATCGGACGGGGTTCGCGGACTTTGGCCCCGAATAAAGAGATACTCCAGACTCCAGGCCGCACCGTAGTAGTAGAGTATTAGTCGAGTCACACGATCTTCCTCCGAGTCGTAACGGTCCCGAATTGAGAATGCTTGCATAATCTACATAACTAATATGGCTTACCTGATACAGTTAACTTGAAGTAGGTTATGAACCCTTAAAAAAAGTACATACTACTGTTAGTGGCATAGACTATGGGGCTTCTGTTAGTTTCTGGTTACACTACTAGTATTACTTACCGTGGGCAGTCCAGACACCCAAAATTCAATTCAAATGCGGCAATAGCCTGATAATAATTGCTTTACACATAAACAATGAACAGAGAGAGCTCCATAGAACCTGTTGCCGCTCATTGGCCTGATCTCGCTCAGGACCATGCAATGTACTCGATCTGTGTCATTGTCATGTAAAAGGCGGGAAGAGTCATAATGTTTGTTTGTCTCATGGAGATAATCGGCGTTGTCAATTGAGGATCGACACCAATGTCGCAGAATTATGATGCAAACTTGATAGAGCTATCCACCCTCCCCGGTCGCATCAGTAGTGCTGTACCTATCGACTCGGAGATACGGTTGCGCCTTGCGAGGAGATGGAGATGGTGATACCCTGGCGTAGTTCACACAAGTAGAATAGCAGTGTGGGGGGAATTATTAATCCTCGACATTTAATGCTGTGCTGAGCAATCCGCCCGATGATTCATCAGCACCTTTAGAGTCACAGTCTACGAAAAGAAGCATGATAATTAAACATGATTCCATCATCTTTTTTGGCACCCACGGTACAATGCGATTAATTCCCCCGGCCGGCACAATAGTGCTACACACTAGTACGTAGTATATGGAAACTGGTCGAAGAGAACGATATTCCTACTGCTGCTGCGACTGCGATCGTGGAAGCGCGATAAGCAGGTGTATTAATCTTCTTGGTCTTGTTTGTTGTATACAAGGTTGCAGGCTAATTCGCAAAGTGTTGACATAATGCCTTAGGCGGCAAGTAGCCATCTCGCTTCCGGATGGATACATGCTGTAGATAATCCAGGCAGTAGTGATCTAGTGAACAGATCTAGAGTAGTTAGGTAATAAGCCACTCGGCCAACCTCAGATAGAAGCGAGAAGCAGCGAATACGGTTGGTCCAAATGCGTGGTACCCAGCGTAGCGTAGGTAAGTAGTCATCAAGGATGTGCAGTAGCGGGTGAACAAAGCCACCGTGACTGTGACGGTCAGCAGGGAAAATCCGACACTCTTATTAAAGCAAGTCGAGATTTATGAATCGGCGGAATATGGGTGTCGTGGTGCTTATTGCCTAGCTCCGATGACCCTCCACTTTCTGCGCGCGGGGAGTTGTGAACGGCCTTATGACTTAAGCATGCTACCTTAAGTAATGGGTAGGTTAGGTAGGTACCTAGGTATCTACAAGCGGTCGGAGCTGCGCAGCACCACGGCGGTGAGAAGGCTCGCACCAAGCTCGCATTTGCGGGTACGAAGATTATACAGCGTGCAGTGCGGCCCATATTTCCTGCGGACTGATTAGTCTACCGTCGCGCGGGTCGCATAGCCTGCCTGCCTGCTATCAATCTCAGGCTATTGTGCAACTCGAAAGCAGTAAAAAGATTATACTATCTACACTAGCCCGAGTGAGTACCTAGCCCACGTATGCTCTGAAGAGCCTATGCCCGGGTAGGCAGTACTACACATGGCACAACGCGAGCCGATTACGAATTTCCGAGTGTATGAGCGACCCCGACAGCCCGCCGTTAAGCCCGAGGAGCAATGATCCAACAGCACGGGCTTCCGCCAAAGTCCATGGCCATAACACCATAACGCCTACTGCAGTACGGAGTATACACGTTACCTACACTGCTACGTAGTATACCCTCCTGCCTCGACACACACAGAATAGAGAATAGTCAGCAGATGCATTTTTAATCCGTCCCATTCCTTTTCCTTCATTACAAAAGAATCACAATTCCCATTCTCCCTTGATTCGAGCCTGGCTTCTGTTTCTCATTTACACAGCCAAAACAACACAGCGTCCAGACCACACACGCCAATACTCACAGTGCAATAGCCTCAGCATCGTGGCATAGCCTAGAACAACATATTAGAGACAGGCTACTACCCAATACAGCAATCGTGTGTATTGCGACGCAAAACAATACCTGCATGCTCGATCCCTCGCACAACTGTACCCGCGTACCTTGGTATCTTTGTACTCTGCCAGGGGGCCCCCCGGTCAGAATTCCAGCTAGCAGCGCCAACAAAACGCCCACCCAAAAGTCGGATCCGTCGTGCCTGATCCAGTACCGAAGTATCCAAGTACCAAAGTACCGAAGTACCGTCAACAGCCCGCACACCGCACCAGAGCTCTGGACGGGCCCGAGACCCCTGCACGATTGAACCATCGCAGCACTTAATACATAAGGGAATCAGTTCCTCTCTCGCTCTTTGCTGCCTTGACCGGACATCGGTGCCTGACTCACAAAACAATCACAACATAGAGGAAGACACCATAACACTAGCATTGACACACCTGCACACACAAACATATACTACTATAACAATACGCCCACCCATCCAGGCACAGACAGGCAAGATGGTTTCCACAGCCTTTTCGTCATCACCCTTCCAAAAGAAGAAGACTATGTCTATCACACAGACCTACTTCCTCGCCCACAAGGCACGGGCTAAGCTCTCCTCCGAGGCTGCCCGTCCCGACCACAACCTCCGGCTCCTCGTCGGCCACGCCAACCTCCTGGACTCGCTAATGATCGACCTGGCCGACGCCGAGCGGGAACAAGAGAGCTGGTTCAACCAGTCCGTCCGTGGTGCCACCCCTAAGACCGAAGAACGACACATACAATGGGCCGACTCGGTTGAGGAGGAAGAGGACTGGGAAGCCGACTCATCAGACTCTGATGACGACAGCGAGATGGACGACGAGGAGGATATTGAGATGTTCGACGCCGCTCCTCTCTCCAGAATACCATCCCAACTAGTCACACCACCCTCACCCAAGCTCCACACGATGGAGGCCGATGAGTTCGAGGACGACGAGGACGACTTCGCAGACCTTGGCCTCACCCGATCACAGTCACATTCCGCATCACCGCCCGAGCTCGAGCATGACTCCGAGTCCTCGGAAGACGAGTCGATGCCACCTTCACCACCCACTGCGAGCATACCCACATTCTCCGAGAAGCAGAATGAAAGCACAATAACCACCAAGTATTACGACTCAGCACAGGATGAAGAAGAGGACAAGTCGGATTTTTACAACGAAGGATTCTATCTGCCGCCGCGGAATCCTAACCGGTTAATATCCGCCATATCAGTCTACTAGACGATCCTCTTCGTCTCTCTGCTTTCGACTTAATACATAATACATTGGTCTGGGTCACTACAAAAGTGCATTCATCATCTGCATCTGGGCGGCGTTATCAAAAATACCAAATAGCGGCATTGGCATTACACAAGGTTAACAAGCGACGTTGACTTTTCTCATTTGTTTCATTACGCATCTTACCACTTTTTCTTATCTAGAGGATGACCCTCATCGGGAGTCAGCAATTGGGAACAGACACCCAATGCTACTCATGATCACCTGCCAAGTCATTACTTCTGGCAATTGGGATGATGAAAGGGAAGAAAGATATGTCACCACTCAGCGAGTTATCAGGATTATGGGAGGATTACTGTATGAGGCAACCATGGAAATACCCTCCTTGGCGGGGTTTGTTCCGCTCCCTGCTCTTCCGCATATTTGCGGAGACGCCTAGGTTGAGTGGAATTAAAGGGTTCCGGAACTGAATTCAGTCACCTCAAATCAGAAGGTGAACAGAAACCTATTAGGTAGCTCATACAAAATTCAAATCAAGAAATTCAAACAATCTCGTCTGTGTCATGCGCTCATTATGCTACCTGTGCAATCAAGTCATTAGGGCTGCCGTGGAAAAACATTGTGCTCGGTTGAGTCATGGGGACGGAAGCTAACAAAGTATCATTGGTCCAAAAAAAAATACGCGGCACAAATCGACCACGAACTACTAACCTTAGGCGATCTATGTCTACCTAACTCGCTGTTCGCTGTTCGCGACATCGGCCGCCCATGAACTAGTAAGAATCGGCACCAAAGTGTTTGTTACATGTGCACTCAGTAATCACCAGTCCAGTCAGCATCCGTGTTCACGGCCATATGTTCAATCAATTGATTGTGTTGTTTATATTAACTCCCCCCTGAATCCACAACTAGATCCAAGTAGACCCCAACTCCCCACTGCACCTGCACCACCACATATGTGTTGGCCTTATTATCTCTAACAAAAAAATGAAAAAATGGAAGGAAAGGAAAAATTCGTGGGCAACGCGGTCCGTCTAACGCCGCCCCCTTCCTTCGCTGTTGGTAGATGGTATCCAGAACCGGGCGTCGGCAATCAAAGCGTACGTAGCGTTAGTGCCATTGTATTGCGATCGTATAATCACTTGTGATCTATTTCCGCCTCGGCACAGTTAGTTATTAGTTTCCCGCGGAAGCGCATTTTCCAAGCAAGTCCGTTTCGGCCAAGACAGCCAGCACCAGGGCTGCTGACAAACTCGATTCTTCCCATGAGAACAAATCCATCCAACGGTATTAGCGCACGTGCTAAACTGACAACACCACTATAGACCGGGCAGCGGTCCGATTAAAAATGTTGAATATTTCTTATATTACAAAGACAAGCAGAAGGAAAAAGAAAAGAGCAGGGCCGTGAGAATTTGCTGCCAACAGACTCTGAGCAGGGAAATTGATTGCGATGCCTACAGCTACTATAAGCAACCGAGCAACTGACTTGTTCACCAGACTACCCTACCTACCTACCTACCTGGTTATCTCAGATCTCACTACACCACATGCTAAACAGGTTTCACCTTATTTTTCTTTGTTCGGGCAATTATCGCTCTTATCCATCTACCTCTCTCTGCGCGTAAATCTTGGATCATCCACAAGAAACACAAGAAACACATAAACAAACATATTCTCAACTCAACATTGTCCCCACAACCATATTTATTTATTTTTCCTTCTCGGCCTTTTATTTTTGTTGGTGTTTCAATAATCGAAGCGAGACAGGATTAAACCGGGGAAATATCAACCAACGTCCCCCCCATTCTGGCCGCTTTCGGCTTTCGGAGTTGCGCTGCCCCGTCCGTCCGTTCCATCCTTTTTCTCCGAAGCGGTTTTTATCAATCAATCAACCTAACCTAGGTAAATCCCATCACTCGAAGTTCCCAACGCTAGGGTATGGGGTTGAACCGTTGGGCCCGAGCACCACCCCGCGCGAGAATCCCGCGACACCGAGAATTGGTACACACTGAACTGAACGACTCAGTGTGTAGATGCTTGTAGATAGGTAAGATCTTTGAAACATCGTCATCGTCATCTTCGCCTCTTCGCATGTCCTTATCTCGCGCGCACGCGCTCGCTCATCTGACATCGCCTTACGTCTACCGCTGTACGCAAGGGTGTGCATGCACATGTCATCATCATTGTCTTTCGCTGGCAGCCTGGCAGCCTGCCTACCTAACCTGCCTTGCTACGTCAATTGATTAATTGTTGTCGCCCGATTATTTGAAAGTAAGAGGGACAATTTTAAGTTTGCTCATACCTAGACATGTTTGATTACCCATCAAAGCAGGCCAATTCTTTATTACTAGGCAGGTACTATTTCCCCGGATGCTGATAATCCCGGCAACAAAAAGGACATAGCAATAAAGTTAAAGTGTCTTGCGCGGACATTACGCGGAGGCTGTCTTACCTAATCACATGTCCCCTGCCTCTCTCTGTGCCTTTCTGCGAGCTCTTATCCAAACGAGACGGAGATAAGAGCTTCCTAACCCACCGTTACGCAACTCCTCAAGACACATGACCTTGGCAAGTAGCTACAACTACACGTACTCACGCTATACTACACTACACTATCGTATAATCAGGAACATGAGGAGAAACATTCCCGGCGATGTTCATTCAGGCACGAGGTGCATGACGTCTTAAGTTACGCGTGTGCAACACCAAAGGACATTTCACGTCGCGCGCAGAACACGGGTACCTAGCATAGCGCATAGCGCAATTGCGAGATACGAGACACGAACAAGGACAGATGACTGGGGAGGGGGTTCTTACCGTTCGTTACTTGGACTACCCGTCATTTCGTAGTCGTACCTAATCGGCCCAACGCTCAAAACCCCAGCATCGTGGCTTAGGCAAAGGTACGTTGCCTTACACAGTTTGTTGTTTCCTTTCCTCTCCTCTCGCTCCCGGCTTTCAGGATGCCTAGGGTATGTTAACTCGGGCGGAATTCCGTTCACCCTGTGTCCCCCCACAACACTAGAAATCTCGTACTCCTCTCGTGACATCTTGTCGTGAATTTTTTTTAGTACTCGGTATTATACTAGGATACACCCGTATTTAGTGTGCCTAAGTAGTGTGGTGTTAGAGTGTTTGCCCGCCTTGCTTCGTTTTTTTCTTCCCCCACAAAGGGCATCTCTTAATTCCTTAGACCCTCGGCGTTAAAAGTTTGCCTAGCTTGGCAAAAATGATAGGCGGACGGAACGGACGGGCTGGCGGGAAAATCACGGCGGCATCTTCGGCGCCCGATATGAACGTTGAAGTTCGTGTATATACAGAAGGAACTACTGGAGATCGACTCTGATCTATTGTATAGATAGTTGAGACTTAGGTTCCTACACGACGATAGTCAGCCATATTTTCCCCGGATCCTCCAGGAAACCGTGAATGCACAGCCAGCAGAAAATATGACAGGTTCTTTTTTTCTCTCTTCGACAGGCTAGGTGGTTTAATGGGTGAGGAGGTGAGGTACTTATGAGACCAGGGTCCTGACCTTTAGGTAACCAGGTGCCGGCGGCCTAGTCTGCCGGAATTTCTGGTCGGCTGGCCAATGATATTGCGAAGACGAGCCCGCCAACCTGGCCGATCCTGCCTCGGCCTCCACCTTTCAGGCTTTCAGGCCCCCACCAGGCGGATCTCCTCTGCCATGTGGCCTGGTCACTGGGGACCGTGAAAGGTACCTAGCCAGGGTCAGTAATGTACTGAGGAGAGGTGTTTAAGTGGTGATGGGTTAGTTGTCGTGCAAGGAACTACCCAGGTGTTGTCTCACATATTGTACAGTACGATAATCTTCATTTTCCAAATAAACCCAATTCTCTGCTCCCTTTCTTGGTGAGGTCGACACAGTGTGACCCGGACTTAAACAATTAAGTAGCTGTCAGATTGGTAGCTACCGGCTCACTGGGTTATCGATTTTTCTTGGTGTACTAGTAGGTAGGTACTTACGCATAGGCAGTCTAAAGTGCGATGGCCGAGTGGTTGGTTCGTGTACGAAAGGTCTCATATATTATTCCCTTGTGTCAATCAGGCGGCCCAAGCCCATGTCATGTCGAGCCATCATCGCCTTGGCTTTTTGGTCTTAGTGTAGTCGGCGAGCGACGTAAAGCCCGAAATTAACACTACGTATCAGAAAACAATACGATGCGATATACCACAGCCCTGCGACACAAAGGCTGGGCGAGGAAAGGCTGTCGTATTTTGGACACGAGATCGATCGCGATATTCGCACCATCATCTGAGGAGACATACTGTATGTACGGTAGGTCAGGCGTAGTGGATGTTGCTGTAAAGAGAACACGGCAGTATAATCCTATCTTGCAATTTAGAGCTCTCCTTGGGAATGCAGCCTTTACAACATCAAGGCAAAGGGGGGAAAAGTATGATTGACAATACATTGCGAGTGTGCAATATCTTCAATCACTGTTATTTCTCTCAGAGCAGGGTCTGGGGTGTCGAAGTTGGGTGGGAATGCATGTACTGAGTATTCTTCACTCATGCATGGTCCTTCTTGCGGTTGCCTCGCAGAGGCACAACACAGCTTCAATTGAAATTCCACTGCTCCAACGCCAGCTCCTTAAAATCCTTTCTCATTTACCATTTATGGGCTGGTATGTCACGTTATGTCGTGCCAAAAAGCATAAAGCTGCGAAAGCCGGCGGGCATCTGTGCTTCTACGGGGCAAAATGTCACTTGACTCGCCTGTCGCCGTTGCCTGAACTGCCTACCGTACCTACTGCAGTGTAGGTACCCTGTCCTGCCTGCCTTGTCGTCTTGCCTGCCTGCTCAGATCACCCGCATCCCACCAAACCATCAACCATCCACACCATCCACACCGACCCGACAGAATGGTGTTGTCGTGTCACCACACGTCTATCCGGCTACTGGCCAACACATTACCGGCGACCTTGGCTGACCTATCATATCCTGTCCTCTCTGATCAATCCAGGGTCTGTGGTCATTGTCTAGGGCATGTAAAACAACCAGCGAGTGCTGTACCTAGCGTAGGTACTTAGCAATCCGCCCCCCGCAACCCCCCTTTTGCTGTGTACTGCTCGATTGTGCGCCCATCATCGTCACCATCTCCATCGTCACATATGCGGTCAGCCTGCCAACCACTCTCTGTCACCGCCTGCCCTACCGCCTTAAAAGAGACGAATTAATGCACGAAACGATTTTTTTCTTTCCCGCCCGCGGTAAGGATGACCACGTCTGTTCGCGCAGTCTCTCTGTCTCCTTTCGCAAGACACGTCCCACCCATGTAGCTAGCTACAGAGTATACCACATTGCGGCGGTCTCAGTCGGTAGTCGACAGGTGACTCCCTTCGCCTGTGACTGGTTCGCCGAATGACTATACCTTATGATTCAGAATGAAAGACAACGAGCTAGACTGCCCCCCGCCTTCTTGGCTCTTCTTTATCTTGGTATCTGTTGTTAACCCCGCCACTAGGTTAGACAGTATACTCCTCAGGATTGAAGACATTCTGTAGGTACGCTGCTACCCATACGAATGATTGTTCTTCTGTACAGTGGCATCTGTCATCCGTGCTGTAAGGTAAGGGGGAAGCAGTGTAGGTACAGGTCGATAGGTGGTGGTTAGATGCGAGCATCCAGCACAGATCGACAGGTGTTTCAAATCCCGAAACGGCGGAGCGAAGTCCCTACCTATATATGCAGGTATTATATTATCTATCCGAGATGGGGTGGGCTGGCTGGTTGTGGGCGATGATGGTCGCAGCAGGATCTGACTTGCATAGAGATGGAGTGACATCGACCAAGTACCCTACCTACCGTGGACAGATTTGGCATGTGATGGTTTGTTAGACTGTTACACAGACACACTCTTTTGGCGGTCGTTATGCCTAACATTCTGAGAGGGAACCACCTGACGCAGTATGGAGTTGTTGTTATCTTAACCACCATGGTTTGTTGTTGCAACCAACACCAACACCACCAGCGCACCGACCTGCTGCACCGCACTGCACCATAACGTAGGTACCATCCATTCATTCCTTCAGGGGACCTGCACGCTACTGTACTGCTGTAGGCACGCACATCTAGCTACCTACAGTACCTACGCTCCAGTGTGCACTCATTCTGCGTACGATTGCGAAAACAAACACCGGAAGTTGCATCGATGCTACCTGGTGAATAATACCTAGTACCTACTTAATAATTCACCTGATTCCTATCACCTCATCCTTAAGCACGTCATATGTACGGAATAAATTGAGGGTGCTATCTATCTCATAAGTGCGCCGAGTTAGCAGTAATACTATGCGACATGTGGCTCGCATTTAATTACTCCCCTGGGCAGGAGTTCTGAACATCATGCACAAGGCCTATCTATCTCTACCTCGTCCGTGCTGGATAAGCCCCAATCGATCTTCCCTTTTCCAAACGGTTGTTATCAGCGGGATTTGTCAACTGACGTTACGTGTCGTATAGACGGATGTCCCACACCAACAACAAATGACAGCAGCACCGGTAACACGAAATATGACGTCCAACGCTTTGCTTCGCAGGGAGGCGCAATAGGAATATTTGGAACGTTTTTGCGAAGGATTCGCTGCCAGTAGCCGGAAGCACGTTCGCAAACGAACGGCCCCCTTAACCTAACCTAGGCCGTCTGTGGTACTGCTGCTGCTTGCTGTTGTTATTGTTGTTACTGTTACTGTTGCTGTTACAGATTGAAGAAGGCTTACCAACGTTACCTTGCCTCTTTCTTACTACTTAGTTTGCAGATGTGCACCACAAGTCCCCTAGGGGAGGCGAACGAATCTATCTACCTAGTGCGCGGTTGCGTAACGGAGCATGCGGTAGATTCGCGGGTGTCCGCAGACCCATCTTGCCGCCGGAAAGGAGACGTTGCATCTCCGTTGTACAGAGTCAAGCCATGTACCTGACCAGCTATACCGGGGGTTCATCTATATAAGAAATATATACATGTGTATACCATATCCGCGCCGTATAGGTAGTTTAGTATAGACACGATCTGATCCGGGTGCTGCGTACGTGCAGGGGCGGACTCTGCATATCTACTGTAGGTACTCGCATAAGGCTGGCTGGCTGAGAGTAGGGTACCTACATCCATCACTTCTAGGAACTGAAGTAGAAAAGTCCTCCCGTGTTACTGCGCCGTTCAACACGCGTGGCTTGTCCCGAAGGTACGTCCGGGGGACACCGAATGGGACATCGTGCCATTCCCGCCGTCAGCAGCTCTGCTGCTGCGAATACCGCCACCTCCACCGGCCCTTCTTTCGGCTTCATGGATCGGCATACCCCACGGAAGAACGAGATCGCACTCTAGAACGTTGAACTCTGGGGTGAGAATAGATAGGTAGGCTATGTGTGTTAGTATAGGTTATCAGCCTTCTGAAACTGTACTACATCGCATTATCGCCGACTCCTCTGCGTTTGTGAGGGGAAAGGGCGCAGTCCTTGGTTTTTTGGGCTTCGTGCTTGGATAGGACATCCTGTGAGGAAGAGGTACATCCGATGAGCTGAAGGATTCTTGTTCTAATTCTTTTCTCAGCTTTTAGTTGGCCTTCTCATCAGTTCTATCATACATTTAAGTGGTCAGCATACTGCTGAAGAAACTTAACATCGCTTCACCCGAATCAAGCTGGCCTATTCCAATTGAGTATCAAGCCATATATCTGTATATATGAAATGAGCCAGACACGCTTAACTAATTACGCAACTTTGTAGGGGCATATAAACACAATATTATGAGGGTTCAAGGTTGCTCTTGCATGGTCTTCATCTGGTGCCTATTGTGATGTATTTATCATATCCGGTTACAAAGCGAAACAGCAAGGTCCGAGGTGTGAACACGGGTAACAGAAGTATCCATATGTAAGTAATTATATACACACGTCATCAAAGAGTAGACGTTAGGTCCCAGGGTTCTCCTCAAGGGGTTGCTCAAGTGTAGCGAGCATCTAGATACTAAGTCTTCGAAAGCCCCTGTCGAGGTATGAAATAAGAGGCAGCGATGATTTGCCGGAGGACCAAAGAGTATTTTATCTAGTAATACTCAAACACTCATAGACTGTCTTCGCCCTACTCAAGTGATGGTACATGTAACTGCCCCAATGTAAGTTCAATAGTTGCTACATGTTTACGGTGGTAACCCCGTTGAGAGTGAGCCACGATGAGTCTGGTATCACGTATGAGTATGGCACACAGAACGCTTTCAAAAGGTAAGATGCTGCGATGAAGGGAGGCCAAAGAATAAGAGCCTCTTACGAGGCATACGGTGTCACGAGTTACTTGTTGCAAGGAGATATGCAGAAAGTAAATGTTAAATCACATGTAGACTCTTCGTGAGTTCTATCGCCCATGTTGATTGAACCGCTTATCGTTCCACGTCGGGAAGCACAGATTTGCTATCAACCCTAGGCATATTGTTCCCAGCGCAGGACAGATGCTTGGTGCGCCTCTTGTATATTATTCGAATAATTCACTTTCACTCAGCTACCTGTACAAGATGATATATGTGACGAAATCTCAGTTTACTCGATGTCAGAAAGCCGAAAAGGAAGAGGGGGGAAGATGTTGTGAGCTTAGGGTGCCGTGGTTTAACGCCATCGGATTCTGCTAGATATTCTATAGTGCTAGGATATCCGATCGCACTCGTCTTGACGGGGCCGTGGTGCTTGGGAGGAGAGCATGGTGATAATTGAGCAGGCTGGTATCTTAATCTCTAGGGCATCTATGTTGACAGCATGAAACCATACGTTCGGCTGGAGACGAAATGGATCGGTAGCTACATACCTGAGATATGTACATGTATGAAAGCACGAGAACTTGTAGGTTCTGCGTATCCAATGCCATGAAAAACCTGGGTAGACGCTCGAATACACGCGAATTTCTGCTTTGGACGACGGATGCTGTGCCGTGATCCACTTCTCAAGATGCTTCGATCCGACGAGGAACCTCCTTGACAAAGGCCACTGGCTTAGGTTTCACCTCCTCATTCTTATGTGCAGAAGAGCTATTGAGGATCCATGAATGTTCAAATGGCCTTATGAGATAGTCAGAATCGCTGAACTAGACTGAAAGACTATAAATGATCATCAGATTCCCGAGCCGTTATCCCTTGCTCAACGTAGCGCGTTTGAGTTTGTCTGTAGTAAGCAATTCATTTGTATCATTCAAAAGAGCCTCGGCCGTAACGAATTTCATCGATCTGGACTCCTTTATGTTACGACGGATTTGAAGATATGTCGGGAACGGTCATAACTTTCGAAAATACCGGAAGAAAGCACAGGGGCTGATGAATGTCTGGGAATGCTGTGTTCGTGCCTCGACCTTAGCTTTGAAGGCAATGAGATCAACATGCTGCAGACATCCTTCGGAAAAACGTAGTTTTGCTGAACGTGAAGGGTTGAGTACACGGGAGTCTACTTTGGTAACTGACTCCCATATAAAGGATGGTCCAGCGGCCTGTTAGTTAAAGTAGAGCACTTCAGATCGGGCTGACATTTACCTGATGTCACTCCATATTTCATGCTATACACTAGCCAGATAGAACTAAACATAGCGTTAGTTTAGATAGAGTTGCCATAGGGTAGCTTACTATCATGTAATGGTTTGTTTTTAAGTATGTCCGAATCAACGCAGTGTCTCCAGTAGATCACCTTTTTACTTTGAATATTTCCAAAGAAGAGCTAAACAGTGGTTACATAGGCGTCCATCATCGCATTAACATGTTATCAGTCACTGTATACTCATTCAATAGTTGAGCTGGCTTACCGCATTGCGATTGAATTGACATTTCAAACAAGCATTTGGCACTCTCCGTCTTTTCTGCCGAGAGGTGTCTCGGTTGAGTCCATTTAGCCCACTGCTGAAAACCCCGATTGAACAGTCGTCGAGTTGTGCAATATCTTCCCACGCGGCTGTCAGGGCGTTGATGCCTGGACAAGGAGGAAGAGACTGTTGGACAGACGTCAAGACCAGATGTTAGCGTAGATACGATAGGTTGCCAGCGTATCAGAGTTGATTCCACTCTCTCAGATGCGGTACGTGAAGGCATTGAAGTTACAATTGGAGGTGTACATGGTGATGATCGTATACTTGATGAGAATGATACCTGAGAGGGTGGGATCTCGTTCTCTTTCTGAGGTGGGCATATTGTAAAAGGCCTGTTATTGTTGATAGGTCTTGAGTAGGTTGGAAACTATCACAAGGGCTGGATACAGGGCTTGAAGAATGGCTCAATATGAGAATAATATTCTATGAGCGCAATGGCCCTTGGGGGGCTAACTAGTCTCTATATACAAAAGTCCTGCGAACCTAAACCTCCTTCATGAGAAGGTTTAGCCGTATGTCTTAGTCTCTGAATAGCTTCACCCGAGACATCCTGCAATTTGGCTTCATGCCTCTGATATGATGAAGATGAATACGAAAAGTCATGTGGTTCGTGGGGCCTTGCATAGGTGGTCTCCCGTCGGCGCGTAGGCTTCCGTACACCAGAAACTCACAGCCATGCGCGATGGCCGTGATGTTTGGCACGCAGAAAGAGGTTGTGTCGGATGAAAAGACAGGGAGACGTTGAAAAGACGAAAAGACAGGGGCTGGAGAAGGAGCGCAGGGATGAAGAACACAGAATACTTTGGCTCCCGAGACGGTGGAAACCTCGCCATGGCTATTAACTGGACATTCGCCCTCCGCAGAGAAAGTAGAAGACGCAAGAGGGATAGTGATTATGTCGTTAGTCTCTCATGAGGGTATATCGAAGCTAACCCCGTGACAGATGTCGCATGCCTGATCGTTGTAACAGGAGAAAACGCTGCTCGGTAGCTCATCAGTTAAAGTAGTGCTTTGGAGGTGAGCCTCTGCGGACAGTTCGTTGTCCTGCCTCGGTGGAAACTCAGGCAATATAACTCAACAAGGTCATGTAGTGGGAGTTGTCTTGAGTTTCTATTCCACTAGAAGCGTACTTCTCTATCACCCGCCGATTGGCAAAAATTGAGAAGCCCTCATGGCACTCATAACAAAATCCGGCGATGCAACGCAGTGCTGCACGGCTGCTGACAAGACTCCGGCATAAAGTGTCTCTACGACTGAGGCCAAACTTAAAGGGTAGGCAAGTGCGGCGAGCAATGTAATCTTGACATATCTCCAAGTTCCCACGGCCAAGCATTGATATCAGCTCGCTAGGTCCCTTCCGACACTCTTCCCGGCAAACTAAGACTCACCTGCAGCTCTGTACCACCACGAATGCGGGTCTTTCGCTACCCCTGTCGTGCCGCGTTTCTCATCTGACGTTCCCGACTACTACATATATTGGTTTTCCATTGGTGCTTGGCCCCTGGAATGACTACGATATTGACCCGATTTCATGTATGCAGCAGACGATCGGATGATGCTATTCGAGGCTGAATAGCGATCACCTTCCTATGTGTATTTATAGCGTCCGCGAAGGTGTATCATCATCCCTTAAGACATCTCTAGAACCGACCCAAAGATAAAGTGGTAGAAATAAAAAGAACAAAATGTTGGCTGTGCTTTATGCTACACCTCTGATTGACAGAAGGAAAGCCCTCGACGCCAACAGGCTCTCAAGGGGGGCGTGCTTGTTCGTGCCATGTTGGTATCGTAGGGCAGAGCTGGGATCGTAGTCAATGTCACACACCATAAGGGAACCACCAATGAGAAGCAATGCTCGCTTCTAGAAGGAATGAAGAAAGCAACTCTCGCTTTTACGCTGTGAGCCCCTGTCACGGCCAATGACATCTACGACGCCAGTTTGTTACCACCTTGCTGAGCATATACACCCAAGCCTCGAAGCAGACGCTGGGTTTCATGGTTTGTGTATATAAAGCGTAGATGAGCGGCACCAACCTGGGATAACTTGAGCATGTTGAACCTCTGGACGAAAGTCTTACCGTCTTGCTCCCATCCCAAATTACCGCCCGTATTTAGAAATCATTTTTCAGTTCGACGGATACTTTAAAAATGCAAGCTTGGCCTCCAGTCGTGGTCATCGGGTTATCAAGTCTGCTTGTGACGGTCACCCTGGTCCCGGTTGGCTGGGTTGTCCAAAGATACTGGTTTCCCAAAGGCAAGGCCGGTCGTATTACCCTTTCCGTTACACGCGGGCTGTTCTTTACTTTGCATTCGGAATCTAATGCGGTAGCGTACTTTAGACAGGCTACCCAGAAATTCAAGTGAGAACCAACATCAACTCCGAGTACAGTCCAGACGCCAGACTTTGTAAACAGCAGGAAGTAAGGTGCCATCCTACACACAAGGCTTTCCCTGAGTATGCTGACCATTATAGGTTACGGAATTATCGTGCGTAAAACTCAGAGGCTACGCCATTGTGTATATCGGCGACTAGGTGAAATAAGCCATTATTTCAAGTATACCAGACTTGGTAGTAGAAGCTGTACAGAGCGCAAAGGCGAATGATGGTCCCCATGGCGTGTAGGAGAAAGTTTTCAGTCTAAACTATAACTCTATGAGGTTTCATGGTAATCCAGCTTTATGTAACGATATTTTCTTTGTCAAAGAGGTGCGGGCATATATTGTCTTCGTAGTGTTGGCTCATAGGTCTGCAATGTGATGCTTCGAGAGGTGGTATAGCAGCTTGCAGCTTAGTAGCTCTTCTATGAATCTCCAAATAGGTATAAGTCAAGGAGCTATGACCACTTTACAGTACAGGCACAGCGATACACCTAGGGCCCATTGGGGTGGCTATTACGTCATCTTCTGCTAGGTCGGAAAGAGCTCTATATTCAGCAGTATCGATTCGTTAATTTGAATCTCTGGATCGAGTCGCATTGTGTCGCATTGTTCGTCAGCTTCTTGTCGCTGTTCCCGGGAAACACTTCCACATAGGACAGCGCAATGCAGGTTCTACCACGCAGCACCTCAAAATGGTCTCTAAAAGGCCTGTCGGCGGCACCTCGTAGCTCCCGAGCTACATTTGTCTGCCCATCGTGCCGGTCCCTCCGATATCAACAGCCGTCGCAAATTCGGTCCCAACAACAACGACGGGGCTTCTCCAGCATAGCTCTCCGTGAAAACACCAGGAGCAACTCATTAACCGCACCGCCTCCACCCCCGTTATCGGGACATGCGCGCCTGACGACACGACGTTTGATCTCCATTTCCGGCGTCGATGCGCCGCATTTCCTGCAGGGCCTCGTCACGACGTCGATCGAAGGGAACAACACAGCCAATCCCAACGGTGCTATTCCCAGGACAGAGCAGAAGCCCTGGTATTACTGCGGATTCCTGAACGCCCTCGGCCGCGTGCTGCACGATGTCTTCATCTACCCGGTTGCCCCCGGCCCAAGCGGCGAGCCGCACTACATGATCGAGGTCGACGCGGCGCAGCTGACGACGCTGCTGAAGCATCTCAAGCGCTTCAAGCTGCGCAGCAAGATCTCCCTGCGCGCAGTGGAAGAGGACGAGATGAGCGTGTGGCAGATCTGGAACGACGGCGAGACTGTCCCATTGACGCAACACGGGGGTGACCTCGCGCGACAAGACGGGCGCTCCGTCATAATACCCGACTGGAGAGCCCCGGACATGGGCTACCGCGTCCTCACCACCGGGGCCAATCTTGATCTCCAGGCTCTGGACCTACCCTCGGAGCTGACGCCTGCTGTTTCCGAGAGGACCGAGGAAGCCGCGTACCGCGTGCGCCGGTACCTGCGGGGTGTAGCGGAGGGCAGCGCCGAGATCGTCCCCGCGCAAGCACTGCCGCAGGAGTCCAATATGGACGTCATGGGCGGCATCGACTTCCGGAAGGGCTGCTACGTGGGGCAAGAGCTGACGATCCGCACGCGACACCGCGGCGTCGTGCGCAAGCGTATCTTACCATGCATGCTTTACGGCGAGAACGAGGCTGTACCGACGACTCTGGAATACAAGCCCGAGGCAGCGTCATCCCTAGTGAGAGACAGAGACCTTCATGGCCTCACTATCGGACGCCACGGCAAGAAGGGGCGTAGCACCGGCACGTTCCTCGCCGGTACGGGCAATATAGGGCTCGCGTTGTGCCGTGTCCAGCTCATGTCGGACCTCGTGGTGCCTAACGATACGGCCACGCTTGAATTCGATCCGACGGCCGAGTTTGTCATCCAGCCTGGCAAGGACGACGAAGGGGCGGCTGCTGCTGATGCTGTTTCTGTTTCTGGCCAAGAGACTGTCAAAGTCAAAGCTTTCGTGCCCGATTGGCTTCGCCAGCGACTAGATGAGGACGCTGTGAAGCATCAGCGGTAGACTCAAGGGGCCGTCATGTAGATTACAGCGTATATATATTTGTAGCGGTACGTCAAATCAAACATGCAAATGAGACAGGACGGATGGAGAAGAAGAAGAAGAATAAACTCTAGGCACTAGATGCGAGGCGTCAAGGACGCCACTCACACTGAATTTATGTTGGTTCCTTGGGTCTAATTAAGTTGTTACACCTTTCAGCTCCGAGCCCCTTAAATCTAGACGATGACCTAAGGGCCAGTCTATGTTTCTCTACCTTTATAGCTAATTCCACTTGGCTGCGTAATACGCAGTTTCTAGAGACCTAACCTTTCCCCTATTTTCCCTTTCTAATTTGGGTGAGGTCAAACCATGTTTCGCTAGGATATTCTAGACGAACCCCTTTCCGTGATGTCTAGGCTATTCTCCCGGCTAGCTATTATTTAACTTCTCAGTATGCTCCGAGAGAAGCACCCCTTCGAGTCCAGCGCTAATAGCCTGAGAAGAATCGCTTATTCTTCGCCCCTTTCTGCAGTCACACCGCGAGCCCCTCCCTTTATCTAGCACGACGTACGCGAAGCCGTTAAGTAGACTTAGATGCACCCCCATTCCGCCTACTACCGCTTCAGCGTCTTCTGCTTCTCGGCCGCGACGCGCTGTTGGCGCCCTTCCACGAGCAGGCCCTTCTTGCGGCGCACGCCGTCCATGTAGCGCTTGGCCACGTTCTCCTTGTCCGCGAGCTCGCCGAGGTCTTCGAGGTCGTCTTCGGTGAAGGGCACCCAGAACGGATCCTCGTCCAGCACCTCGAAGCCGGCGAAGATGAGCTGCGGCTGCGCGGCGCCGGACGTCCGCTTCCGCATGTCGTCCGCGAACCCGAAGGACTCGGCCACGGGCAGGAGAGACTGGATCGTGAAGAAAGGCGTGCCTTCTTTCATTTGCTCCGATAATACGCGTCCTCGGCGCCGTGTTAGCACGTCGTAGACGCGGCCTAGGACTTCGGCTGTCGGGAAGGTTAACGTTAGTTTGATAGCGTATCCTTTTTTTTTATTAATGAAAGGACGAGGGGAGATCACATACTGCTAGCTTGGATCTCGCACGAGTACATGGCGAGCATGATGCGAGGAGACCAGTCCAAAAAGCCTTGCCGGATAGATTGTTGCACCGTCTTAATAACCTCCCCGGTCAGTCTGCCCAACCGATCACGAGCTGAAGCGTCTTCTTCTGCGGCCGTCACAGTCAGATCTTCGATAACAACACCGACTCCCTGAACGGGTTCGTTGCACAATGGCCCCTGATTAGTAGCTAGCTGGAACGCATATGTGACCTTATCACATAGGTGGGCCGCGTGAAGAGCCTCGTCAGCCTCTGGGGCGTCGGCCTCGACTTTGTCTGCAGAGAAGACCTTGGGGAACAATCCATCTTTCGTGGCGTCGATGAGTAAATTGGGACCTGTTCTCCGAGGCCCAAATGCGACAATCTTGTCGACGGCGCCTTTCCAAGCTTCGCGGCCCTTGCCACTTTCGAGCGCTTCGCGAAGCTGACCTCTCAAGTCCTCGACAGACAGCGTTTTACTTTCGACGACGTCCTCGTCAATTTCAATATTCTGCTGGTCTTGCAACTCGCTCTTGCTGCTGCTGTCCTCTTCTATGCTCTGTTGTTCGGAACAGACACGCTTTATTGATGCCGCATTTTTCAGAAGAAATTCCGTGACGTTTTGTGGTAGTGGCCGGACCCGTAATGTAATGCTCACTTGCTTCGAGCTCGTCACACCGACGACAACACCTCTGCCTAACTCCTTGTTGGCTGGCGGACGCATCTCTTCAGCTTTTACAATTGTTTCTCGGTACGGTACGATAGGTGCGCCTGCTTGGATGTCACATCTCGCAAACCTTTCCTTCAGATCTGTCAAACATCGCTCGAGATGTAGTTCACCAGCTGTGAGGAGGACGTGCTCGCCACTCTGGAACTGTTCGTACTCGGCACATGGATCGCTCTGCACGAGAAGCTTCAAGCCCTCGATCATTTTGTCCAAGTCTGCAGGATTTACGGGCTCGAGGGCAACGCGGACAATCGGTTTGCCGGCCATGTTCACGCCCGCTAAATTGACGGATCCTTCCAATTGGCTACACAGCGTGCCCGATTTAAGGATATGACCTTCAAGGCCACCTATGCCAAATACCACGCCGGCTGGGACTGAGTTTAGAGACTCCAAATTCCGTCCCATGAGCATATAGAGGGCAGTGACAGTCACCTTTTGAGGCTCCGGAGGCGCATGAGGGTTGGCAGGTGAGAACTTCGGGGCCAAGACGTAGAGCGAATCCCCGACTGAGAGTGTCCCCGAGTATATCCTCGCAAATCCTATTAGATGCTCAACTTCAGCCTGTTTTTCTTCCAACGGTGGCACAAAGTTATCCAGCGATACGTTATCGAGTGCAGTGCCCAAGTCATCCATCCCGCCTGATTCAGCCTGCTGTGCCCTTGCAAACTCTGCTCGTTTCTTCCTCGCAAGTTCTCTAGCCTCGTCAGCACTGAGCTGGCCGGCTCGCCTTTTGTTCTCGGGTAATTCGCTTTCCGGAACGGAGACCATTTTACTGACGTACGCCACCACGGGGTCAGACTTGGAGGATTTGAATTTTATCATCGCGTCTTTGACGAGTGGGTCGATATGATCTGAGCCTGGGGAACTCTCAAGCAGCTCCGGCAAACGCTCCGCCTGCGCTACTCTGGGAGATGGTAACGACTCAACAACGGAAACAAGCACCGCGGTAGAGAGGGGCAACCAGGACGAAAAGACCGTCGTCATGAGCAGCCGGGGATCTCGGGCTCGAGAGATCTGAGGCGGTATTTTGATGTTCAAAGACTTGGTAATCTTTTCAAGCATGGCAGGGTCACTAGACAGATAGGATTAGTTAGGTGAAGGCGCGTTTATTTCACACAGATGTAATAACTTACCCTCTTCCATTATCGCCCCCCATCGTCGCTTGGTAGACAGCCCATACTTGCTCAAGCACAAGCTGTACAAACATAGGCTTTAGATTCCGGCCCTTCAAGTGTTTCCGCCCCAGAACCTTCTTGGTCTTTGGATCGAGATAAAAATCGCCCCATAAGACCTTCTCCATAATATTACGTCTTATCCCGAGTTTCTTCTCGTATAAGCTTGCAAACTGTCGAACAGTAAACGCCCACCCGTCAATTGCGCTGCTAAATATAACGTTGTTCTTCTCCGGCGCGAAGTAGAGTTCCTCGTCGTCTCGCTCTTCGAATTGTAGGTCGCCTGCATCGCTCTCAATATCGCCCAGTTTCGATTCCTTCGCGGCCGCTGCGGCCACTCGCTCGTCCATGCGTTCCCTCCAGTTCAGGTCCTCTTCCATACGCTCGCCCTGGAAAAAGCTTCCCAGCACGGCGTTGACCTGCTCTAAAAGCTTGTTCAGATGGATGTAAGCCTCGCCTGGGGTCATCTTTAGCTCCGTCACAAGACGATCAATCTTGTTAAAAACTAACAAAGGCTTTAATTTCTCGATCCATGTCTGCCGAAGAACAGTGACCGTCTGACTACAGACACCCTCCACGGCGTCAACCAAGACGACTGCGCCATCACATAGCCGTGAAGCCGTTGATACCTCACTGCTGAAATCGATATGGCCGGGCGAGTCTATCAGATTGATGAGATATTCTTTGGGGACCGGCTCGGCGTCCGGTGCAGATTTCCGGAGCATCGAAAAATATAGAGAGATGGCAGACGACTCCATAGTGATGCCCCTGGTTTGCTCATCGGGCCTCGAATCAAGATAGCGGATCTTGCCGGCGAGCTTGGGCGAGATGATGCCATTTGTTGCAAGCAAAGCGTCTGTGAGCGAGGTCTTGCCATGATCGACGTGGGCTAAGATGCATATCTTGTGCCGTGTAAGTTCTATGTATTGATTTTGACAGTGGGAAGGATGGGGCACCTACGTTTCGCACGTCGTCTGCATTCTGTTGCAGCCCGGCCAACTTTTCTGGCGTAACAACAGGCATCTTGTCGAATATATGTAATAAAAAATAGAGGTATGGAGATTGAGATGTAAATCTGCAAACAAAGTCGCTGTATGCCTCACTCCACTTATACACACACGAGGATACCAACGATCTAAAGGGCTTGATGGAGGGGCAGATATTGCTGGCGGGTGAGTGACTAATAGGGATGATGCTGAATGATTCATCCGTAGGTCTGACCTAGACGATAGTTTTCTTTCCCATCTCTGGGCTTAGCCACTCTAGTAAGTCGGTCCGTATGACAGAGATGCACACATAGGTTAGAGTTAATACTAAAAGTCAATTCCAACAAGCCGAAGTCTCTGCCCTTATGAGTCTTTTATGGCTCTTGTATGCAGATATATATACCTCTGTTTCATTTACTCTATACGCAGGTAGTACTTAGGTTGCAAGCATTTGGCGGGGCAGAAAAAAAGGATGGCATCTCTCACAAGAATTAGGTACTGCATGCAGGTTTACCCCGCCACCCCGCCAGTCAGGCACTACCCAGTACATATAGGTAGGCACTGCAATCGATAAAGACATCAGATAAGAAGATAAGCGCAGCATGAGGGGCATTAAATTTGCACGGAAGTAGCAACAGCCCTAATAATTCGTTTCGCTAAAACCTCGGTTCTTGAATGTGTCGTCGTATAGGTACTCCCAACCATCAAAAAATAATCCACGAGCCCCGCCGCGGCGCTGAAAGTGCGATAGAGTGAGTGAAAGCGAAGCGCCTTTAGAGGTTCCGAATCCTGTCGCCCTCTCCACCACCACCACCCACCACTCATCGCCGTGACCAGCCTGTGCCTCAACTCAGCCAGCCCTTCACGATGAGCGGCCTCCGAAACGGTGCGGCGCCCGTGCGTACCATGGAAGACGACAGCGATGTCGAGGAGGAAGCCCTTGTTGCCGACTACAAGGAGCAGGTCCAGTACGAAGATGGCATGGAGGACCTGGAGCGCGTCAGCTCCTTGACCATGGCTCAACAGGCCGACGATATCCAGTCGAAACTGGCCGCTGCCGCCCAACCCCTGGACTTCTCTGCCCCCTTGGAGGTCAAGTTCCAGAGCTACGATTCCTACTGCAATCTCTTCCACTTTATCCTCAATTCGGATGGGCCCGTCGATCTGGAACCTCCTTCGGTCAGTGCATCTTCTCATCCGGCCGGTGTGTGATACGCATGCTGACGAACCTTATCTATAGCATTATTGGGCTTGGGATGTCATCGATGAGTTCATCTATCAGTTTAACTCCTTCTCTTCCTACCGACTCCGGATCGCGCGCCAAGCACGAGATAACGAGGAAGAGAGGCAAATTCTGCGCGAAAACCCAAACACCTGGGGCTGCTACAGTGTGCTGAACGTCCTGTACTCCCTCATCCAGAGGTCACAGATCTCCGAGCAGCTGGCGGCCATGAAGCGAAACGAGGACCCTGCCGCTGTTGCTGGCGAGTATGGTTCCAAGACTCTTTACCGAATGCTGGGATACTTTTCCATCATTGGTCTCCTAAGGGTCCACTGCTTGCTGGGCGACTTCAGCCTCGCGCTCAAGACGCTCGATGACATCGAGCTCAACAAGAAGGCTATGTTCGCTCGCGTCATGGCGGCCCACTTCACCACTTACTACTATGTGGGCTTTTCCTACATGATGATGCACCGATACGCCGATGCCATTCGCATGTTCAGCCACATTCTCGTCTACGTATCGCGGACCAAGAACTTCCAAAAGAATGCTCAGTACGACTCGATTACGAAGAAGAACGACCAGATGTATGCCCTCATCGCCATCTGCGTCGCATTCCACCCGACCCGCTTGGATGATACCATCCACACTGCTCTGAGGGAGAAGTATGGTGATCAGCTCCTCAAGCTGCAGCGTGGGGGTCCTGAATCCCTCCCTATCTTCGAGGAGCTTTTCAGGGCTGCTTGCCCCAAGTTCATATCTCCGGTTCCCCCAGATTTCGACAACCCGGAAGCCAATGTGGACCCGATCGACCACCACCTTTCCATCTTCATGGATGAGGTCAAGACTAATATGTGGAGCCCTACCGTCAAGTCCTACTTGCGTCTCTACACAACCATGGATCTTAAGAAGCTCGCTGGTTTCCTAGAGGTGCAACCTGAGGAGCTGCGGTCTTTGCTTTTGGTCAACAAGCAGAGGACGAAGCAGCTTCGCTGGACCGACCAGGGGCTTTTGGATGGCGAATGGGTAAATGTCAGTGACTTAGACTACGCCCTGCAAGGAGTAAGTGCAATTCTGTCCCAGCGCCACATAGCCAAGCTTGAACAAGCTTTGTTTGTGTGAACGACAAGCTTTTTTGGTGTGAGACCGTGCTAACTGACGATCTACAGGATTTGATTCATATTTCGGAAGCCAAGGTGGGACGTAAGCTAGTTGATTGGTATCTGCGCAACCTGTCGCGGACATATAACTGAGACCTCCTCGCGGAGGAAGATTGATCTCCAACTCGGCAAATATGGAACAAAAGGCGGGGGTTTCATTGGGGTCACTGTACGTCGGGGTATGATTTAACGAAACGGGTTCCTCGTCGATTTGCATTGCACAGGCGTCACGGGTTAGTTACGGACTGCTCTCATATCAACAAGCTCAGGCTACGTAGAGTGATGGGCGACTGGCTGACTGAAATGATCAGTCAGCTGAGATGGACGCGATTGAAAGAAAAAATGACGGAATATCAAACCTAGCACAGTCTACATGCGGGTTCGCGACCAATAAATAATTTAAGTGAAGAAACAAAACAAAAAGAAATTTCTATGCAAGCTTTCAGTGGCCTGAGTGGAAAATCCCGTAGCTGATCGAAGGTAACATGAGTAACTGTATGTCTCGGTAATTACGCGGCATAGCATGGTACCTAGCGTAAAGCAAGGGACACAAATAATCTGTTAATCGCCCGAGCTTTTTCACATGCCCACATGGCTATCGAGG
Source organism: Xylaria sp. FL0933 (assembly GCA_022578765.1). NCBI lineage: Eukaryota > Fungi > Ascomycota > Sordariomycetes > Xylariales > Xylariaceae > Xylaria > Xylaria sp. FL0933. The sequence goes on along the minus strand of MU389724.1, from coordinate 261,132 downwards.
GCTTACTTATCTACGAGAGGCAACGTTTCACCGCATTGCGATAGGGTCACCAACTAGTCGCTCGAGAGCGACGGAAGCAGACGATAGGAAAGATCGCTCCGCGCGATGTCAACAACTAGCAACCAGTGGAAGCACATCTCGTATCGGGCCGCTGGCCGCTGAGATCCCGTCATCGTCCGTAATGACTTAAAAGAGGCGGTCAACAGATTCGAAAAGGGGGCATGATGATGAATCGTTGATGGTGAGAATAGGGCAACACGTGTGCGTATATATCCAATACGATTCATTCATATGCCGTCGCAATTTTCCTCAAAGGGAAAGTCGCGGGTATGAAAAGACGACGTCGACCCCAAATTTCCCCCTGCCGGTAACGAAAATAGATGTGCGGTAAGCCGCAGGTAATCCCGGCAGTTTGCGTGGGAAACGGAACGGGTAGATGGACCAACTACATTGACGGAAGGTCACATGTTTTCGGTTGAGGGCGACCGAGTGGAAGGAGACGACGTGGGATGGGCGTGGGAGTGACTGTGTGGTTACGCCTAACTCTACTACTGTACGTCGTAGGTGACCCCTTTTGTGTCATGGTAGGCTGTAGGGAGAGCGGTATTGCTCGTGTAAAGATTCGGTGAGGCTGTGAACAAGGCAAAAGGTATGCCAAGGAATTGTGCCTTTGCGCACCCAAATCGGCAGACGCAAAACCACTTGATAGGATATTGTTTCCTGCCTTATCAAGCGATAGGTATCCGGGCGCGTGCCGCGTCTGGACGATTTGTTTGGTGCATTCGACCCAGGGCCAGTTCGCTTCGCGCATCAAGGGACACACTACCTTGTATATGTGCTTTGGAGGCGGTCAGGACTGATAGGTAACTGGGTAAGTGTCCGGCAATAGTCCTAGTTTATTACATATTGCCTACCTGCCTACCATTTCGGTCTACCGTGCAGCCCTGGACGGAAAATCGGCGAGCAATGATGCGTGCCGTATTCCCTGAGTACGGGTACGCAGTGGATGAAAAGTGCCGATTGGGACGTGATGCAGGCCTGCAGGTTGCTATAGATCTAGCTCGATCGGGTTTACAGGTCGATGTGGTGACATAGTAGTGTAACTGGACGGGCCGGCAGAGAGAGACGAAACGGCTTTGACGGCAACGCCTGTACGAAGTTGGGACCCGGCGGCTTGAAATCATCCAACTGTGGACAAGTACAAGTGGTGGCTGAACTCGCCATTACGCCGATATCCGGTTATGACCAAAGCTCCCAGACATCCTGGGCGCTGCTTTGAGGACACGCGAGCACCCAAGTGGACAGTTCAAGACAGTCGGTTACATTGGCTCACTACTCCAACACAAATCGGCGCCATGCATCGCTGTACACAAAAGGGTATTTACTTCCTACTTGTCCCTCTTCACTGGAGCATCAACCCCTCTGTCTCGCCTTCTTCTTGGCCAAACGTGACCGAAATGCGCGCCAAGCGTGCCAAGACATGGTAGGCATTGTTATCGCCTCTTCCCCGGGTCTTGGAACCTCTTGACAAGAGGAAAAAAAGCCATGTTGGGTGGACTGCGAGGTGCCAGCTGTTGGGCGGCGTAATCGGCTCTGAGGAAGCGTGCTGAGGCGCCTGCTGCCAAGGCATTATCACCATTTCGTTGGTAATGGAATCTTGCATGGAGGGTGTTAGTGAGCATGCCGGTGGGAGACGGGAGGGACAACTTATCCCCCTCAAAGCTGGAGTTGTCCTCAAGTCGTATGTTCGGGGTTCCTTAACGACGTTGCTTCTGATTGAAGGACCCCAGGTTGGAGGTCCTTACTACTGGCTCGTCATCGAGAGCACTAGGAGAAGGTGACATGTGTGTGCACAGCTCAGCTGTGTGAGAGGAAGGAATCGGAGACGACGTGTCGGCGCAAGCGCCTTTGTGGTACTTGCGGCTCTCTCCTAGTCTCTCCTAGTCGCTCCTAGTCGCTCCTAGTCCCCCATTCAATTTAACAGGTAGATCAGTGGATAGCAGTGGTAGGCTATATGGTGATTTCTATAAGGTCGCTTTCATCTCCGACTGATAGACACTATACTACTGTATGAGGAATACTAGTAATAGTATGGGTAAAGCGATAGGGAGCGGAGACTGGGAGGACGAAGAATTAGGAATTAGGAATGAGGAAATGACCGCCATGATGGTGTTGAGGGGTGGTTACTTGGTAGACGACGAGGAGGCCGACGACAACGACAACGAAAATTTCGAACACAACTCCTCTCCCTCTCTAGTGATATCTATTTCGAGTCGTCGCCTGCATGGTTCGATTGTCATCACCATTGCGTGCCGACCTCGCGTGGTCTCAGCATGAAGACAAGACGGTGGCAGCAGTGAGGCGCAGCCAGTAATACCACTCAGCGTCTTGAGCATGCGAGCAACTGACTGATAAGGCCAAACGCCAAACAGGGCACGCACGCTACAGCAACCACAGGATCGGTTACGGTTTGCCAGGCTCGCCAGGCATACATATGCTGTCGACAGCTTCCAGGCTGTGGCCATTCCATCTCTGTCGCAGCAGGATGCTCGAGTGTGGAGTCTTAACAAATGCATAAAAACTTAGAGTAGCGGGAGCAAATCACATGTGCTCCGTCATTCGGACGCCTGCACAGATTAGGTAGCTTTCAACGTCTCCGTCAAGTATTTTATGTGCCAAGAGTACCTTTGCTGGGTCCTGGTCTCTTGCAGTGGTGCCGTGGAGACTATCTGGGTGTACTATGTAAGAGCTGCACCGCTAGCAGACACAACGGCCGACCAGGCGAGCGCGATGAAAGGAAAACTGATCAGACTTTCCAGTAGTCAGACCCAACCACCCCCACTGATCTTTTATTCTTTCATCGTCTCGCCAGGGACCTCCAGCCGCCAAATCAACTCTTCTGAGACATCCAACATGTCTTGAGACGCAGTACTGATGGTGGGTCTGTGTACTTCTCCAGTACCTGGTGGGGTACATATGCCCGTGCCCACTTGGTTACCGCGCACAAGCTTTAGCCGATGTACAGTTACATCTGTACTTGTTCCTACCTACTCCGTACATGGTATCTTAATAATAAACCGATCAACGACGAGAACGAGGATTTTTTGTACTGTAAGTTCGCAACCAACTAACCAACCAACACATATCAAGCTCCGCCTAGTCTTCTTGGCTTCCCTTTCGTCTTTCAGCTAGATTATGACATACCTGCTCAAGGATTATTCCTGCCCTACTTTATCCTGCGTGAACCGGTTTGTGATGAATGTTCGGGAATGTAGAAAACCTCAGCCCACCTCCCTCTCTCCACTGCCTCGTCCTCTTCACCTTCACCTTTGACCTACTAGACTAGCCGGCAACACTAACGTAACCGCCTGTGTACCTACATACCAACCTAACTTACACTACCTGACAACTACCTGCACGGCCCGACCCATCTCCCCAGGGTCCATACTACCTACTGTAGTTGTTGTTGTTCTTTTCTTGCTGCTTCATGTTATTCCCACCTTCCTCCGGATATCTCGAGTCGGCAGTGGCAAAGACCCGACTTTAAGACAGGTGGGCTGAGTCCCCTTAGTCTAACCACTTGATCCGAACTTGCGCTTGACTCAACTCGAGTTGCACATATGTAGTTCTCAACTACTTCGCAGTTTAGTAGGAAGTACCTTGCTATACCTGCCTCCTTTCCCTCGCTCTCCTCTCTTCTCTCTCCCACTCACATAATTGCGGCCCATCTCCCGATACTTTTTTCTTTTGCTATCCCGGTATCGACCAACTGGACCCTCCAGGAAACTTCAGGAACATACGATCAAGGTTGAGGAACGTGCAATCCTCTTGATCACCTGTGCACGACTTGGCACACGCAGATCGACTGTGTAATGGTCTGGTCGGGGAGTTGAAATCGCGTAGAAAAAAAAGGGCACTTACTCGTGCTACGTAGGTTAGCTCTTAAGTAGGTCCCCATGTCTCTCTATCCATCTATCCAACCCTAGTTTTGTTTGCTGCTGCCCCCTGTCCTCGTTGTCGCAGTCGGGCCCGGATTCTTATATCCAGTCCGCACACAATAGTATATCTTACCTGTCCGCACTACCTCCTCCTGCCTGCCTACCAACCCGGACCAAAGCTACGGGACCAACTTGTCGTCAACTCTATCCATCACATCTCCACTACATCCACCATCCACACAGGTACGACCCAGTCCTGTCATCCAAGACCCAGACCCGCCGGGCCCGCCCACTACGGAGCTCCTTCCACCTTTTCCCAACTTTAACTAAGCGTCCTTCTTTCTAGTCAGTGCAGCGCAACGCAAGAGAGCTCCCTCCGCAACTACATCCACACCCACATCCAGCTCGAGCCTCTTCAGCCTCTCGTCGAGCCTGGCTGCAAAGCTTTCTCTTCCTCCCAGTCTTTCTCAAGCCGCCCTACTCAATGCTGTTCGATTCGGGTTCGCCTCCTCCGCCCTCGACTTGAGGCAACGTGAGTTAGGTCTAGACATATTATCCAACATTCGCTATTTCGCCGAAGACGCTCCAGATCTTTCCCCCCTCAAGCAGTATGTCGGGCGACCAGTCAACCCCAGTCGTAAGCCCCGAGAGCGATGTCTCGCCAAAGTCGCAGCCGACTCTCAAGGGCGATTACTTCAGCCTGACTAGGAAACAGAAGCCTGTCGCCGCTGACGATGCGAGCCGAGCCCCCGGTGCCTCTCACGGCGAGACTAAGCACCTCGTCACTTTCCGCGTTGGAAATCACGGCAAAGAGACGGATAACACCGGGGATGCGAGCGCGACGACGCCCGGCGAGACCGCCTCTAGTTCGGGTAGTAGTGCGCCTAACTCGAGGAAGGGTTCCCTCGGCAACGTCACTTTTCGGGCACCCCACAACCCGTCGCTACCGCAGGGCTTGAAGAAACCGCACGGCGGGAATCGTATCCGAGACGCGTCGCCGCCCCATCGAAGGTGAGTCAGCTTCCTACTCTTTGTCCTCTGCTGCTCTCGTTTGTCCTCCCTTCCCTCATCCTCCCTGTCTTGCCTCTGCTCTCCCATTCGTCTCGAGCTGTGCGGAGGGGCCCTCGAAACCCGAAACCAAGAGGGTGCACATATTTCGATGCAACCCAGGCCGTTGGTCGCCCGAACAATTCTCCGTCCAATGGAGTTTGGCCTTGGCCGAGACGTCGAAAGTATAATCAACCAGAACGGTCCTCGGCGGCATTAGTAACACCCAACATAAGCTTTGCAATTCGCTTGCTTGGAAAGGGACAGCACCCCGCATAAAGTGCGCGCAGTCAGAGGCCTCCAAGTGCCCCAATGGCGGAAAGTCAACAAGATCTCTCGGTTATCGCCAAGGCCTGGTCGCATGACGTCTGAGGAGCTCTGCTCAGTGTCCATCCGCAACTATTCGCTAGTCACTCCACGATACCCCGCTTGCCCGTTTCCCCCACTCCCCTCCTCTTCCCCAACGGACCCCCCCTGGCTCCTTACCCTGCAGCTTGGTGCTCTCTTTTTCGCAGCAGGCGGTGACCTGGTGGAACGGATGAGGCTAGATCCATTGTCGCAGTCTCTCCTCTCATCTACACTGTCGAATACACTTGTCTCACTTTAGGCTATCACCTTTCCTTGAGCGCGCTCCGTGCATACCTTATACATCTTGCACTATAGATACCTAATGGCAAATGGCAACCGAAACGCTGACCCAGTCTCCTCCATCGCAAAGGTTCGAGTCCCATGTGGCTTTCGACAACATCCCCCTCGGTGATCCGACGCCATATAACCCGATATCTTTCACCCTCAATTTTAGACACGCAGGCTTCCAATTCAGGCGCCGCCACCGTATCTTTATGGTAGGAGTCGACGATAATTCGTACTCGGATCATGCTCTACAATGGCTCTTAGACGAGCTTGTCGACGATGGCGACGAGATAGTGTGCGTTAGGGTCATCGAGACCCAGGTCCGCTTGACCGATAAGACATACCAAGAGGATGCCAAAGCATTGATGGAATCGATTCAATCCAAAAACACTCAGAATCGTGCTATTAGTCTCGTTTTGGAATATGCTGTTGGGAAATTGCATAACACATTCCAACATCTAGTGAGTACTCCTCTCAAATTCAACCCTTTCAAACCACTTCAGACGTGACCATCTAACCAAATCCTCTTCTTAGATCAAAATCTACCAGCCGTCTATGCTGATTGTTGGGACTAAAGGGCGTAGCATGGACGGGGTTCAAGGTTTCCTAGTAAACCGTAGCTCGTTCTCCAAATACTGCCTTCAATATTCACCAGTCCCGGTTGTGGTAGTGCGCCCTACTGAGAAGCGCGAGAAGAAGAAGCTTAAGCGGGCTGGCGATCCCTCTCGGCAGGGCTATGTGCACATACTGGGCGGTCAGAAGCATGAAGCCGACAGCGAGAACAGCAGTGCATACGAACTTGAACCCAACCTCACCCCTGACGAGGAAGCACATCGCGTGGCTGTTGCTGTCGGACTTCCCGCTGCCTATGATCCTACAATCAAACCCCTTGATCCCTCGACTCTGCTTAGAAGATCCAGTCGTCAGCCGCCCAAGGCTCGCGCGAAGGCCGCCCCGTCCGCGGAGAAGAAGGCCGGTGGAGATTCCGAATCGGAAGAAGACGAAGAAGAGTTTGAGGTTTCTTCAGGTGCCGAATTGCTTAAAAAGGAGAAGCTTCTGAAGATGGAATTGAACGAAGGGGCTGCGCTACGTGCCGAGACTCGCAAAGGCAGCACCGGGTCTTTCGATAGTGACGAAGAACCCCCAGGCAGCGGAGGCGCCAAGACGTGATACGAGCTTCACGAAATTTGACAAACTATACAGGCCAATTTCCGGTCTCTTGACGCCTTGGAACATAGGTGTAGAGGAGCATAGGCGATGAAAGGACGAGGGGCAAGGCAGACCCGAAGAATCCTATCGAAACTTGGCTATCGTCGCTTGAAGGGTCGTCTCCCACCGGCACTGTTATGGGTCTTCTCGCGCAGAGATTACGTGAGTAATCGCCAGGTTAACATGCCCACTGGAAACATGATATCATTTGCCCCCGTCCGTCTCTTTGCGGGTAGTCTTGCTCGCGACGGATTCCACGGGTATTTTACTCCAATATCGCTCAATCAGCGTTGCAACAGCCAAGACTAGGAGCGGCTATGTTTCTGTATTTTTGTATTACAGGCATTGATAGAGGTTACAGATAACGGGCTCTTTGGGTCGGCTGCCTAATCAAATCGCCCATGTAAACCAAGGTCAATAAGTGAATTCTCACAATATAAGTATTATTAGCATGGCAATATATCTATTCACAACAAACCGCTTAGAATGCTCCACTGTGATTATAAGCACGTAAAGACAGATTTGGATAGCTTGGCTGTCCAAGGTTGATAACCACACGTGGACAGTTGTTCCAATATCTTAAAAAATATGACTGAAACCATCGACGACCATCATGGCTAACCAATCACCAGAAAGAGAAAAAAGTGCCTTATCTGTATGCCTAATTGTAATAGTATGTCTATATACTGGAGGATAACATAAGGACAGATAGTAAGTATAAGTTTGTCATGTCAGCAGTATCTATCTAACAGCGACCCAGTGGTGACAAATCTGCAGGTACTGCTAGCGAAAAAAGACTGCGTTATTTGCTTCCCTCTCGGCACGTGTAAATGATCAGGACAATATTGGGAGGGTCCGCGAATTTTTCAAAACGAAAAACAAAGGATAGAGAATGTCTTGATGATAAGGAATAGTGCCTTGAAGGAAAGGAAAAGAAGAAGGGAAAGAGAGAGGAGAGAGGAAGATTGGGTAAAAGTTTGAAATAGGTACCTAGTTGCGGGGCGAGATGTGGGGGCTTTCCTAGGTAGCCACATGTTTGCTTGTTGTGGCTGCAGGGACTGTGGCGCCTGTGTAGATTGATAAATGATGGGGTTTAATGGGATTTCCATTTCAACGTCTGAGATTATTCATTATCGGTATCGACTTTTCTGATCACCTATTGGAATCCCTCTCTTCCTTTCGGCGTATAGCTCTTCGTCTTATTTTCCTTTATTTCCAATAAGAATTACGTAATGATTCGTTCCCACTCCATGACTTGTCATGAAGCCAGCATTGACGACGGTATATTGAACACAGCCCCCATTGGTCTATCGTCTTCTATAACCTCATCTCATCATTAGACACGATGATAAAGTAAAGTCTACGTATTTTCCCAGCTAAACATGTATGATTAAAGAAGCAAGGGGAAAGGGAAATAAAGGTATGGGACTTGCTGTAATAAACCCACGCGAAAGAAAGCCTCTCGTATCCGAACCTGAACGCCTGGCTGTGTCTGTCCATGGATGTCGGAATCTTAGAGGCGATGATCACCAACGCCTCGCTGTCTTTGCCCCCTAATTCGAGCTTGTAATCGTCAGATCCGAATGGAGTTTGCGCTACCAGGGCTACGGTTACGGGGGACGTTCGGCTGGTGGACGTGTGACTCTCGAGAACATGCCACCACTGCGATCCCCAGCTGCTTTCGATCATGTATCTTGGCTTCGTGAGCTTGTCCAAAACGGCGTTCCAGATATCCATCGGGAACGAAACAGAGGAGGTTCTTTGTTCTTTGCTGGTCCGTATATGAAAGCAACGAATTGTATTGTTGGGTTATTGCTCTTGACTGAGATTTATTGAGGGATGATGCGACTAGTATGTTTCCAGGATGAGTCGCCGCGGTGTTACCAGACAGTCCCTTTATGAATCCTATTCGACAACGCGGTCACGCAGAAGATCCACGAAGTCGTCAGAGATTCTTTTCCTTCGAATATGGGTACGCCCGATAAACCTCTGACCACAAAGTAAGGCTATGGTTGTTGCCAGGCATTCCGGGACCGAAAGCTATAAGATGATAATGTGCATGAAAACTACCTCTATGCTCCATGAGATGTAGGGAGTAGTAAGACGATAGATAACCTGATAAGGTATGAGAGACACAACAGATGTGCGGTTTCTAGTGGGGTGACACCAAAGCACTTTCCAAGTGCTCTTGGGTTCGGTCGTAGGCGGAAGGCACGTCAGACACCGGTGTCCGACAAGTCCTACTATGTAGTCCTTCCGAGAGAGTGGTAGTGAGTCAACCAGAGGGCTGTACTTTCTGTCTATCCCGCTGAGAAACTTTCCATCTAAGAGAGTCACGAACCCCTGGGCAAGCGGCAGGCAGCATTTCAACATATAGCCAGTGTCTTACAAGAATGGGGTTTTAGGCCAAGCAGCCCGTACTAGCCCAGATTGAATGATAAAAATGCTACAGACATATGTCAGCTGTGATGCATTACTTGTGGAAACCTGAGCCCATCAGTCGCGCTGCGATTGATAATCCCCGCTTTGATGAAGACGCGCACTGGAAGAAGAACAAAAGAGTTGCTAACATTGCGCCTGAGGGATCAGTTGTGTACGAATCTATGTACTTGAAGACACTTTATTCCCTGCTGGTAAAACTCTTGTATCATGTGAATAAGCTAGGGAGTTTTGTTATCATATCAGGAGCCGTCTAGAGCCTTTGCAAGCCTCAGTATCCTTGATCGATGCAGAGTGTAGGGCTTACCGTTTCGGGATGATGCAGAGAGATCCAATTGGCTTGAATACATCATACTCGACCCAATTCTCCGTAAGCACATGTGACAGCCAATGCTATCTACCACCTTCAAGATGCACATCTAGTATAAAGGCGAAGAACTTTCTACTCGCTTCCTCAGTCATCTCCATACAGCTTCAGTACCTCAACAGCATTCCCACCCATAACCGCCTTCGCAGCCTCGCTGTCCGCGCCTAACGCCTTACTAACCGCCTCCTTATTCCAGGTCATGCTCTCCCACTCACCTTGCTCGTCGCTGTTCAACGGGGGGAAGAACGGGTGATCAGTGCCAAACATGAGCCTATCAACGCCACTCGCGTCGATGGCAGCTTTGAGCCCGACGTCCGAGTATATGACGGCGTCGAGGTAAACCTGCTCTTTGAGAACCTGCCATATGGTGCGCCGCGTGGGGCCGACTTTCCCCTCGCGCACGAGATGGCCGTCGTGTGCGATACAGCTCTCGATACGGCCGGCCAGGAAAGGCAGTGTGCCGCCGCTATGAGCGAGTAACATGCGCAGGTCCGGTACGGCGTCGAACATGCCCGCCATGTACATGCGGGCGACGGCGATGGTAGTCTCCATGGGGAAACCAAGAGCAAGCGGGAGCACATGTCCATACTCCTCAGTGGCCCGTGGCCCCCAGACCTCGCTTGGAAGCCCGTAGTGCGGATGTAAAAAGATGGTTAGCTTATTCGCAGCCAGAGCGCGAAATACGGGCACCAGCGCCGCGTCATCGAGCCCTTTGCCCAAACCTGTCGTCCCTAATATCACGCCACGGCAGTACTTAAGCCCCTTGATGTGCCCTATGGCAGCGAGTAGAGTCTCAGGCGGCGCAGTCAGGGGTAACGTGGCGAAGAAGTATAGTCGACCTGGTGCGGTACTGCACATCTCACTAAAAGCGCTGTTGATAGACTTCGCCGTCTCCCCTGCCGCTTCGGACGGTACAAAGTCCAGCCATGGGTTCGCAAGTGAGATGACGGATATATCGATTCCGTGAGTATCCATGAAATGAATCTTTTGAGATAGTGATGAAAAGTGAGTCGTTATGGGCCGACCGGGTAGGTTTGCAGGGAGTGTGTCAGACCCGGAGGATGTTATCTTGTCCAATGCTTCGGCCTCTGCCGGAAGGATAATATACCGGGGATCTTTGGCACTCGCGAACCGACGGATGAAAGGTATAGTCTTCCTTGACTCGAGAAGTCCAACATAAGCTGGAGGGTACATATGGGTGTGGATATCCACCACTTTCGAATCTAAAGAACTCATCTTTCATAAGTCGAGACAAGGAGCTGTCTTATGAGAAAGTGTGTGCTATGAGGCTTTAGCTGAAGAAGCACAGGCACCCTTTAGCCGCAGGGCCGAATCAATGTTCCCAATGATCGCTTACGGATAAGGGTCCAGGATGGTGAGGGCTGTTGTGATGTGTACCTAGACAGACTGCCAATTGCCACGTGATAGGAGCTGGATGTAATAGGCAATAGCTTTAAACAATAGTTCAGCCCCACGTCAGTAACATGAGCCGATCCCAGAAAATAATTTGCGGCGTTATCTATCTTTGCCTCAGGTTCTCGGTCGAGAACTTGCAGACTAGATCGAACGAGGTAGCTATATCAGCCCCGCCTTGATGCTTCCCCTCCCTTTCCGCTTATCTCGCCTGTGGGGTAGTGTCAGTATAAAGCGTACCCAATGATCTTAGTTTCTGTTGTGCAACTGGTTCAAATAGGTATTTACTGATCTTTCTAGAACTCAGCTCAGATCTCAGGAGCTCTTTATTACTCACTGTGTCGAGAACCATACAAGTGAAGTCTTTGGGGGGTCGACAATCACATACCGTTAGCCTCATTGGTGTGTCCAAGGTTTGCCTAGTTTATGCGCTTCTGACATAAGCCTCTTTCGAATCAAGAAGCCTCAACCTCCCTGTCTATTAACTCAATATAAGTTTACATATTCGGTGCAAGTTGAATCGAAAGAAATATGGAGTCGGCTGCAGTGAAGAGCGAAGGATTGGTTATTCCTGTAAGTTAGTTTCCACTCAGGCAAGAAGCGAGAATTTGTCGCCAGTAACTTATCACCCAATAGCTCATCGACTTCTCCCTGTTCTTAGACGGAACGCCAGAACAACGAAAGGAGACAGCCCAGGCGATTCTTCATGGCTTCCAGACTGCGGGCTTTATATATTTGAAGGGGCTTCCCATCACCTCGGAGTATCGTAAACACTTATTCGAGACTTCGGCCAAGTACTTCAGGCTGCCGCTCGAAACAAAGATGTCGCATTGCTGGACAACTCCCGAGGCAAATCGCGGCTATTCGGCTCCCGGGCGCGAGAAGACTACGACGCTGATTGATCCAGAGGATGTCAAGAAGCTACGGGACGCCGCACCAGATCTCAAGGAGAGTCTAGAAATTGGTCGCGAAGGCGAGCCAGGGCATCCAAATCACTGGCCCGTAGAGGAAGGTGAGCTCGTAGGGTTTAAGGAGACCATGCTCAAGTTCCATGACAAATGCAAGAACTTGCATATGGAGGTGATGCGCGCCATCGCTGTTGGGTTGGGCATCGAGGAGAATTGGTTCGACAGCTTCACGGACGTCGGTGATAACACGCTGCGTCTGCTCCACTACCCCGAGGTGAAGAAAGACGTCTTCACGATCAACCCGGGCCAGGTACGTGCCGGCGCGCACAGTGACTACGGGTCCATTACGTTGCTCTTCCAGGACTCGAGAGGCGGCTTGCAGGTACAGAGCCCGACCGGTGCGTTTGTCGATGCCACACCCATCGAGGACACCTGCGTTGTCAACGCGGGAGATTTGCTGGCAAGATGGAGCAACGACAACATCAAGAGCACAATCCACCGCGTCGTCGAGCCGCCTGCGGGTGACGGTGATGTCTACCCTGCTCGATACAGCATTGCGTACGTGATCTTCCCGTACCCAAACGCCCTCTTGAGGAAGACTAACCAGAGAGTACAGGTACTTCTGCAACCCCAACTTCAAGAGTCATATCGAAGCCATTCCCAGCACGTACGGGGCTGAAAAGGACAGGAAATACCCCGGGATTAACAGTGGAGATTATCTAGTGCAGAGATTGACCGCTACATACTAAGGAGATATGTCGTCAAGGCCGGAGAGTTAAAGGTGTCATCTAAAGGCTTTGACATATCGATCATGTTTTCTTTTTTTAGTCTGGTTCGTTTGTGAGGTCGTCTTGACGTGGACATAGAGACGCGATGGCCGAAATGTAGTTACTTCCCCTAGTTAGATACCATAACGTAACGCGAAGAAATACCAGAGATCAATTGGGTAAATCGTGCTTGTGGAGTAGTATGTCCCCAGCAGAACCCAGGTCCCTGTCCAGGGGTCTTTTTAGGGGATCTAGATATACGCTACCGAGACGTCATTATAGAGGGGCTTCGCATGGATAACACTCGAGATAGTGGGGCTCGTCATCTACATATACCGGTAGTTCCAGCCTTGCGACCGTTTTAAAGATCACCAGCTTATGGTTCTGTCACCTCCCATTCGTCAAACATACTATCTAATGTTTCTCTTCTTATTCTTTCCATGCCGTTGAGTTTTTAGATGGGGCAAGATGAAGAAGACGTTACTTTTATGCTTCATCCACGGCTTCAAGGTATGACTGACCCCGCCTCCACACGCTGCTTTTCCCGTCGCCCACGAGCAGCCTTGTTTCACAATAGTCACCGTCTGTGCTATTGGATGCACAGATTCTTTAATCTTAGTTCTAGTAGACTAATTCTCAGACATGAACGATGTAGGGGGGTGAGGATACATTCGGACACGGGTCGGAGTTCGCACTGCATCTTGCTGCTCTGATCAGCGCAGCGCTACCCAAGGTCGACGTCCAAGCTATCACGTATCCCAAGTACGAGACACGAGGGGACCTACACGAGTGCGTAGCACGATTCAGGGACTGGCTTCTAGAGCGCGTCATCGACATCGAAGTAGCAAATGGCACGCCCTCTCCGACAGTAGACCCTTCCGTGCACACCATATTGATCGGGCACTCCATGGGCGGTATTGTCGCCGCCGAGACCGTCATCGCCCTTGCGAACGAAAAGCCGATCCCATCTAGCGAAGACAAGGAAGACGAGATGGAAGGAGACCCACGGGCGTCCTCCCCTGAAGCCCTGAATAGCTTGATGTTCCCTTATATACAAGGCGTCCTTGCCTTTGACACGCCGTACCTTGGCATTGCTCCAGGGGTCGTGGCGCACGGTGCCGAGAGTCACTACAATAACGCGGCTGCGGCATGGACGCAGCTGAGCGGACTCTCTACAGCAATATGGGGTTCCGGTAGCAATGATCAGCCGCCTACTAGCAATAAGAAGCCTGTAGCAGCGCTCCCTGCGCCGGAAACCGACAAACCCAACGCGCCTAAAGGCGGTGGATGGGGTAGCTGGGGGAAGATGGCCATGATTGCTGGCGCGGCCGGTGCTGTTGCCGCTAGCGGTGCGGCCGCGTACATGAACCGCGAACACATCACCACGGGTTGGTCCTGGGTATCGTCGCATCTTGAGTTTGTGGGTTGCTTAGCGCGTGGAGAGGAGCTTAAGAGCCGAGTCCGCGCTATGGTGAAGCTCAATAAGGAGCTGAATATCGGGTTCGCGAATCTCTACACGAGACTCGGGAAAGCGGCCGCACCGAAGCAGGTTAGCATGGTAGGCACCGTGCTGGGGAAAGAAAGGACCTTTTGCAATTTGCCTTCCAAGCTAGCTGCTGGCTTGTGGAAGGAAGCGATCAATGATAAGGCCACCGATGAGGCGGGGGCCCATATGAGTACGTAAATCCCTGTCCCTCTGTCTTGTCGCCGGTTTGCAGAATGCTTGCTAACATTCTTTACAAGCGATGTTCGAGTCGAAAGAGAACCCAGGATATATGAAATTATCCGAAGATGCCAAAGACTTGATTGTGGCTTGGTCGAAAAACGACTGGTACGAGACAAGCACACGAGGCGATCTCGAGTAAATTAGTTGTATTAGCTTTATTCTCTGTACATATGTCTCGGTTTGAACTTATTACCCTTTGCCGTTCTTGTCTATACCTTTTTACTATACTAGAATCATAGCCTTTTCCAGTTTTTGGCCGATATTACACCTCATTTCACATAAATAGCATTATGCTCCGTAGTCGGGCGTCACCATCCATTTATGTCATTCCCATGATACTATATCGTAAAGTGTATACGTTCATTGTGTGGCTTTCGTGTTGGATGCTTTCAAGACCTTGCGTCGCTGAGCCATCATGTGCGTGTATAAGATGTAAGCAGCTAGAATTAGGTAAAAGAAAGTTAGCAAAGAACTTATCTTCCAGCTGTCAAGCAGTATCCGTCGCCCTCGCTAACACCTTTATTCCCACTTTCCTTCCCCGAAATGAGCCAAGTACAAGAACAACATGGGGACTTACAAGGAGGGTAGACGAAAACCACGTAAGCCCACAGCGCGGTGCTGTAGAGCGGGTGCACGGCGCCCCCGGAGGGCTCGACGGCGCGCCAGATGAGCCAGGCCTCGCTGGAGATGCCGAGCGGGTACAGGACGAAGAAGGCGTGGTAGCGCAGCCAGTGCAGCGCCGCGGGCTGCCAGCCCGAGAGGGTGAGGGCGAAGTACGAGTAGCGGACGACCTCGGTGACGGACCAGGCCACCAGCATGCTGCTGTAGGCCGGCGACGCGCCCAGCTGCGGGAACAGGTCCGTGATGCCCCAGACGATGGCGTACCGGCTGAAGACTTGCATGAAGGTCGTGAAGAAGGGGGCGCGGACGATGCCTATTTTGAAAAGAGATATGTTAGCTTTCTAGTGCATCTTCTCTTTTGTGGATAGCGGCTTGTCATCGACATTGCCATCGTCAATCGTGTTACAAGGCTTGCGCATTAGACTTGCGCAACAGGTCGAGAATGTCCTCCGCCTAACTCTAGATGGTGCGATTGATCATGTGAAGAGATCGGGTTTGCTTACCGAAAAGCGAGTGCAGCACCTCCATGCCCGCGAGCGTCTGCGTCCACTTGCAGAACTCGCCGACGGCCGGGTACGCGTAGTGCGGGCCGCGGATCACATTGACGGCCACGATGCGGCCGAACACGGTGAACCACAAGATGGCAGATATCGCATTGTAGAGAATAAGGTAGCCATTCTTGACTGGCGACGCCTTCCGCGGCGGTCTCGATGTCGTCTTGTCGGCCATTCTAAAATGGGGTATTTTTGAGTGCGAGAGGGAATGTCGTGAATATTAAATTGGTGATATTAAAAAAAAGGATAGCATGGAGTTTTGGGGCCAAGCTTGCTTGATTGCTTGCATGTGATTGGGGCTGGCTGGGGAAGAACCCCTGTCGAATGGCATTTGTTGAGCTGGGGAAAGCCCCATTAAAGCTAGCTTCAGTTTCGCCTAGATCTAAGATCTGTATACTGTACATCTCCAGCTTCAGTTTGTACAAGGACGACCACCAATAGACTACAGTATTACTTTTGGACATTCCGCCTCTCTTTATTATCGAGGTCGCAGCTGTCGCATGTTCATTGGTATCGTAAATCGGTGCGTTAATCTCCTTTAAAAATGTACCTCAATTCAACAAAAGCCTGCATATGTCTCTTCCTCACGGTCGTTATAGCAGTAACCAAGCAACTCGTGTCGAGATGGTCTCGATCCATGGCAAGATCAATAAACTGCGCTAGTCGCTTTCTTGAGTTCTGATTTCTATCTTCTACGGTCGAGTCTTCGATCGTCTCGAGTTTTCGCTTGATTAGTCTAGCCTCGTCTTTTAGTCCTTCGTCTATCTGCGCTATGTTCTCCGCTCAAGTCTACGTCCATCAGCAAATTCGCAAACTCGCCCTCATCTGCTCAAAACAAATTCCCATCGCCATCAAACTCGATGTCAGCTATCTGATAGGTACTTCGCGCTTGAGAGAGAAGCTTAATTGCTCTGGGATTGGGAGCTTAGATTTAATAACCAATTCTATATAAGTCGGCCTCGTGAGCGTAATAAGTCTTAGACAGAACACTCGCATGTTTTTTTTAGTTAAATCGCTCGCTGCAGGAATTATAGGCTGGCTTGATCATTGAGCAATGTTCTTTGAAGCATTTGAAGGTGATACGCGTACTAAGTAGTCGTACTAATGGTCATAGAACAGAAGTTAAGGTTATACTTTCCCATCCGCAAGACTTCTCGCAAAATCTGTTCTTGAAGTATGTAACCCTTTGTCCTAGGCCTGTGACAAATTTCGATACTGCACAGCTCCTATGAATTCACTCTTTAGACAGAAGGGCATGTTTCTTGTAGTCCGAGCAGCCTATAGAAGTCGCACAAACTACGCACATATGAAAACTATGTATATATATTCATTGATCCGTCAATGCCTTTAGATACTTGTTACTTTGATTTCATAACTTAATTTCTGGGATCATATACTATTCGTTTCTATCTTAGATTTACTCTGCTACAACAAAACATGGGTACCAGTCAGCGCATTCCTGTCGGCAGATATCCTCATGAAGTTCATTAAATTTTGAAACGACCAACGAAGTTTACCCATCAATAACTTATGGCACTAAAAGACTCAGCTATTGATTTGTTTTCATTCTCAGGAATGTAGATGATCGCAACTTCAAGTTGGGTCCTCTTTCCTTAGCGTTTGCTTTTGCCTTGAAAAGCCACTAACTATTATCCATCCCTGACCGGGCAACATCTCTCAAAACCTAGAGACCCTAGACATGCTGGCCGACCATTTAAGAACGCTGCCAGTGTGTCTAAGCTCATGTGATCACGGACAGCTGGAGAGTCTACAGTTCTTCCGGCCTCAGTCGTCTGTCAGATCAATAGTTACCGCGAGTCGTTTTTTGGAACGGGCTTTTGCCGCCTCTTCATCAACGTCCACGACCTCTGCTACTCCTCTCTTCTTAGTAAGCCTATCTTCACCAATGCCTGCAACCTCTTTATTTTCTCTCTTAATAGGAGAGTTGACGCCCTCGTCCTACGTAAATGTCAGTCTAAGCGATCAGCGCCATAATATGCACAACACACCTTTATCTGGTCGAGCCTTTCTTGTGCAACTGGTCGATCAATTATCAGCGATTTCGAACTAAGGTAAGGCCTTCAAGGGTATGGAATTATTCGAAATTATAAGATTACTGTTTGGGAGTTACTTACGACGCTGAAGCTCCGATATTGTCATGTTATGGACAGATCGTGACACAGGTGGAGCGGCTGGCTTGGGCTCGGGCGACGGAGATCTTGGAATGACTAGCTCTTTCTTTAGGTTCTCTGAAGACATGTGAGTAAAGGTATATATGATTCAGGGAGATATTTTGTACCTTTGGACCTGTATATGAAACGGAAAACCGCGATTGGACCATTGTCCTCTGAGATGCTACGGGTACTCCATACTCGGGGCTTCGTTACAGCCTTTTTTATGCCAAAGCTAAAATGCCTTAAGCATCTGCGTAAACACTCAGTCTGTGGAATTACATACGATGTAGAGTGTGAGATGAAATTCTTCTTGAGCGCTTTTTCGCTCACTTCAAGTGTGTTGGTGTTGGTAAACGGCGTTGGAGCGGTTGAAACTCGCTTAACCAGAGTACACCGCTCAAGGGAGACTTCGATGAGACCGACACGTTTCACTGCCTTTATGGCTTTTCGAGTCCGCTTTGTATTGTCATCGTCAACTGGATGATAATCAGTCGGGAAGCCCATGTATAAGTAGTGAAGCCATACCTGTGTTGACTGCAGAGAACTTCAAAGTTCTCTGATACCACTGCTTGGATGCTTCCGAATATTCATCAGTTCCTTCTACCACTCGCATTTTCGTGCTCTTATCAATTATTGGCCCGTCAATCCATCTCCCATCGACCTTTGTTTTAGCGATGAGAGAATGCTTGACGTCCTTCCAGGCATACAGGTCGTTATCGACGGCTATTTTAATCGAGAATTCTGTATCATCAATGGACTCGATGTATCTTGAGACGACGGGACATTCGAGATCGTCATCAGGATCCGAATCCGATGCGTAAGGGTCAATATACTCAGTAGCAGCCTGTCCATCTACCTGTACCGTGACCTCGATGCCAGGTACTTTATCGATGACCGCCATTGTAAACACCTAGGTACCCGAGGGGTGTCAACTTGCTCTGGGAAGTTGTAGCTGACTGAGGTAAATAGATTCAGAAGAAAGAATCGGGGACCACGTAAGTTATGGTAGGTGATTGTAGGCAAATTGTGTGTGCGGGTGCAAACCAGAGGCAGATCTGGTGTACTGGGGCAAAGTGAATCTAGGTGAGGTGGGAGGAAAAGCCGCTCTTGAATACAGATCAGAAGTGGGATCCACAAAGATAACAACTGCAGTGGCAGTAAAGGAAGGTACAAAACCCAGTTTGCTCAATATTTATACCAGTACATAATGTTCCTGATTATCAGAGAGTTAGGTACCTAGGTACTTACTGCAAGTTCCGCTGTATTCTGAGCTGTTTATGCCTCCAAACACCGTATAATCTGGAAAGCTCTATTTACTGTCGCAGGCGTTTTCCAAATTTACATGAGAACACCATGGAAGTTGAAGACATTACTGTCTGAGATTTATTCATTGGAACAGATCTAGCTACAAGCGTATAGCAGACATGACCTCCCGAGAGCAGAATTATGTTGCCTCCTGATAGACAGCAAAGACAAACTCAATCTACAATTTCTTATTCCTGCATCAAGATATTGATAGTGTTCAATATGCTCATGGCGACAAATCGCCCCTGGTCGTCTTCCTTGGCGTGATCCTCCTTAAACTTGTGAGATGTATCTACGCACAGTCTGTCCGAAGCTTGCTTTATCTTCGAAGTGGCTGTAGGCTCGGTGAGCTCTAGTGTAGCTCAAGCAATCGAACAGTCGGGAATATTCAAGTGACCCCGTCGAGAGTTGTAGCACTTGAGCGTTGACGAGAAGGGAGTGGCAACTATGGCTCATTTATTGACCGCGTGCACCCGCCGTCGTGATCGCTTCGGCGGCAGACGGGCGAATAGTGTCGAGAGTGGGTTTGGGCGGTATACTGTCAATAAAGACGACTGTGGTTACCTCCCCATCTGAAGGTGTAGGCGCCGCCGTAACGATACCGTCTCCGCTGGACAGGAAGTCTAAGATACCTTCTGACAAGGTCTCTGCGGGCGAATTCTGAACCATGGGGCTCGGAGGGTCCGATGACTGGGGTGTGACTGTGCTGAAAAGGGTCACAGGGCTCGTGGCCGCGACGTTGACCGCGGCAGACGTAGTCGACATACCATAACTGACTGTCGTAGGCGCTGCGGTGCCGTTACCGATAATGACGGACCCGGCTAGAAGAGCCCCATGGCTCCTATTGACGGAGGCAAATTCGTAGTTGTCCGCGAAGGGCAGGGTTTGCAGCAGCCCATTGATGATGCTACCGTAAGTGGGCATTGTGCGTAGTCTAGTGGACGTGCTTCCTGTGTCGATAATTGGTGTTTCAGGCGTGGTCTTGTTGAGACGTAGAAGTCGCTGCTCAAACTGTACAGATTCTCTCTCCTTTTGGTATTGGATAGGGTGAAACAGCAAAAACACAAAACTCTGTCTGCTTTCTCATTATCTCTAGGAGATGATTCTGAACTGCTGCTGGTCGTAATATTTATAGGCAAAAATATTCGAACTGGCACCGACGTTGAGGGAGCTTACGTATCTTGGGAATGACCAAGCACGCAAACGTACAACGGCACGGTCAGTGTGTATGGCAAGTTGAGCACCGCCAACTGATTGTGCTTCGGCGCGCAAGGGATGAACTCGCCCTTGCCCCCAAAACTCAAGGGTTTCATCATCCGCCTTGCCATTACCGCATTACTGCAACTGATAGGACGTGCTGCCGTAACACGAAATGGTACAAGCGCAGTTGGCTGTGAGATGTGAAAAAAAGGGATCGTGGCGCCCAAGGCACGTTCGCGTGGCAATCAGGTTTGAATGGATTGCGGCTTCCAACTCCCGGCATATCCATGCTGGATATCCACATGTGATGGGCAAACACTCTAAATATAGTAGTCAAGGGATGGTTCTGTTTTGAGGCTTGCCTACATATGTTGCTTCCGACTTGAGCCTCAGATCACCTAGCTGTATAATCCCAACTCCGTCATACATGGCTTGTGTAACGCCGGCACGAAAACACAAAATTCAAAGGCTTGTCATACCAAGAAGGTAGACGAGCAGACGTCTGAACATGCAAAGTATCACATGTCACCAACCTGGAGTAAGACTCGAGGCTAATACGTTGCGCTTGTAAGCCCCATACAGACTCGGAAAACTCGCCTTGATCTTGAGGAATGGTACGGCCTAGAGTTGACAAGACACAGTTCTACGACGCAATAACTTCTAGTAATGGATACTATGGTCTTGTTAGTTCATAACACTATCAGATCCATTCTACCGAATGCAAGGGATAGTATCATCGTGGCGGTGTCTAAAGTTGTGTGCATGAGCTAGAACGTTTAAAGTAAGCTACTGTTCGACGATGGTACGAGAAATGCGACTAGGTAATCCGGAGGTTCAGTCAGCCTGCCAAGAAGCCCTGGACTACAAGTATGCACAGGCAGCATACACCACCTATACCTCTTAGTGTAGGTCAGATGAGCCTATCATTGTCGACGGCCGTTTAGCTCGTTCTAACATCAGCGAATGAGCTGTGGATCATAGGCTTTGCATGTTGTTGTTCGCGGTCTACTTGTCATGCAGTCATAGTTAGGACGTTTCGTGGCAGCCAATGACAATGGCTGGCGTTGTAAGTAATCCAGGCAGAACTGCAGGCTGAGTCCTGATGCCTGCCGTCGCCGGTTCAGCTGTGCGACGATTGCCGGCTTATAGAAAGTCTATTTAACGGACAGATCGTCCGCTACTTGTTGATGTGATCCAGTTTCATTTTAACACCCAATTTTTCCATTTTCGGAGCTTCAACCTATCATATATTAGCCTTAGTGTTTGTTACCAGTTGTCTAGCTATGGCGTACGTCCCGGAATCGGTCCCGCAAATGGCTGTGCCCTCTCCCAACATAAATGTTCGGCGCGGCCTTCCGCGAATAGATCGCCAGAGGCCACCTTCGCCTGGATCGGACACTGAGGAGGAACCGAGAACGTCCTTGCGCGACGTCGACTCTATCTCTATTGACTCAATGGAAAGTGTTCCAGACGGCTTTGGGCGTAGGGTAACTACTTTCGACAACGAGCGCACCACAATTGTGTACGAGGCCTGGGAGCTTAGCCTTATAAAGGCCACGTACATTCGCGATTCCTATAAGTCGATTTTTGGCATCAAAGTGGCCACTACATGGGTTCATCGGAATGATGGAGGCGTGTTGAACAACCCCATCGTCTCCTTCGATCAAGGGGAACTCGCTGATATGCATGAGGATGCCATCCATGGATTCAAGCATAAACGTGGGTGCGACCAGAGGATGGCGTATGAGCAGGACCTAGCAAGCCGGGCCTACAACCTTCCAGCGGGGATATATGACAGGCTACAGCAAATAGTTGAGGATAAAACCATGACGACCAACAGAAACCCTTATCGGAAGCGAGAATGGCGTGTCGTTGTTCTCCAGCCTGGCGAGTTCCAGATGACCGAGCTCCTGCCGGAACGCAAGCGGACATCCATCTTCTCGTGGAAGAGGCAGCCCCCCGTGACTCCCACGTGGTTTGTTGTTCTTCGGGGAGAGGAGGTTAAATCGACTAAAGAGGACGGCGGCTGGAAGGCTTTTCACCGACTCTCCAATCCGTGGTGGAGGCTCGACCAAAGAGAGACAAAAGATGAACGAGACCAGCATAAAAAGATGATGAAGAAGATGGACAGGGCAGATGCGGATCGCCGTCATCAGCTTCGCCGTCGTCCTTCTCCACCGCCCTTTGGTAGAATTAGACCCCGCCCAGGGGCACCACCGATTGGTCTGTGATCTAGTCCATCGGTCAGGCTATGTTAAGGGTATGATTGTCTATGGGAGTTGCTGGCGGATTCATGATTCAAGAGAGTAGCTCGGAGGAGGATTGGTATAACCTGGATCTCCGGGTCTTTGTTGGCGAATAACAAGGCTGAGAAGGATGTGCTTCTCGGAGATATATCGGTCAGGTGGTTGGTCGGTCCAGGGTATTGATTGCGGGAATGATTTATGACCTTCACGATGACACGATTGGTTTCCTATATTTGGATTAGTTCCCACGCATCGGTAGCAGAACGTTACGACACGTGCACTAGCAATATAAATTGATCTCAAACGTCTAGACGATTACGCTTGGCTCTTGGCGCTGTGTGCAATTAATACCAGCAAGGCTCCAGATTCGATAACGAGTGGCACGAGACACGGGATGCTAGAGACTGGTCCAGGTCATTGAAGGTATATTAGGCGGTGATTATGTCGTAGTCAATGTCGCAGCGGTCAAGCACGGTTGCATTCGTCTAGTCGACCGGTAGCTGGATAACGTCATGGATCCAATCTCTACCTATACATATGGGCACCCAGGAAGACCGACATCGTAAAAAGAATATCTAGCTGGCTGTGGTCTAGTGATCCCTTGAAGCATTTTGAGGTTATTTGGATAGTTGCTTTCATAGAAACTTTTGCCTGTTCTCTAAACGTACCTATAAAAGTTCACAGGGTGCTTCAAGTTATCAATATAGTGGTGGGATTCATACAGGGTGTCTTGGGACTAGTACCTGTACGGAGGTTTTGGCCAAAATCAAGTGGCATGCGTCAAGTAGGGTCACAGTGCGAGCGATCAATAGTTACTGACAGAATAACCTAATTAGGAAAGAAGCATTCGAGACGGCAACAACTGCGGACTGCCCGTTCCGACGGGGGTCTTGGTTACGTAAGCCGTTGACGGCCCGAAATAGTGTCTGCACAGCTGTGTGTCTGCTGAAAGAACTACCCCGTTCGGGTTGAACTGATGATCATACTGTGTGGGAGTTTATTTATTTACACGTTACGTCAATTCTGAGCATGCCACTCAATTTTGGCCAGAACCTCCGTACCTCTACATAGTATATTAGTGCACGTGGTGGGGCCAAGCACTTATTACGTGCAGTGTAATCTGTACCTGGGTCCCGCCTCGCCCGAATCTGGCTAGCTACATGAATCCAATACACCGCACGCCACACGCCAAACAAGGGTTGAAATAGCGTTGCTCTTGAAACCTGGAGACTGGATTCAGTCCCTGATTAGGCGGACAACAAGCACCTACGTACTACCTAAGTTAGAATGTCTATGGTAGCCCCGACTTTACGGTTACCGAAGTTTAGGGTGCAAAGAAAAAGGGTCTTATCCTACATCATCATTTTACTTTATCGTCATTAACCATTTAACATCTACGTTACTAATAACCCCGGTCAACCTTCTATTTTATTTGATCACCTTCCCTTTCACTTGCTTAATAACATACCATTTCCCAACAATAACACACGCTAGACCTATCAGCGCTAGCAGGCCTGATCAATGCACGGACGGTGCCATTAGTAGCTGCTTGTCGGCAGTGTTCAGTGGTGGATGAAACACGACTCACTCAGCAATCAACATTTTTCTAGACCATTGCCATTTTGCATTTTTGCTACCCACTCAAAACTGGTCTTCCGGTTCTGTATGCCTGGCCCCTGCTTTCCTCCCTCCCTAGTCCGTGCGTCAACCCGTCATATATGCAGCGTTGACCTGTCAGTATTCTCCGCCCGGGTCTGTCCCTGTTCGCCGTCTTCGCCCCAGCCACGAACTGTTCGCGAGAAGTGCTTTACGCTCCTCCCCCAAAATAAAGTCAGACGAACCCGAGTCGCGGGGATCACCGATAGATAACCCACTTTCGTCTTACACCACAACATCCGACGGCGGTCTGTACGCATGTGCAGGAGCACAACATCTTAAGTCCTATCAAAAGCAACACAAGAAGCCTCCCTCCCCTATTAGACCGTGGTGACATCTCTCCTCCCCATAAGACACAGGGGCGCCTATACACACGCACACCACACAGTCGACCTCACAACCAAACCCCATTAGCGTAGATCAATCACCTCACGGCAAACGATACTTTGACCAGAGTGGAGTTTCGTTTTACTCTTGAGGTGGGCTGCGACTCGTGGCACCCAACCCCTTCTGCAGCCAGTCCGGTCTACCGGCTTGCCCCAGCTGAGCCTCTGTTTCGGCCATCGCTCTTCGCGTTCTGTGTAGCTGAGCCTCGGGTGTTGGCCGAGCTGAGTCTAAGATTCAAAGCCCAGATCTGCCTGACTCGCGGACCATCGTCGGGGGAAAAGGGCTGCGAGTGGAGAACAGAGAAACCCATACAGTCGCAGCTACAAGACGCGGAGAATATCTCCCACTCGCTTCTCCTGCGACAGCACCGTGTGTTGGCAGCTGACAAAGTTTGATAACCTCATAGAGCCAGCCAGCTATATGGTGTTGCTGTGATTTTTTTTTCTTTTTGTTTTGTACACCTACATTCTTTACCCCGCGAGCTGTCGCTTTTTCGTGCTCCGTAATTCGTCCGATACATCGAAGAACCAACGATCCGATTGCCGACCGTCTCTTACCTTTCGCTAATACCTCGTTCCTCGGATTCGTGCTTGCTCCTCTGCCTACATTCGCTTACCGTTCCGTGCCGCTGCTTGCCCCTCCTCCTTCGTAGAATCCGTCGCAGATTGCCCGTCGGACGTTTATCGAAAAACAGCTGGGACCATGCCAGCCACAGCCGAAGGACCGTTGCCAACACTGCCCATCGCCGCCGTGTATCACGGAGCGTCCACATCCAATGCGAGTTCGTACTCCCACGACGCTAGGATGAAGCCAGACGACCAACACTCAGAAGCTCCCAGACCAGTAACGGCAAACCCGTCTCGAGGCAGTCGTCGAGCGAGCAGTTACCTGCCATGGCGGCATCCACACAAAGAGCCGGTGCTGGACGACGGCGACCTCTCGCAGAGCTTCAGTGATCTGTCCATGGAGGCGGAGAAATACGGATTAGAAAATGGCGTGTCGAGACAGAGTACATCGTTAGGGCGGAGATTCCGCAGGGCGTCTGTGACTTTGGTGAAGGGCATAGTAGGCCGCGATCGTAGGAGCTCGGAGACGGCTGTTGACGACCATGACAACCGGCCAGTAACGGCACATTCAGCCTGGAAGTGTCTGCGACACGCTACTACTTTCCGTCATCCCCGGACGTCACATGGCGAGCGAGCCGTACTTGAGACAATCCATTCGCCTCTTGAGTCTAGCTTCCCGACGCATCCGATCCCCGGCCACGGATTCGCACCACCGATTATTCCGCATCACACAGGAGGCGCGGCTAAAGCTGCTGCCGCACTGCAGAACGAGTACCTAGCGTTTACACGCCACCACTATCTTTCCACTGATGAGTTCAACGATCGAGAGAGTGGGATTGGAATTGCGGTTACTACAAGTGAGGCACACGGTGATGCAACGACGAGTGAAGATTCTGCCGTCGTCAGAGTCGACTTCATAAGTGAATTACCCCAGGAGCTCTCTGTCCAAATACTTGCATATCTCGATGCTACCCAGCTCGGAGTCGCCAGCCAGGTATCCAGACTCTGGAATCGAGTTGTTCAAGACCAGTATATCTGGCGGCAATCATTCCTGAGGGAGAAAACTCATACATATGCTACTAGCCTGCCTGTTCAGCCAGGAGTTGGGGCTGGTGTGCCTTCCCTCCGCCCTGGGCATGACTGGCAGAAGATTTATCAAGCGAGAGAAGAACTAGACCGACAATGGAAAATCGGGACACAGGCCCGCGCGGTCTACTTGAACGGACACTTGGATAGTATCTATTGTCTACAATTCGACGAGTAAGCACTTACGCTTTTTCTAATATTTTGACAACGCTAATTCAAGTAGGAACAAAATCATAACTGGCTCTCGAGACAAGACGATTCGTATATGGGATATGCGAACCCTGCAATGCCGCCTCGTCATCGGACCGCCTGAGGTAGTCAACGAAACTTCTATTCTGTTCGATCCGAACGGCAAACCGATACATTATGCATCATCTATTGACAATCATCGCTCCCATCCGTCGGTGCCTGTTACTGTCTCATTTCCGGTACATCACAAAGCCTCGATTCTTTGCCTGCAATACGACGATGAAATCCTCGTAAGTGGGTCCTCGGATTCCACTTGTATAGTCTATAATGTGAAGTCGGGCTATCGTCCTGTTCGACGTCTCCAGTGCCATACTGCAGCTGTTCTCGATCTAGCTTTTGACGATAAACACATCGTTACTTGCTCCAAAGACATTACTATCTGTGTGTGGGATCGCGAGACCGGTGCTCTACTCAAGCAATTACGGGGCCATACTGGACCGGTGAATTCGGTGCAGTTGCGTGGAAACACGATCGTGTCGTGTTCTGGGGATTTTTCAGTAAGGCTCTGGAATATCGACAGTGCTAAGACAATCCGAGAGTTTGCAGGCCATACTAAAGGTCTTGCTTGCAGTCAATTCTCGGAGGACGGGAGGTTTATTGCCTCTGCGGGAAGCGATAAGGTTATTCGAATCTGGGATGCTAACACGGGAGAATGCATTCGAGACATTCCGGCGCACGATAGTCTCGTGCGCAGTTTACATCTTGATAGTGTCAGTGGTCGTCTCATTAGTGGAAGCTATGACACCGACATCAAGGTCTTTGACATGGAGACTGGAGAACAGCTACTCAACTTCCCCAGATGGCATGCCAGCTGGGTGCTAAGTGCCAAGTGCGACTACAGACGGATCATTAGTACTGGCCAAGACCCCAAAATTCTAATAATGGATTTCGGGGCCGATATCCCAGATATTCATATGCTCGAAAGCGCAAGGAAATACGAGGTTGCTTGTGATGCCGGGTTCATCTAAAGCAAGAATACAACACCAAACCTACTTTCAGTCAAGCCAAGGAAAGGAATCCATTCTTAATAGCAGCTTATTAGTTGCAATAGCTCGCGATTCACAATCCCACAATTACGCCATCGATGCAGAACGCCCAGTTACACCATCGGTAAATTCACGAATTTTATTTGTCATGACGAACATTCACGCAACCTAGACAGCTTCTATGGGCTCGGTTTATTATGGGAACTTTTAGTTAGGGATTCTCAAGCGGCTCATATTTATTTCATGGCGCAGCATTATAGTTGGTTGGTGTTCCAATATTGAAGATATTCGGATGGGCCTTCCAAATCGGCATGCAGCCCCGCTACTCACGGCGTTCAAGCTCATTCATTTGGTGCTCGCTATTCTCTTCGGAGTCCTCATATTTATCACTATGTGTGTTGCAGCTTGCATTTTCGAGAGAGAGCTACTGGATCTGAATCTGGCGTTATGTTCTTCTAGACCTCATTTAGCTAAGCGGGCATGTACTGCATCTGGAGCGTTGCTTCGCTTGTCTCCTGTTCTTATTTGGGTTCACCATGTATTTTACACATTGTAGCATGAGCGGCATTTTTATTGTCAATGAATTATAACTTAATTTGGGATGCTTCACTAGTGAGGTTGTGTTCTACGTGTCCATTGAGTACCAATCATGTAGAATGTATGCAAGCATACGTTCTCTTCGTTCTCTCCAAGTGCGTTACTTTTTCTTCTAAGTTCCCAGCCATTTCGCGTTCCTACCATATCATAAGCTCTATAGGAAGGTTTCATGACCCTAATACTAGGATGGATGTTGATACTAGATAGCCTCTCGCCACCCACGTCTAAGTTGTACACAAATATATATGAGAAGAACATGGCCCCTAATATACCGATCCGTTGCAAAAGATTGCCTTTATAGCAGAAACGTTGAGATATAGTCGTGCATTTCATTCTAGCAACAATATGTCTCAGTATTGCCCGTCGAAAAGATACTTCTCATCGGTGAAAGACAGCAAGAATCGTGCGAGTAAGCGTCCCGTATAGTCGAGCGTGATGTCGCGCGGATACGGATGTGCTTCTGCCTGTGAGAGGATCGGATCCGCGGTGAGGAAGTCGAGCTCGTGCCCTAAGGAAAAATGTCGTTAGATTTGCTCTTGTTTGCTTGTTTCGGCTGTCTTTTATTTGTCGTCTATAAGTCCGTCGACTTATTATTTTCAACGCTTCACACATAAATCCAGAATTATACATAAAAAGGTACAAGACTGGGCGACTCGCTTGAAAAAGGGAGAGATGGTCGAAAGAAATCGGGTACGATATACTCACAGCTGCCATCAATATCTAGCAGAGCCCGCAGTGAGGCCGCCATCTCGGCTGCTGCTGGGTCGAGGTCTGCATCCCATTTCGGGTCCATCAGGGGGTTGAAAGTGACGCCTGCACTACCGCTCCCCGTACAGCTACCCGCAGCTGAAGTCCCGGCCGCGGGACATCCGACACCAGGCTCGCGCACGTGGTGCGTCTGATACACCGCATGAAACCGGTATGCAACCTGTCGGAACGGGAGATTGTCGATCTCGCGACAGACTTCGAGCGCCTGTCTGCGTCCGTCGACAGCGAACCCGCCTCCCCCGCTGACTTTATTCTCATCCAGCGCGGTGGTAGTAACTGTGCTCCGTCTCCGAGTGCGCAGCGCGACTTCGGCTTCGGAGACCGCGAAGATGTCGGCCGCCGCCTCGATGCCCTCGAACAGGAGGCAGAGCACCAGAAAGGAGGCGAGACACGACGCCCACTCGGCGCGCGAGCGCGGCTTCAACGCCGATCCGAAGGCCGTGAAGAGGCTCTGCGTCTCCTTTAACAGATACTCGTCCAGCACGGCTTTGACCTGGCGATTGAGGACGCGCGTCGTCACGAAGGCAGAGTGTGCGCTGATTCCGGGAGACAGGAACGGCAGCTTGGCTGGCTGTGTCTGATGCAGGCGATGCAGACGGTCGAGCGTAGCCGGGGTGAGACAGAGCTGGCGCGTGAGCACGTAGTGTGTCACGTAAACGGCCAGGGCGCGCTTCACCATGGTGGACTTGGACCGTTGCGCGTAGCGCTGCACGATACTCAACACGTGCTGCGGTAGCTGCGTGCTGCGGAGTGAGTCCGTCACTTGCTCAGCGTACCGCGGCTCGTTGACCAGGTTGTCGATGTACTCGCGCGTACGCCGCCGCAGTGCCTCGCGCTGGTTGTTGTCTTTGGGGTCGATGCCGATGGGCACGGCCGGCCGCGAATGCAAGTCCAGCTGGTGCGCGCGGGAACTCATGTGCCAGTGGTGCAAGATCTCGGCGCTCCTGGGGGCGCAGAAGGAGGCCGGAATGGTTAGCGTTGACTGGAAGCGCGAGCCGGAAGACAGCTCGATGAGCCATGGCTCGGCCGGTGTAGGAGAGACGCTGTAGAACTTGGACACATTGTCCGAGATGAAGCGTGCCACTACCTCTTTTTTGAAGTGGCCTCTGATGAAACTCGGAAACAATACGGGTAGGAAGTCCGAGAACTGCCAACACACGACCTGCGGGATCTGTGCTGAGATCTTCTTGCAGTTCTTACAGGGTCGCTCTTCGTCACATTTAACTTTGCGGCTGTTCGTAGGTTAGAAGGGACTAATCGGTACGACTCTATAGTGGTGGCAGCGGGAGCACGATTAGAGTGTAGATTCTGGATGGACTCACCTGCGACAGCAGAAACAAGCACCCATCCTCCTAATGTTGCGAGCCCTTTCGGCTGCCTTGTTAGCCAGAGGGCCTTTTCGCCCACGCTGTATCCCCCCTGCCACCTCGAAACACTCAAAAAGGTTCGGCTTGCCCGACTGTTGATTGATACTGTTCGGCGTGAAGACGACAAAGTTGTCCTGGGGAGTTGATTTCTTCTTTCCGATTCTACCACTATTAACCTTCTTAGTCGGGTCGGCGTCTTTGGTCTCCTTGGGCTTAATAGACTGCGCACTCGGACTAGAGCGATGCGAGACTGTTCCCGCAGATCCTTGGGACGTTGTTCGTGACATCTGAGCGCTGATGTCCTCCATATCAAAAAACATGAATTCGTCGTCTGGTAAGTTCATAGGCGCCCAAGGTGCAACATTATTATCGTGTTGGTATTGCATGGGGATATCTAAATCCGCTGGTTGAGCCCGAGTGTCCACCCTCTCGAAAGTCGTAAAATCACATATGCTGTCGTCCTGGACAGCTTGTTGGAATTGGTATGTGTTCATTGTGCCTGAATTGTTAGTCCTTCACCACTATGTGTTGTTCACAGTAATGAACCTACTGTCGAATAGGTCTGGCATTAGAATCTCATGCCTGCCCACGAACTGTTGATTATCCAGAAACGATAGGAGTTGGTTTTCGGCATCCTCCGCCGGAACATTCGCACTCCGTTGGCTCGGGTGCGATGTTGGGGGAGGCAAGGGTGACATAGTTGTTGGTGAGGCTCCCAGGTGATTTGGATATCCAATGATACCCCATCCGTTGAAACTTGAACCCGGGCTTGGAATGTAACCAGAAGGCGATGAGTTGGGTTCTACATACTGCCAGGAATCTGTGTCTTCCGTCGAGCTTGCACGGAGGAAATTTGATCGTGATGGAGAAGCAGAGGCAACTGAAGCCATTCTTTTTGCTGAAAACAGATTGAATTGCAGGTTGTATTGTGTGCGAAAATGGCTATGAACTATGCCGACACTCGTCTCCAAGATAATGGCGATCTATTAGCCGCAGGCGAACTCATTCGGCGTCTTGAATGGCTGCTGGCATGAGAATATTACTTGTCCTGTGTATTCGTTTTGGCAGACAGTCATTCCATATGCAAAAAGCCAACGAGAAAGAAAGGTCTATAAGCTGAAGCCGCCTTTAAGCTAGGCAGTTCGCTTTACTTGGACACGATTGAGAGCTGGCTCTTAGGCTCAGCTTTTGGAATGGCTGACCTTCAGAGTCGCTCAGCCACAAGAGACTAAGCTGAAAGAGATACCGAGGGCGACGCCAGTGCTTGGCGGTTTACTTGTTTGGGGACTCGGTGTCCGCCGAAGCCTACTGCACACATTTGCACTTACAGAGTCTGCCTGCCGCACAGCCTCGACCTGACGGATGGCTGAGAGGGCCGTCCTCAATCGAAGGGGTGGCTTTCACGATCGGATCGAACTGATTGCCTCCAGCGTTGTTCTCAGAATGTCATCGCCGATTCCGTAGCCACGATGCTGCTAGAAACGGTTGAATAACTACTGACAATTCTCCAGGTATTCACGTATGTAGATGTACGTCCCTAGTAGTATTTGTGTGCTGTCGCATTATTACCAGATAGGTTTTTAAAAGGCCTGTCTCGCGTGTGTGATGTCAGTTGGTTTTTTTGTGCCCAAAATGCTGCCCAAGGTTGCAGCCTAAGAGGGTGCCATCGCTTATTTCCCCGGGATCACATCGCACGCGATTTCTAGCGTGGTGAGCAATGCAACGTGGGGAGATCCGAGACATGCCAGTGTGTTGACTCCCTTGTCGGTGTTCAGTGCTGCAAGAACGAAAAATGAACGTGGTGCAGGGACAGAACAGTGTATATATAAGAAGAAAATCCGCCTCGTACAACGTATTCATGCGGCAATAAAATTGGCCTGCATACGCCGAATCGTCCTAGCATTAGTAACAGGCTACAGGAATATAATATCAAGAGGCTTTCCGCCCACTGGCGCACCATCATCAACCCTTCGTTCAAGTCTGGCTTTCCAACCATCTCAGTTTCTTCCCCTGTATTCTTTATAATGAACGGAAATCGTGTCTCATCACATACCGCGACAGCGGTTGAGTTTATTTAACATAATAGTGTGTACTTTGCCCACCGGCAGATTTGCTCTTCTGAAAGAGAGCTTGTGAAACGTATATAGATTCGAGGATATGATCAACGAAATCGCGCCGCTGACGCCGCTGCCCGATCTTGAATCTGTTGTTCGGTTGAAACGTACTGCAATGGTTAGCACATTGATTTTGAGCTTAACCCCATGTCCCCATCGAAACTGAGAGTGTTTACAACATCGCTACTACTATCAGGCAGTATGGGATGTGTCAATGCTACTTACTAGTCTGTCCAGATAATCCATGGCTGCTGCATCCTTCAGGATTTTAGCAACTTGAATGCCGGCACTAATTAGCTGCAGGATGTTGCGATCATCTTTCAATGGTCTTGACTGATGCTTCGCAGCATGTCGCATCTCGAGGGAGTTCTCCAAGATCGTCGCGAACTGTTTGATCTGCCCGTTATAGATCACCCGCGCCGGAATTCGCCGCTTTGTTGCGAGACGCTTCAGTAAGTACACCCATTCCGTCCACTCTCGATCTTGGGGTCGCTCGACGGGACGCATGCTAGACAGGGCAAACCGTTAGTCGCGTACTATCCTAACATAAGTCCGCCTGGGAGCTGGATCTGGACTTTATATTCTCAGGGCCTGGCTGGACAATCCCAGATACAAAAAGAACTTTGTCCAAAGAAAATGGGTACCTACTCCTGAGTAAGGGGTATAGGGAACTGATATTTTGCAACAAAGTCGAAAGCACATTGCGATAGTCGGTCATTGACCGCAGCCAAAACACTATCTTGCTCGGATACTAGCAGGTTCGTAGGGAGATGAGGCATTTCCCTTTCCTGCATAGCAAGATATTCAGATGGCGGTCGTGCAAGGAACTGCACCTGAGGCCCATCGAACTCGTCTCTGTTCGAGGGTTTTCTCTGCGGTCGACTTTTGCCGGTGCTTCTACCTAGTCCTGAAGGCGGAGAAGTACTTGCAATACTGTCACGCCCATAGTCTAGCGTGTTGGCCAGTTCATCTGCAGAATCTACAGGCGAATATTTACCCTGGACTGGCCAACTTTGGGAGCTCGAACTGGTGTAGGATCCGTATGTTGGAGCTGGGGGATTGTGGGATACAGGCGTTGGAGTCGAAGCGTAAGGAGAGGTAGGGGAGAGGAAAGGGTCGATCCGCGTGACCGAACCATTTGGCCCTCCTGCCGCCGTTGTTGCAATGCCATACATGGGCATTGTCCCGGATGGGAATCTCGTCATTCTTCGGACACCATTGTTATTCCCAGTTGCTGACGAAAGGAAACTGCATTCGTAACCTTACCTAGATGAATGGTAACCGGTGTGGTCGGAGGCTTCTGACAACAAGCCATCATTATAAATTACGCTTGAGAGAGAGTTAGCTTGACTTGTCGATGATAACAAACGAGGTTATATCGAGCTGTCGCACCTGCGGGGGGTTGGCCAATATTCATGAGACATGACGGGCGTCATGTTGAAGTCTCAATTATGAAGATAGTCCTTGGTGAGTCTCCTGAGGAACAGCACCCACGGAAAGAAGCAGAACAAAACAAGCAAGATGCAGTTGGTCCCGAGGCCCGTCCGATCTTGGTACAAAACTCCGGGAACGTCTAAAGATCCGGGGAAAGAAAAATGAAACAAGTCCGGCGTGTTCCTGGCCACTGGGGCGTGGTATCCTGGTTCAAAGTTCCACGATGCGCTTTATCCTGGATGCATCGGCTGTTCTTTGGCAGAGGAAAGAAAATAGGGCTAGCCGTCAACTAGAAGCACTAGCGAAGTCGTAATATCTCCGGCAAAACAAACACAACCCCGGGGGACTATCGAGTCTTCTCATACATTGGGCGTTGTGCTCTGTCGCTCACCTCTGTGGAAGAAATGTCTACGATGGGAAAAGCAACAGTGAGTCCTCCGCCATCCAGCCGGTACGGGCTTTTTTATGTCGTGATGCTCAGCAGCGAGTTTTGCCACCGTGACCAGGTAGCATCCCAGAGAGGCAAAGTCGTGCAGGATGGCTTCCACACGCGGGGGCGGTCCTTCACCCACATGTGCGCGCGCGCTGGGGGCCTTACTACTCAGTAAGCAGGGCGGCAGTGAGTTTGTGAGAGCAAGAACCCAGACGATATGGGCCATCATGCGCCGCCAGGCGACGAAAGGCTCCGTCTGTCGTCTGTCGTCCCAAAGCCGGTGAATCTGGCTGGTCCACTTCCGGCGAAGATCTGCTACAGTGATCTGGCTACCAAGCTGCACGACTACGGCATGTACCACCTTCGCGAGGGCGCCGGGAATGACCCTGCATCGAACTCTGCCAACGTGTCCACGCACCGAGGCGAACACTCTATCAGGCCCTTGGACAGCGCCCAGGACAGGACTGGCCCAAACAGGACAAGACAGGCAAGACAGGAGCGCGCGGTGGTGGTGGAGCGGTGGGCGGCGCCATTGATTGGGCACCAGGCGGGCGACGGGACTGACGCTGGGCGAGTAGGGCACCATTAGGCACTGAGCATCCCGAACGGGAATGTTCACCCTCCGCCCGCGACAGAATGCAGCATGGTACCGTACCTAGGCAGTCCCTAGGTATCAGGGCCTTACTGCGTCCTTACATGTATTACATGTCGCGAACGATCGAGTCGCATTACCAGGGATCCCTTACTCCGTGAAGAGCGGTGGCGCGCGTGCTAGTACTGGTTACTGGTGTCTGATGCCTGGTGCTTTGGTGCTTGGTGCTTGGTGCTTGGTGCTGGCGAGCTGGGTGGGCCTTTGGGATTGGATTGGGCACGAAAGGTAGGGAGAAAACCTAGGCTAGGAAAGCAGCCCAACCATTGACCTTGGCAAGGCTGGATTGGACTGATCGGTAAGAGATAGTGTGAATACGGGGGGATGGATGGATGGCTGAACGGCTGGCTCGCAGCTTGCGAGGCATTCAGTGGTCAAGTCGGTTGGTCGATTGCGGCAAAGTCTATCGTGTGCCATCTAACACTGGATAGGATCATGATGGGCTTCATCTGGCAATCTCATGGTTTGCACGCGAGCCAGCGCGCCGGGTCAGTTTGGTTGAATGACATCACCGCTGCTACGCTTTCCCTCGGCGTTGTCATCGGTAAAGGGAGGTCAGAGCAGGAAGCCAGGGCCCTGAGGAGGGTGGACGTTACACACCTGCAGACAGATGACAAGCCTGCCTTCCCTTGCTTATGCTTATCAGACGGGCATCTGTACCACATCAATTGATGTTACGCCATGTCATGTCATACATGTAGGTACCTCAGTAGTAGTATATCATGCTGCATAGCCCCGCTACCTTACAGCTCTATCTCTCTTGCTCTCTGTACCTAGGTAGGTACCTACGTTGCTTACACCTGGGCAACTACTACCTACTGAACCTGGGACTGCCTGGGTATGTGCGCTATGTACCTCAGGCAAGTCATGATATAGCTGCATAGCAGGTGGAATAAGGACGTCGGTATCTTATATACACTACACTTGTACGGTTAGGTAAAGCTAAGGCAGGTAATTGGCTGGGCGCGGGGATGTTGGTCAATTGTTATTAGGGCATCGATGTTCGTTGACTGCTAACGAGGATTCTGGCTTACAGGCCAGACCAAAGTGCATAGGACACGTACACACATACCTACACACATACACACGTCCAAACTGACTATCTACATAGAGTAGGTGCAAATCTGAGGATGATATGCAGTGACATAGGGCGTATTGAAAATCTTCGGCCGTCCGTATGCTGGAACCTGCTGGAGCGTTGGCCACCGCCGGGACCAGGGCTACGTTTAGTCGTGCATTGTCGTAGATAGACGACACATAGACGGCACACTGACGTTCAATGATGAAAGAGGCTTCCACGACGATGGCACCCAGGAAGGGAAAAGAGGCGCGGCGGGAGTTCTGGTAAGACGGTAATACATGCCTACTTGGCCGAGGAGTTGTTGTCATGTTATTCCCGTGCCACCGAGGACAACAAAGTCAGCGAAGACAGGCTTTATCGTTGAGGCCTTTTGGAGGCTTGTTTCGGGCTCTTGCATCTAGTGTATGTAGTAAACCAGGCACGGCTGCCGTCCGCTATCTTGGCTGCTCACTAGGAGTATGTTGAAATTGATCTGAACTGTCGGAATGTCGGTAGTTTCGAGACATCCCGGATCCGACTTGGCTGTGCACTAATTAGCCGTAATTAGGTAAGTAGTCTGGCCAAGACTGCACTTACCTACTGTAGCGTGCGGAGCTGCTTATCAAGAGTGTAAGGTGGGCATTTCCCGCTCGATAGTTTGTCACGATAGTCTATCGAGCAGTATTCATCAGTTTCAGTGGAATTGACCTTACCGTGAAGCTTGGACCAGATAAGAGATCATGCAACGAGTTTCTCTATAGCAGTATACTAATCTTGTACCCCTTGATAAGGGTACGTTACGTAGACTAGCTGGGGCATGTGTGGGTTATTAATATTATTACTACTACTACGTAGTATGGCATAAGTCGCTAGGATATATGTAGTATTCCTACTTATATAGCAAAATATCCATAGGTACCCTTATAGAAAGGCAAAATCGAAAACAAAATCAACAGCTCTATCATTTCCTTGAAGAGGGGTTTCAAGACTACACTACTTAGTATAAGGACGTGACTACGCATTCAAATTGTCATTATGTAAAGTTAAACGACCCTGTCGAGGTGGTGACAAAAAAAACGGGCAGATCTAGCACTATTCCAGTATGACGGGCGTGCCCGTTTTTTTTGTCATCACCTCGCCTGTCCCTAAGGTCCTGGTGAACATGCACGTACACCACTATGCGCTTTACTAGTATTGTATGTTCTATTACGCCGAAATCGAGCGTTCCTCTGATCCCACGGACTCGGCTAATCTATCACCAACACTACTCGGGTTAGGGGGAAAGATGGTGCAGAGCTGTGCCGCACGCTTACCGTCTGCAGTTCCTGTAATAGGACAATAGGGGCTAATATGCAATTTACTAGTAGTGTCATAGCTGTGGGGAGAGCGGTAGAGAGGGCTGGCGAGGCCGTGAAACCGAAAATTGTCAGACTTTCCGGTGGTGGTAGGCGGCGGGTCTGACAGTTTTCGCTTTCATCGCCTCGGCTGGGCGCAACTGGTACATACTATGTATTATAGAGATGCTGTAGATACTAAGGACCTCCTTTAGATTTGCGCAATCGTGGAAAAAGGCAATTTATCTGCTACTCCTTCTACTTCCCAGGTAGCTGGTTCGAGCCGTAATAAGTTGAGGATCGGGATTGTCAGACGGAAAAGTTTAGTTCAAGCTTCAGGTCGCTCAACAGCCAATCAGAACTACGGCTGACTGAGCAGTAAGTGTATATGATATTACATACATACTCAGTAGTCTAGTCCGCCTCCCGGCCGATAGAGTGGATGTGGGTAAAATAGATAAAACATGGGTTCTGCATAGATGATAATAATATTATCATCGTCATCGCCATCGTCGACACCGCCAATAGCATGTCCGCAGTAGGGCTGAAGCTCAAGCCAACCCATGCCATGGAACGTTTCTAGTCCTAGGGCTGGTTATCCGCCGCCAAGTGTTCGCCAGGATACACTGCTATCTAGGCTGCAGTATGTAAAATCTTACTCAGCACTACTATCAATTACACAGAACCCCGTGCGGAACCCAGTCGAGAACCCGTTCCAGTCTTCTCCGCAGGTAGGCTTTTGTGAAGGCCATCGGCGGTAAACTCCATTCGCCCTTGTTATAACAGGAGCAATGCACCGACTCTGCACCGGATAGGAATGTTTCCGTAAGGTGCCTTCTTCATCTCACCCTAATCAGCTCGTTTACTAGGCTCTACGCTCCAATCTCGGCTAGTATCCGATGTTCAAGGGGTTCTTGGCAGTTCAACCCATGGCATATGCCGTGATGATCGTTATGCAGCCCTGTGTTCGCCACTCCTAAGAAGCCGACTTATCTCGCCCTTGTTCTCTTGCGAAGTCCGTTTCTTTGACCACCGTCATTCAAATATGCCACGAAAAATCTCCATTAATAAGCTACGAGCGGCTAGGAATGAGACAGGATATTTGCGAATTCGATGGGATACCATATATATGATATACCCATAGATAGATATGCCAATAATATAGCCAACTCCGCAAGCGCGCGGGTTATGTCATCAAATCCGCAGCGGCCGCGTTGAAATCCATTAGCCACAGCTGCGGTCTAGTGTTGTGGAATTCCTGGGGTCTTTCTATTATTACCAACACTCCACCCACCCACCCGTTGCTATCGCTCTGAACGAACATGCTAGACTCACTTCGCTATTAATTAGTCGGACGGCTGTCAAATTAAGTCAACTGTAGTACCTGGACAGTATATCCAGTTAACTTCTTTTCTTCGCGAACCCCCCCAGGCAACAGGATATATTCATGTCGTCACCGATGCCCAGATAAATCGCAACATCGGTACTGCTTGGCCTTCGAGGATCCAGGTAGCTTCCGGCTTAGAACCAGATAAAATCTTCCTTGCGACAGTGTATCTGTCTTCCAGACAAGCCTGGAATCATTTTGAGCACCTGCCAAAAGTCATCGGAAGTGAGCGGCTTCCAGTCGTTAGGCGCGAGTGACAACTTCTCGCGATAAAACAACGACGGAGTTATATCTCCCTGTCTGCCGTTCCAAGTAGCAATAGCGGTTTTTGCTCTGTTCCACCAATGGCGACCGAAGGGTCGACGAACATGTTCCAACGACAGCGTCAAAGGAGATTCCACCGGAGATCTCGAAACGGCTGCGCGACAGTGAGTGAATTCTGAAGTCGACCGTCTCTTTCTATATCGAACGCCTGCGGAGAGCCAACAATCCTCCTTTTTGAATTAGCTCTGTAGCTTCACAGTAGCGTTGGCGACGGAGAGTAAGAAGTGAGAGGTACTAACGAGTTGTTTCAGTGTAAGGCTAAACATATCCGTTGTGACGAGAGAAAACCACTTTGGTAAGTGAACCAAGAACTCCAAGGCTCGGCACGAAACGGGGTGGCACGCTTCGTGTCTTGGAGAATCCTGCATTCGTATATTCTCGCCCGCCTAGGAGCGACTAACTTTGGGCTCTTTTCCCCCTGTCCAAGTTATCCACGCTCCACATTGCATGAGTGCATTTACTTACGCGGCTGTAGCACATTTTGTCTTCGACATGGTGGATCTTGTCAATACGTAACCGAAAGTAATTCAAGCTCCACGACTACAGCAACCACACAAAAAGCTGTATCCACAAACGAAGAGCCTCTTGACCCAACCTTATCAGGGACCTTGGCTCCAATTCATATCCATGATATCTCGATAGACCCTTTCGTTGGCACTCATTATGAGATGCCATATAAATCACGATCTCTATTCTACTTATGTAAGCAAGGCCTGTTGGATCGGCAGCCGCACAAGAAAGCCAAAAGAAAGAATAAAAAGAAGACTAACATTGCGCCCAGTTGCTAGCACCCGCGTATTATACCGGTCTCGGGTAGAGAGGAATCATGATTCATTCCTGTAAAAGCCTCCCATGCCGATGCATCCTTCTAAATAGCTGTTACTGACTATTTGTGCTAGTGTGCATCGAGCCTTATCGCACCCGGGCTTTCTCCATGCGGCTCTGCTCTTGACCACGTTACATTGGGCCTGGCACACAGGGGACGTCGAGCAGTTCCGTGTACCGTATCTCTACCACAAAGTTCAGGCGATACGATTTGTCAATGAGCAACTGCAGAACCCGGAAAGCGCTGCTAGCGACGGTACCATAGCCGTCGTAGCAAGTCTCGCAGTTATGGAGGTATGGCACGCGTCCACTGTGCACTTCATATTGCTAACCAGCTTAAGAACTCGCTCGGATCGACCGAAGCCGTATCATCGCATTTGCAAGGCCTTGCAAGGATCAAAGAACTGCAATGCGAAGAACGACGGCCCAAGAAGATGGGTCTTCTGCAGCGCATGATAGCCATGTAAGCAATGAATATCATCCCCTTAAAGTATGACTACGCCTAACAACATCCGACAGGGCAGCTCGGAGCGTGTCAAGTCGGCCGGTCTGGGATATGCTGAATATCAGTCGTACCGACGATGTGCACCAATCCGTCATTATTTCACTGCTCCGCATAGCATTACGGCCCATCTACAGCATGCCTACCCTAAGCGGTGCTGATGACCCCGAAGAACCTTTGGCGGAAGTTTTGGCAAAGAAGACACCACACCCTCGTATGAGCGACGTCCACACGATACCATCACATCGAACTGTGGATACAAGTAGATCAGAATTCATTGCTTGCTACTTTTACCTCTACATGATTCTCCGCGAAAACAACGTGGATTCGTTCCTCGTTGAGTGGTTCATAGAGCAATTGCTGGCTGACGTGTGTCGTACGGAAGCTCTTATGCAGAAGGGGCAATACAGTCAGTCGCTCTGGTTCTGGACGGTCATGTTTGGGGCTTGCGCGGCCGACGCGACTAAGGCCTACTCGGAGTTGGAACAGTCTCACA
Source organism: Xylaria sp. FL0933 (assembly GCA_022578765.1). Taxonomy (NCBI): domain Eukaryota; kingdom Fungi; phylum Ascomycota; class Sordariomycetes; order Xylariales; family Xylariaceae; genus Xylaria; species Xylaria sp. FL0933. Next base: position 220,365 of record MU389724.1, on the reverse strand, counting down.
TGAAGATGTTGAAGGATGTCTACCTCGACAAGATCAACCTAGTCAGCCAGCTCTTAAGAATAAGAAATTGGGAAGGGGCAAAGTCAATATTGCGACTTTTTGCTTGGGAGGATAACTTCAACGGCGAGTCGGAGGTGCAAGCGATATGGGAAGAAGCTGTGTGGGGGGAGAACGGGAAAAGACTCGGGACAGATCACTTGGATTATATCAGAGCCTTACGTCCAGACGAAATGGGCATCGCAACATGAGATTAGGCAAAATGAAAACGAGAATTGCCAAACGAGACCATGTTTGATGAAGGGTCAAGAGTGGTCACAAAAAGTACAAAATGGCCCCCAGCATCTGCAATGAAGTCTAGAAACCGAATACAACAATGGCCAGCCGTATGTCGATCGAGGCAATCCGTCGACTGAGACGGCCGGCACAAGTCGCGGGAGGGTAGGATAGCCCTGTACCTATTGTGGACCAAGGCTCTTATGTAGAACAAATACAAGACAAGGACCCCCAATGATGTCAGCATGATCACAACCTAACGATTTTTTGCTAGCCGACGGAGGTGATTAATCTCATTATGTCGACTTTGCCGACTTCATAATAAGTATGCGTTGTACACTTAAATCATCTAATGCAAGCCAACGCGCTGTCATTCCTTGAGATGGAGGGCAAGACAGCACACACAATATCGGCATGCGAAAACTTTGACATCTACGGCATCGCGGCAATGCCAGCCGAGGACACAGGAAATAGGAGCAAGGCAATCGTCGCGTCTTTCTCACCGACTTATTCACTCTACTCAGTAAATCTTGTTTGTCCTGGACAGTGTTGTCGTCGTGTTCCCCTCGTTGCCAGCAAAGCACGACACTAAACTTACCACCATCATTGAGCAGATATGCATTAATGGCGCGATGAGCAAGAAGAATACGCCGGTAGTGTCGTAAGAACATGAAGAAATGCAGATGAAAGACGCCATGCCGCGCCAATTCTTCACTCACATGAAGCTTCGCCCGGGTACTGAGGCAGACAGACGCAGGCTACGGCGGAGTTGAAGCAGGCTGGAGAGAGTGTGTGAGAGAGGTGTGTCACCTTTGAGAGGGCTTTTCCGGGGGCGGGCGGTGGTTGTCATCTTGGTAGTGCTGCAGTGATGCGTTGTCGCTGCAGCCATGGCACTTGATTACGCAGTGATTGGCTGTCGAGGGCGCTCACCTGCCCCCTCGCTGGACACGACCCGGTCCACCGCTTCACGGCAGAGCCTATCGCAGGTGCAGGAATTGCGCGAGATGCAGCAAGAGGAGAGGGTCGGCGCGGATTTCTGCTTCAGCTGACATGGGCCGGGGCCAATGTGACGGCCCACGAAGAGACCTATACAGAAGTAACTGAGGGGTAGGTAGGTACTCCTGAGTAAGTCGAAACAGAGGGAGAGAGTGTGTGAAAGATTGAGAGGGGAAGAAACAAGTACGATGACGAGAAGAAAAAAGCGCATATCAAATCACCAAAGACCCTGGCGGTAGACTGCCAGCGATCAACCCGGTCGTGTGCTTGTGACAGCGCGGGATTGATACATTAGAGCGAATCAAGCTGGGCTGCCAGAGCAGGCTAGAAAACTCAATTCAAGGCTGCCCAGGTACTGCCGCAGGCACCGTGACGTTGGTAGTGTACTAGGTAGTGTCCATGGTAAAGTACTCCCCACGCTCGCTGTCTGGCGGCTCCCACCCTGCACTAATATACACTACAGCGTTTAGCGCTTCCTTCCTGTGAGGGGGTCGTGTATCACTGGCCAGCGAAGCAAAGTGCCAACGGGCGGTCAGCGACAATCAGCAGGGAACAACCCTGCTAGGCCCGGCCGCGCAAATGGCAGCGCTGGCATCATCCCCGCCCACTCCATAGCACGTCCTCCTCCAGACGCTTGCTTCATCGCGTGTGGACACACAATAAAACCCCCAGTGGTCCCTCTCTGTGCCCAACTTCGCTTCTTCCCTCCCTTTTCTCAGCCCAACAACACATTGTTTCTGCCCAACCATATACCTGACGCCTCTCCACTGTCTTCGCACTCTTACACACACTCAAGCTCTTACAGGCCCCTTACAGCTGCCCAGCTCTTGTTCGACTACGCACGTACACACATATTATCATTGCTCTCTTGCTGTTATTATCACACAATTACACGACATTCCGTCCGACACAGGATTCATACCTCAGGCCGTATTTCCATTTAGGTGTTACTACAGCCCAGGATTTCTCTGCAACCTCTTGAAGTCGCCGACAACCGTTCTCATTCAGCCCATAGGAATATCACATCAGTCCTCTAGTCGGTTGAGCTACCAGTCTCACGTAAACCGCAAGGACTTGGTGCCCGTTTTGCCACAGGATTCACAGGAACCAAATTCATATTCCACAGGATCAGATGGCCACAATGATTGCTCCACGAGACAGTATGGCTGCATTCAACTCCTTAGATCTGGAGGATGTCCACACTCCCGCGAGGTATTTTGCTTTGATTTTTCTTTCAATTTTCAACCGGAGTTTGGGGGAACTATTCTGAAATTCTATTCACATGTTGAGTGATAAGTCATGTACTCGTTTTTCATTGTCACTATGAACTCGGCGCAAGTGCTCTTTCACATCCGGATTATTATTGCAACCTAGGAGCTTTAACGCCAGGATGGACGAATTTGAATCACCCAGGAATCATGAAACCCGGGAGAGCCCACATGGTCAACCTGCCAGGTCTCAAGGCCCGAGACTCCGTTCTCGCCGTGGAATAACAGCATGCTTGGCATACCCTTGCAGCTGGACTCAAATAATTGATAAGACCATTGGTCTGAACAAAACGGTAGGTATCCACCAGAAAGGCCCCTGTGACAGTCGACAGCTTCCAGGAAATCATGATCCCAAGTTACGCAGTGACATAGCCCATGGAGACATTATCCGGAAAATTACAATCCCGCATGGAATCCAGGTCCGACTGTTCAGCTCCAGCAACACTGGCCTGCCGTACATTTCGACTCATTGCATTTTTTCAGCTGCCCTTTGACCTCCCTTTCGCTGGCGTTGCCCTCCTTTGCTCGGCACTGACGTGAGATGCGCTGGATTTTGCAAACCAATCAGGACTTAGCCCCGTCATGGATTCTTTGAGCAGGCCGCTCTCCAATTTCGAGGACTGTACATCCGGAACTTTTCGTGCAACTACAACCACCAGCCTATGAGATGCCCCCCTCACGACATTACTAGGAACCTGCAGCAGAGTCCGATCAGAAAGGAGCCCATTGAAGTATCGTTCTTGCCCGCGTTCCCAATCTGTATTCGTCTTTAAGGCCAAAAGCATGCAACAAACCTAGGACCGCTTTCGCCTTCGCGTACTGGAATTAATGCCCTGGATTTTTCTATTTTCTTCCATTTTTATTTCTTGCCAGGCCCCAGGAACCAACTTGCACTTGATAGCCGTCCAATGCCCTGGAAAATGACCCTGGAATAGCTGTTGTGGTCCCAATCAGCTGAATCAAAACAAAAATAACATCAGTCGGTCTGTACACGATGGCCCAACCCGCCCCATAATGGTACTTAGAGCTAACCGCATTTGATAACAGGACAAAGTTGTACCGTACTAGATATTTTCCTTTGTCATGGTGCACTTCAGGCGTCTTCTTGTCACTGCTGGGTAATGAAATAGAATACTAACCTCAACCCCAGTGACTACAGCGCGTACTCCCAAGGAAACTTGCTCTCTACTGCCAGCGGACATTTCATTTATTCTCAAACAGCACATACGGACCTAAACGGTTCAGTATGGGACGCTCCCACAGAAGGCACACAGGACTTTCACGGAGATGATGATTTCCATTTCACATATGGACAGATTACCCCTAGAGGACAGGACCAGAATGAAGCCCTAGATGACATGACCAGCAAATGGATTGCCACAGAGCAGGCGATGCCTGCCCCTGAGCCTATGAGACGCATTAGCTCTCAAGGCTCGTCGAGGAGTTCCAAGCACAGGACAGTCAAGGCTTCTTCACATAAGAGCCGCCCTCGGATACTCTCTACTGTGTCCCAAGGCCAGCATATGTCTGATTTTGATATGACAGGCAATCCGTCAGTAGATGGATATCTTCTTCAGGACGATGCCCAATCCGTAGCATCATCTACCATGTACTACCCATTGTCCATGAGCGTCGGCTTGCCCATGGATAGCTTACCTACAGATGGAATCTCGTATTCCCCTTCTCTGCTTGCGTCGGGTCTGGCGCACCAGCATATTGATCCTGTACATATGCAGTTGAAATTCGACCCAAGTGTCGCAGGTAATTCTCCCAGTGCTTCATGGGGCTCTCTTAGCCCAGAATCCCGGATTTCTTCTCCTGGAGTTCCCGAGGATACGTGGTCTACTTCAATTCCCATGGATACGTCCCCAACACACACTAATGACTCTTCTCCAGTCATGGACGGAACATCGCCTAGGTAAGTCTCCACATAGGCCAAAGATCTCTTGGATTCCATCTGACGCAGAAACAGTCTTGACCGCCAAATGGGGTTGATGACTACGGACGACATCAATGGACACATTCTTGCGGAGGATATGTTTTCCCTGCCACCTTCCTTCACCCGCCGTTCCAGCGGCGAAGGGGAATCGTCAGCCAGGGACCATCCCTTGTACAAGAATGCATTTCCAAAGCCTGATGGACTTTTCCACTGCCCATGGGAGGGACAAGCCAGCTGCAACCACAAGCCCGAGAAGCTCAAGTGCAACTACGAGTATGAATCCCCCCACCCGTAGTAATCGTGATCTCAAGTGACCTAATCTTTCTGTGCCATAGCAAATTCGTTGACTCTCACCTGAAGCCATATCGGTGCAAGGCCGAAGCTTGTGAGAACGCCAGATTCTCCTCAACTGCTTGCCTCCTGCGCCATGAGCGTGAGGCTCACGCCATGCACGGCCACGGTGATAAGCCCTACCTTTGCACATATGAAGGATGCGAACGTGCTATCCCCGGAAACGGATTCCCGCGACAATGGAACTTGAGAGACCACATGCGTCGTGTCCACAATGACAATGGGAACTCCCTTAGCACACATACTGGCCCTGCCCCAACCGGTCATGCATCCTCAGCTCAGTCGGCGAAGGGTCGAAAGCGAAAGAACAAAGATTCCGTAGATTCCAGTTCCAGTAGCCGCAAACAGGCGTCCAAGTCTGCTCAAGCAGCCGAGGCTGCCGCCGCCGCCAAGGCCGCTGAGCAACCCTTGATTGATGAATGGTATCAGCACCGGGAGGCCGTACAAACCTACTTGCAGGCTTACAACAGCCCGGATGCCTTTGACCATGCCGAAAGTGTTGAGGACGCCACAGGCCACATGGAAGCCATGAAGAAGATTTCCAAAAAGCTGCTTCAGACCAAGAAGAGCGCCCGAGAAACATATCGACGGTCTTACGGGCACCATACCGGCTAGATGAACAACATAAGCCAATCGCCAGCAATGTTATTCGTTGCCTCTGCCCACCTAACGCCTTCGTTCTACGGCTATGACTCGGCTATGCTCCCACTATGAGCTGTCTCAGCTCTTGGGATTGCAAGTGCATACATCCACCTATTTCTTTCCAGCTTGGTTCCCTGACCGGGTATGGAAACCTGTATTAGTGTCTCACCAGCGAAGATTAGGAGAAATACTCGCTGTAACCGAGAATATCGGGATGAGACCCAGGCCTATAGGACTACAGTCCTTCGCTGTAGAAGACTCTGGACTCAACTCCCGAGGAAGTCCACGGGAGACCAAAGGAGAATAAGGAAGGCGCCCTAGGTCCAGGGCGGGAGGGTCGGTCGAGATTCCAGGTTGCCAGTTGTTGAGATCCAGGCTCAACAATTATTACTTGCTTACTAGGAAAGGAACCAGCGCCGCGGTGGTCGCTGTGATATGTGGTTGATCGTTTTTGTGACATTCTACGCCCAGGAGGCCCAAGGATCTTGACGATTTTGTGATTGAGATTGAGTTGGTTGCTGGCCCGTGGTTGAAGCTCATTGACAGCTGCCTCGGCCGGTTTCGCCTATTGTTTTTATGGAACTTTTTGTTTACAGGTCTGCATGCAAATGCGAAATGGATATGAGCTTGATACGGGATTTTTTTTGGGGCTTATTTTAGGGTTGTTTTTATCACGTTGATTCCGGAAGGCGTTTTATGTTGGAATATGATATGGAGTACCTAGTTTTAGTTATGCTGCTTGAAAAGTTCTAGCTTCATCGATCTTCTCAGGAGTAGAATAACGCCTCCCCGTGACCCAAAATACCCATACTGATAATTAGTAGGCATGTACTCCAGCCTTCATACAGCGATTATAATCAATGTCGCGATTAGTGTATTGTGTCCACAGCTGACTATCTGATGCTTTAATCACCCAAATAATAATCGCCTGCACAATACATTCCAGTAAAGCACTGAGCAATTACAGAACTGCATATCCATGTATACAGGGACGTACTTATACAGTCTCAAGTTGGCTATGGCACCGACTTCGAGCATCCTAGAAAAAGCAGTTTTTATTCGTCCCGTATCAAACACTATTGGAGGGTAACTTGTAGTTTGTACATCATATCGTGCTCCTTTTTGCGTTTAAAAGTTTAGCATTATTCTCCGCCTCCACCCCCTCTCCCTGCCCCTTTCCCCTCACTTTCTTCTTGACAAAAGACATTTAAGAATACCCGAAGGTTTTCACTGCGTAGTACTCTCTTACGGTGTGTTGGACCCTGCGATAGATACAGGTGACCGCTGCGATGAGGCGAATGAATCTGTTCTATTGGTACTCGTAAGTGAAAGCGATGACCTCCGAGTGAAAGTGTTCTTGTCAATGAAAAGCGGCAGAGGCGCCTGCAGTCCGCTTATTTCCTCTTGGGTATACGGTCTTGGTGATGGGGGGAAGAGCGGCAATACGGTGGGCGATATTTTCCGTCTCTGGGTGAAGCTTGTAAAGAAGGGTTTTGTCGCGGGGACCGAGGCGCATATCTCATGACAAGAACTGGATTAGTGTTACTGGTCTGGAATTGAAAAGCATTTTCGTCTAACGCTGAAATCAATTGGACACTTACAATTCCTAGGTGGAGCTCTATAAGGCTGCTGAGCCATACGTACCAGGCCCTCCAGGTAACATCATAGTTTGCCACATGAAACTGATGCCATGTGAAGTATGTTCTAGATATGCCTGCTGCGCTCCCGATGAGACCGATACCGAAGAGACTGATCACGATCGTGCGTTGCCGGGGGGTTAGCCTCGCTCTCATGGCAGTCTGGATGGGAAGCAGAACGACAGCAAAGTCTGTGGCGGTGTTGATGACGTTTGCGACCATGAGGTGGGCTTCTTCGTTGATGCAGTTGTGGGAGTCCCTATGCAGCATCCACGCCGATGATATGGGCCTGGATTTGATAAGACGACTTGATCTTCTTGACAAACGCTGATCGGCGTGGGGGCGTTGACCTACCGACACTGAAATATTTCTACCATAATGAAGATGAAGCAGTTGGCTGTGATAAATATCACCAGCGTCAAGACAGCTGCCTTCTCGAGCTTGTTGTTCGAGACTGCCGTGAGACGACGGACCATGGCGAGCATCGACAGCTTGGTGAGGTTCGTCGCCAAGTCGAAAAGGAATAAGTGTATTAGTCTGTGATGCGTGAGAAAATCTGCTGAGCTGAAAAGGGGAGGAATACGGTACGTTAAGATTATATTTATTTTGAAGTACTTCGGCTCGATATCCCATATATGGCGAGCCCAGCCAAACTCTTCCTGTGTGGTAATTCCGGTGATAGTGAACGCTGCCGCGGGTAACTGTCCCGTCCGTCTTAGTATCGCGAGCACTCTTTACTATGGAAATATCTGACGTACGTATGCTAAGCAGATTAATAGGTCGTCAAGGCCGCATCCTTTCGTTAGCTTTTTCCGAGAGTATAATCGAATAGCCAGAATGATCGTGGCCAAGACTAGCAATATCGACCCAATAACCCTCCCGGCAGGGGCTCTCGTCTCCGGATTAATGTAGTTTGGCTTCGGCCAGTTGGAAATAACTTCAACGGGAGGTATCTTCATAGTTCCTCGTGGTTCGAGACCGGTAGAACAGGTTAACCGCCGCGAATTACGTCTGCAGCGAATAAAGATCCAGTTAAGAGATCTGGGGTTTAAGCTGCAGCTGGAAGGCTTGCAGGTCATACGGAGATCATATTGAATCTTCACCGCTCGACAGCCAGGTTGCTATTAACCTTGAACCATGGCGGACATACAGAACTCATGTGTATAGCCAATCGTATCACTGCTTCACCAGAGCCGAACTTCAGTTCTTATCTTCATAGCCGAATGTGATATTGGACAAGCTAGGGATATCCCTAGGCACATCCGGCCCTCGTGCTAGGGAGAGAGTACATCGTTAACCGGATTGTGACGAATACTAAACCCAGTTTCGCGAGAACCTCGTCTTAATAGTTCACAGATTCGCATAACATCGCTGACGCGGCAAATGCCGACCCTCTTCGCCGACTCCAAAGTCAGTTTGTGATCGACGCCGTCTTGGCACTGTATAAGTAAGTATGATGTGATACACCCCGTTTTGCGTTGTATTCGGGAGTCAACGAGGGGCCGGTACGTTTCATTGATCGGATCGCATGAAACAGTACCTACTGTAGGTAGTTTATAAGAACCTCTATGTGCCGGTGCCGGTGCCGGAGAATATGCAACCAATGGGGTGCTCTACCGTAGGCCTCCGCCACAACTGAACGTGCGTGATATTGCCTTTCTCGAGTCCAAGGTGGTTCGATTACGGTCTCTACGCAGTCAATACGACGAGGTCTTCGGATGGTCGAGTTAATATCAAACAACGGTGCGAGTATTAGCTAATGCACTGGAACCTTTCCGGCGGCGGCCTGATTTTGAGAAACATTGGTATTGCTGCCATCGAAGCTTCGAATACAGCTGTTGCGTTGTCAACTAAAGTATGACATTGCGAGAGAACAGTGGATGAAGGTTCATGCTGGGGACAGTACATAGTACATATAACTATGCTCACACAGTACCGTAAGTTGAAATGGAGTGGTGGCTTGGCCTCCGCTAAGAGATTGTGGCTGATGCGTAAGGCTTAGGCTGATGCGGAACTCGTGGACCCCTCTTCCCTCGGCCGGCTCGGTTCTTAGTGGTGGTGCGCCGCACAAAATAAATTTGTGGGGGACCATTTTGGTATATGTAAATTTCGCTGTACCACTGCGAACCCTCCAATCTTTCTTCTTCGAAACCATCAACGAACGCATAAACCCGCACCATTAGAGTATCTCTACTGGAAGACTGTCATCATGTCTAAAATCACAGTCGGTCCGTCATCTCAATACCTATTATCGTCTTCTACAGAATTACTGACTTTACGGCAGCTGGGGTGCGTTCCCAAATCGACGAGCTCCTCGATTACTCCCTCAACACCAAGAAGCGCAACTTCCTCGAGACCGTCGAGCTCCAGATCGGCCTCAAGAACTATGACCCCCGTGCGTCGACAGACCCCATCCTGACCCGATGTATCCGTCGCCCGTCCTAACATTCATGCAGAACGTGACAAGCGTTTCAGCGGCACCATCAAGCTGCCCTCAGTTCCCCGCCCGAACATGAGCATCTGGTATGTTCGGTCTACATGACGCTCTGCCCGAGACTTCCGTCCCTAATGGCTATGGTGTAGCATTCTTGGTGACCAGCACGATATCGACCGTGCCAAGCACGGTGGTGTCGACGCCATGTCTGCCGACGACTTGAAAAAGGTATTTAGCAGCATGAACATTCATCCACTGTCTCGTAATGACATATCCTAACTGACACAATTCAATAGTTGAACAAGAACAAGAAGGTTCGTTGGCCATTCGGAAGCCTCCCGGAACAGTCGTAAAAATCTAATAAAGTATACAGCTCATCAAGAAGTTGGCACGCAAATACGACGCTTTCGTCGCCAGTGAGACTCTTATCAAGCAGATTCCTCGTCTCCTCGGACCTGGTCTTTCGAAGGGTAAGCATCGGCGACTACTATCTACTGCGACGCAAACTGACTGATGTTCTTTTACAGCTGGCAAGTTCCCCACTCCCGTCTCCCACTCCGACGACTTGACTGGAAAGATCAATGAGGTCAAGTCCACCATCAAGTTCCAGCTCAAGAAGGTTCTCTGCATGGGTGTCGCTGTCGGCAATGTTGGCATGACTCAGGAGGAGCTGGTCGCCAACATCATGTTGGCCATCAACTACCTTGTCTCCCTTCTGAAGAAGGGCTGGCAGAACATTGGTAGCCTGACTATCAAGGCTACCATGTCACCACCCAAGCGCCTCTACTAAGTGGCTTTTGTTCTTTCATTGGAGGATGTAGCCCTAGTATTGCTACGACTTGTGGCTTGTGGACCTCAACCAGATACTAGATAGTTAATTCATGCGAACCTCCAAGAATCATTGTTTTAGATAATACCGTGACACTACAACAGTGCAATTTGCCATCTTGAACACCACTTCTTCGCGTAGAAAATCTGGCCTTGATTGACCAGACGTATATGGACAGTGGCAATGCAGCCTGAGCGCAGAAATTCGTCAACAAGCGCCCACCCTTGTTGTCGTGATGTGGACCATGATAAGAGACGGATCTTACTGGTGACCTTAGCTACCGTAGTCAACATTTTGCCAATACCACACGTAATGGACATTAGCATTCCACGGCGGAAGCAGTATGCTTCGCCCTACACGGATGAATTATATTCTATCTAGACATCAAAGCAGAAGCTTGGTGATCTGTAATGTACGAAGCACCCCACAGTCGCGAACCAGGAAGAGCTGGCGTCGGCGGCTGATTGGGAAGGGCGCCTTACTGGTGTTTGCTGGAGGAGGCCGGGAACGGAAGGAAACTCATTGAAAAAAATGAAGAATAACCCTCAGCAAGCCGCCGTAGCGGAGCCCCCTGTGTAGGTAATAAATTTAACATTTGACGATGATAAGATTTATCCCATACTGATGATGAGGAAAGAAAAGAAGGAAAAGGAAAGAGAAAACTTGGAAGGCCAGACAGAGTTTTATAGGGCGGATTGGGTGCGGGGCCCGCGATTGGCTGGGAGGTGGGGGACGAGAAGTCCATGTGGCTCGTGCGTGTGGCTAGGTATTGTAACAGGTATATGCAGGTGGCTTGAATCACCCTGCAACGGGACATTAAAAGTTGGGTAGGGCGAGTACCTAGGTACCTTCAGGCACCTTGAGGCATCTTAAGGCACCTTGAATTTTGAAAAGCTGTCTCTGAGTCCTCTTGTTGTACATTACCTACCTGATCTAGGTATATATGTAAGTGAGCAGTATTCTAGAAACGTACGCACAATTCATCGAAATTCCAGATCTATTCTATTTCTCTACCGCTCGTTGTCAAGCACCTCCATGACGAATCTACCGCACTTCAAACAAAAGTGTACTACGCCTGAATGATAGTTCTTAATCGCAGAGCCCATCTGATCAGCTTTGCCATGGTTCTCACATCTTTGGCGCGGCACCCAAGTATCCGTCAAGGACAGCGGCCATCAGCCGATTTGCAATGGCCGTCTGTGGTGGTATACGTAGCTTGCGTTTTTCGGTCACGGCATCTCCGAACCCAACGCTGCTAATACCCATAGCCTCTCTGACTTCATCAAACGTGTACCACTTCGCGTCCTCTAGCTCCGGGTCGTTCCCCAGATTGATAGTCTCGCCGTCGGGTGCGGCTTGGCCTATAGCCCCGATCATCAGATTAGCCGGGTACGGCCAGGGTTGAGAACTGTGAATAACGACTCTCGACACCCGAACGCCACTTTCTTCCCACGTCTCTCGGCGTACCGCTTCCTCAATGGACTCCCCCGGCTCCAGGAATCCTGCGAGTGTGCTGTACCATCCTGGTGGATACCTCTTCCCACGCCCCAGCAGCAGTTTTGTGCCGTCAGATGACACGATGGCCATGATTACCGTGGGATCTGTCCTTGGAAAGCACAGATTACTGACACCGTGTCTTGTGGGGCAATCTGCGCGTTTCTTGGGCTCGCCGCCCTCGGGAACTCCCGCGAGGTCTGTGGGTGGACATACCCGCTTCGTGCCAGCGTTGATGGACATGGTACGTTCGCCGCAACCAGCACAGAAGGGATTCCGCGCATTCCAGTCCAGCAGGGCGCGCGCCTGGGCATAGATTGCAGCTATCGTAACCGTCAGTATCGCCCAGTGTAAATACGCATATGAAACGGATGATGCGCTTACCTTCAGGGGCGTTCAAGGTGAGTAGCCGAGCACCTGGGGTGAAAGATACTCCATGCTTAGCCTTGACGGCTTCAATCACGCTCTTCGCCTTCTCTTCAATAGACCCCTTGGGTGTCACATCGACCGCAAAGTAAGGGTTACCCTTATACTCGCGGTATTCGAAGCCAGATTTCTTCTCATCAAGGCCGAGAAATAAGATAATAGGCTGAGTAATGGCGGAGTTGAAGCTCTTAATCTGTTCCTCTTCCGTCTTCTTGAAAGGTTCTGAACCCGTCAAGGGCACGATATCCTCCTTACTAACATAAGCGAGGGTGGTAGTGTCCTTGGCCAGTGGCGAGTGGTTGTCTAGTAGCAAGAAGCTTGTCGAAGGGTGTGCGAAAGCTGCGTTCAAGAAGGCGTGGTCCGTCCGCAAAAATGATACGCGGTTCAGCGGACTGCCGGAAAAGTAGTTGGCGACTTCGCGGCCGAACTTGCGTGACAACATAGAGTCGTCCGAGGCTAGGATCGGCAGATCCGGAATTGCTGTGCTCATCACCGCGATATTCTCAAGTTTCCTGCCTAAGATGAGTCTCTCACACACTAGTGAGATCTTGCGCTAATATGACCACTCGTGACGTATGAATGTCTAGATATACAAGCGCTCAATCAGATCTGTATGTGCTGCGATGGGAGATATATATAGTTGAAAATATGACGGGGGCGGAATTGCGAAATAAATCCACGGGCCCGATTATGAAACTCATAAGCTGGAGAGTTGCTTAGTGTAGATACCGGCAGACGTTGGGCATGTTTCCTTTTGGGTCGCGTTTAAATCCGAGGATCTCCTCCGCAGTGGATTTAGGTGGGGGTCTCCTCACGATACGAATCATATAAACTAGAAACACCAAATGGATTACCAATCCCCCACAGGATTCTATTTGCATACCGCACCGAGCAGATCGCCATCGGCTTTGTCGTATATGAATATTATCTCATATAGCCTATGATCTTTGTGTACTGGAATTGAGGTACAAAAGGACCCTTACTCAGGCATAACCAAGAATCCATTGTCTTCCGCTTCTCAAGAAACCGACGGCTTTGGAGCGGTAATGGCGCTACCTCCGATCACATAATCCTTCCCTTGGTTTTTGTGTTCTCCGTCTCGACCACAATACCGAGGGAGAGTAATATGTAATCAATCAATTAAGCGATGGCTGGTAATGACGACCCCAAGCGAGCCTAGGTACGATGAAAGCGACGCGCAAATATATATATCTATAATCCTTACCTGTTTCTTGGGGGTGTCTCAGGTTACGTACAGCAGTTATCTGGGCGTATAGTAAGTCAATGAGGTCCCCCGCAATCAGAAAAACGACCTGGGGAATCCAGTTACAAGGGGATAGCAGGCAAATGCGTCATATAGTATGATGTACCTAAGCAATACGGTTAGATGTGGGTTCCTGATCTGTGCTCTCTTTGCCGTATCTGGAGTAGTGGTCGAATCTAAATGGAACAAATGACCATTTTTAGCTCCCGACTAGGGGGAAAATTCCTTAAGCTGGTATTTTGCAGATAAACCTTGACGTTCTCCCCGGACATTCCATATGCCTTCTTCAACCTTTTTGAGGCTGAATTGATGTCGGACAACATCTAATAAATCACCCCTTCTTGTATTTCTATCTGACTGGCTGCCAGCCCATTTAATCCATCTCTTTCTTTAGTAGATCTGGGCCTGCGATATTGCTTGCAGACGATCTATGCGAATCTTCGCTGCAGTATGCGTAGTGGAGACCTCTTCTCTATTAACATCTGATAAGGCTGGATAACATCCCATCGTAGCCAAGTGCTAGTATTCTTTTCTTTCTATATCATAATCATTATAATCAAGATGGCGCCGCCCACGGGGCCCCTGAATCTGGATGTCGAGGCGATATCAGGCATCTGCGGGTAAGGCCGGCTGAAAAAAGAAACCAATTCTCTTACTTACACGCATTAATCAACGGGATCCATTTCCACTGACACGGCAATTTCTCGATGCAGGTCCATATCGATCGCAGCATGGGTGGTCGTGTTCTCGCCCCAGATCATAGAGAACTTCCGACGGAGCTCCGCCGACGGCCTCTCGGTCCAATTCATCATCGCCTGGCTGCTGGGCGACGTCTTCAACGTCCTCGGTGCCGTCTTCCAGGGCGTCTTGCCGACCATGCTCATCCTCGCCATATACTACACCATCGCCGACATCGTCCTGTTGGGGCAATGCTTCTACTACAAGGGCTTCACGTGGAAAGACGACGCCGCTGCGCCCCCGACGCCGAAGCCTGCCAATAACGGTCATGCGACGACGGCGACAGCAGCAACGGGCGCTCCTACAGAGAGGACAGGGTTACTGGCTGACTACTTCGTTGAACGGGAGAGAAGAGGCAGCGGTTGGTCGCATCTGTCCCCCGCGGTACCCCTGATGCCGGAACAACCCGCCACCCCTCTCCCGACACCCACGAGGTGGCAGGCCTTCTTGTGGAACTCGGTAGCCGTCCTGATGGTCTGCGCGGCCGGCGTGCTCGGCTGGTTTCTAAGCAGAGGGTACGCAAAGCCCAGCACGCCCGCGGAGGCCTTCCCCACGCTCGACCTCTGGGGGCAGGTATTCGGCTGGCTGTGTGCCGTACTATATCTCGGCTCCCGGTTACCCCAGCTCCTCCTGAACTTCCGGCGCAAGTCTACCGAGGGCATCAGCGTCCTCTTCTTCCTCTTTGCCTGCCTAGGCAACCTGACCTACGTTCTGAGCATCTTCGCCTACGACCCCGCGTGTCGCGAAGCGAAGTGTCAGCCCGGCGAGGCAGGCAGGATATACGGCAGATATCTCCTCGTCAATGCATCCTGGCTGGCGGGTAGTCTCGGTACCTTGCTACTGGACCTGAGCATCTTCGCTCAGTTCTTTATCTATGACCAAGATAGAGACGCCGATGGTGCTGTGGATGACGATGAGGAGAGCAATGCGGACGATAGCCTGTGGGATCAACGCCCCCTGTTGGAACGTGCTGGGTCTGGGCCGGCGTGAGTGGTGTGAGCTTTGAATAACCAAAAGAAAAATCACTTGCATTATCTGGTTACGGAAAAATATAGGGTCGGTCGGTTGGCGGTGGTTTGTATGTCACAAAGAATTTTGGTTTTTAGCAAGGGCGTTGTATCAGGTTGTAAAACTGTATTAAAAATGTCACATCTATAGTGGTCTTTAGCAAACCAGCTTTATCTCCCAGTCACCTCCATTGAGCTTAAGTGGCGTTGACAATCAGGCGTGCGTATACTATATGTGTAGTCTCACTAAGTTAGTCTGAGAAGGCTGATTATCACGATAGTTGTTCAAGATGGCGATGACAGTGCTAAGTAAATACAGGACAGTTGAGATAACATTTAGTCATTTGGGGATAGCATTGCCACCATTACAGTATCTCCATCTCGTAAGAAGCATACATGAATGGTCCAGCGCCTTTGTAGTCATTGACATCTATAGGCACAGAGATATAATACTGGAGAATATTAGCCCTGCTCAGCATCTATATGAAACCTGCGCGGGAAGACTCACCTGGAATGTGCCATTGCTGCCTAGAGAGCCAACTTCAACTGTCCCTTCCCAGTCTACAGTCCCGTCGCTTTTCTCCACGACGAACTCGTTAACCAGCAGATCGTAGCCTTTCTGTGCGGCCGCGAGATATTTATCGCTATCCAATAAACCCAGCCTGACGCCCTTCAGGAAGCCGTATGTGAACATCGCCGATCCACTGCTCTCGATGTAGTTGCCCTTCACGCCTACATACTGCTCGCTCATCACCAACCACCAGCCGCCCGCCTCGTCCTGCGTCTTCAACAGCGCAGCGGCAAGAGTAGTGAAGTAGCCAATGAGCCTCTCTCGTGCCGAGTGTGTCTCTGGCCACAGCTCGATTACCTCCAGGAGCGACATGAAGTACCAGCCGTCGGCTCTATCCCATACCAACGGCGCCGCGCCCGTCACGGGATCAGCCCATACGGCCTTTTTGCTCTCATCGTATCCGTGCACTAGGAGACCGGAGGTTTTATTCCGCGTGTGAGCTTCAATGTTGTCGTATTGACGGGCGATGTCGTCCCATGCCGTCGTATTCTGTGCATCGAAGGACTTCGTCCATTTAGCGTAGAATGAGTCGGCCATGAAGACTGCCAACACTTGGCGTCAGTGATTATTGCTTGTGCGTGCTTGGAAAAGTGAAGAGTATCCAAGACATGATGTTGATCTGAAAGAGAACTCGAAGTATTCGAGCTCCAGAGAATTACTCACTGCCATCGAGCCACATCTGGTTTGGATAGGTGGGATCGCGGTGCCAGAAACCTCCAGTGGCCGTCCTCGTGTGCCGATTGAGTTGCTGGCGAATGATGGACGCTGCGCTCTTGTATTTCGCCTCGCCAGTCTGCTCGTACCAGTACAGAAGGTTATTGCCCATGCGGTAGTTGTCAAGCGAATAGTAGTCGTAGTCCCAATCCTGGATCGTACCGTCGCTGAGCACGAGCTTGTCCATCTGGGCGCGGTACCAAGAGGCATACTTCTCATCGCCTGTAATGTTATACGCGAACTCGAATCCCTTGTAGAGCACCATTTGACTATAGTTGATACTCGAAGGGACCCCCCGCTTCATGAACGAATCGGCCATGATGGCCAGAGGGGTGGCGATGGCCGCCCCAGCCGCGAATGGCAGGAGAAGAAACTTCATGATTGCGATGGTTTGGCAGTTTAGAGAAGGGAGCAGTGGAAAGGTATCGCCCGCACTCCGGGGCTTTCATATATTTCATCCTACATCGCGGCCGAGATGCTCGGTGTACTGCGACTTTACAACCTACTTTGGAGAAGAGATGCAGGTAGACCGATATCAAACGCTCCAAGTGCTGCTTGTTCTTGGTACCTTTTCGCTAGCATGTCTCAGTAACAGTAGTGTGCCTTGCTGGTAAATGTCGTGGTACAATGTACTGATATGCGGCTATATTCGTAATGGGTGGAAAATTCCATCTACTCCACAGCGTCTTGGAGTTGTGTTTTCCCGTTAGGTTGCCCGCCCATAGTACTACTGCGCCTAGGATATTATTACTCTATCGGTAAGTACCAAATTTTACAAGTAAACACTTGCTTAATAGAGATTTCATCTAGCTCACCGCGCAAGATCATTGCGAACACTCCTCGGAGACAAGCCAGTTCGAGATTGTTGGGCTGCGAACATCATTTTACAATTGGTGGAATTTTTTATTCGCAATAGCCTCAGAGTCCTTGGCATGCGAGGGGAACGGCCTAACGGAAAAAGTACAGCGAACGGCGATCAACATCGATTCTCGGCGAAGCCACCTCGTTGAGGTGGTTTGGAGTGAGATATAACAATCAGTAAGGTTCCATGGGAGCGTTCATTTTGAGCAGTATCTCATCAACTCACGAAATTTATTCGCTGTAAGATGTCGCTCGTAGAAACAATAATATTACATATATTGAATTGAAACCAGATATCTGTTGCGTCTGTCCTGAAGTCACAGAAAACTCGTAAGTTGAGGTTGGGCATCGAGGTCGCTCAGTTCAATTTCCTCAGCGTCGACTAGACTGTCGTCAATCGTAGACATCGAGCGACTGGGATTAACGCTGCGAAATTGGCGCACACATCGAGACCAGAACCGTGTTTTCCATGATGTGCGTGTCGCTGATTGCGACGTGTAGATCTGCCCTCGCAAGGTCTCGTTTCTTTTTATATCAGATCGCTTTAAGAGAATCCACAAGACCGGACCAAGCAGTACATAGAAGAAACCTAATGTCAGACCCCAACTCAATGTACCCACTTCCCATGGCAACACATCGTCTTGCATACTATACAAGGCTGAGGTGACCGCTGGAGGCGAGACGAGCTGGTAGAGATGAATTAGCGCGCTTCACGGTCTAACATTCGGATTGCTAAGTATCTAACAAATACCCACAAATGCGAGAAATGTAATAGCTTTCACACTCTCATTCGTTCGAGCCTGAAGGATCGTAACGTTTCGGTCCTCAAGGGCAAGATATGCTTCAAGCTAAAATCCAGTCATATTAGCACAAGAGGCTCCTAGCGAATCCGCGAAGTCCGGAACGATAGGTATCGGGTTGACGAGATATACGATAACCGTACCTCACGAGAGATATTATTGCACACCTTTTCTAAATGCTGCAAGGTCTGTAACTGGTCCTTCATCTCCTCAACATGCTTGGCGATAGCGGCGAGACATAGAGATGGCGGTAGCGTATCCTTGTCAAACGCTTTGTCATCTTGGAAATACTCGCAGTCTTTGCTTTGAAACCTATCGCAGGCGTATAGCGTCTTCGATAGAACATGTATTAGATCCATAACAAGTCGAACTGTGTGTCCCGTCCAGTCGTGAAAACGCCTTAAACGGTCGCCTCGGCCAGCTACGTCCGAAGATAGATAGACATCCTTTGAAATCTGGTAGTCCTGTATCTGCAACAACATTTAGCATATAAAAGCGGGTGGGTGCCGTAGATTCGCGGAACACCATGTCGAGATGTACTGGGGTTATACCGATGTCTACCTGTATTATAGAGGTTTGTGAAGACGCTTTAAAGGAGAAACGACAGTGTTCACGAGCTATTTTCAACATGGGAAATCAAACTTACATAAGTAGTCATTTTGTTCTGTATCACGAAGACTGCATTGACCCATTCTTCCTTGACTTGTTCTATTCTGAACTCGAATACTCGCAGAAAATATGATCGGGGACTCCATAGAGGAAGGTCTGCTTGAAGCATCCCACCACTTAATGGATCCACTGCAGTACTTGGGATCAGCAATGGCAAATAGATCGGGATCGACCAGTTTTAGACCTGTGAGAGGCTTCTTGGGCATGATTTTGGCCCGAACGGGAGCGTCGATTGTCGGAAAGTTGCCCCAAAGGAAAGAAAACAACACTAAGGGTTTCTTACTGGAATACCGTCCAGGTGTATTGGATTTCTCATAGTACTCTTTTACGCTCTCATCGCTATTTGGGCCGTCATGATATGTATCAACGAAAACATATCCAATATAAGAAGAGTCATCAAGCCCGGCTACAAGACACGATATTTGAGCCTCATAGATGAAATCTTCGTTTTGTGTTCCACGAATACCCCAGGGTGTCTCGTCAAGGAAGCCAAGGCGTTGGCTACGCCTCAGGGGTCGTCCATCCTTCATGCATCTCTCGTCCTTGAAATAGAGCGGGCCCTTTCTCAAGGCGTAATACGGGAAGTGAAACACAAATGCAAAGCTCTTGAACGAAGTGAACTAGATGGTGAATCAGCTAAATTCTCTTTTACTGCGACATTCAGAAGTGCGATCCACTCATACCGGGATAAACACTCCTATACTTGGTGCAAAAACCAAGTGGTTGTAAATGAAATCGCGCAGGAAGTATGCCTGCTGGCGAGATGCAGTATCGAGGAGGACAAGAATAGTGTACCGGTTTAGATCAGTTATGTAGCTAGAAGACTTTCGTTAACATTTGGAAGCAGTAAAACAAGTCTGTGCTCACATCAGCCGTCTTTCGGCGTCAGGCTCTGTGGTAGGAACACCAACGTTTATTGCAGTGCCTGTGCTGGGCAGCACAGTGTCTGCCGTGCTATATCGCTAATCTAAGTGAGCTTGGAGTGTAATTTCGCACGCTAACTGCTTCACGATTTAGTCATACCGGTTTCTTCAGCTCCTTATGTAACTGCTTCGGATTGAGGGGGCCTTTCTGCGTGCGGCAAATTCCAGTCTCCTTGATCATGTCAACAAGATCCGCTTTCCTGTCATCAAGCAAAGCAACCGGTTGCACTGCTAACCCAGTCGAGGCGCTCAGAAAAGCCTCGATGTTCAAGTCACCACAGAAGCCCTCGATGCGGTCGGCTCGACATGAAAAGCGCTGGGAGTCACGAGAAGCTTTCATGGCTACGCGGATGAAGGATTCTCTACGGCCGGAGGCTTCGTAGAGGTATCGGAAATAAGCCTCATTCTCGAAAAGGTATGTGCGAGCCGGCTTGCGCCGTCCAAAGTCGACTTCCCAAGACCGTTGTGTCATCTTGCCGACGGATTAGAGCTGATGGATGCCCCTTCATACAGCATTTGTCCGAGTCGGGCCCCTGGCTGTGGTTGTTCTTCCGGATAGTCTCGATGGGACACCAGGCACATCGAGCGTGGCTGCAGCTCTGACACCAGGAATCGAGGCCTGTAACCATCGGGCCAAACCCACAATTACACTAGCAATTCTCAGCAAGGCTCCAAGCAGATCTATGCCAAGCACCTACACAATAGAAAATGGTGATATATCCCTAGTATCATCAAATTAGTACTAGGATCCGACGTGGTGACATGATGCATATGTATAGACCAACATACCATGATACCTATAAATCACAAAATCAGACAGAATGGAGAGGACGGAGAGCAGCCTGCAAGCCCTATTTGGCTATTTGCTGGCAATGAGCAGGCCCGGTCAGGACGATGGTGGCAGTGGAGGCGGTGTGAAGCTGAGGCGACCAAAATGCAACAAGTGTGATACGGTGACCTGGGGATGATCTGGAGATGACCTGCTGCATATGCGTGATGGGTGGCTTTGAAGGAGAAAAGTGCAACTTGGAAGGGAGGGGTGCAGGGAATTTGAATATCTATGCAGCTAGAGCGAGAGAGAAACGGAAAGGGGCCGTGAAGAGGGAAAAGTCATGCACCGTAAATCACGCTTCGATAGGATGCGGAAAGAATGGTAAGGCAGACAGACAGGTATTGGCATAGGTATATTTTGAACTTGAAATGCCGCAGGCTGACAGGGTAACAAGAGACAGTGAAATGCAAGAATGCCTAAACATCACATGGATGGCGCGTGATACTTGGCTTCACTTTAGCTACATATTGCTCCCTTGCCAGCTGCCGACGACTGGCACGATTTTGATCAAAAGCCCTATAGCAATGAATAAGCTATAGCTGAGACGTACCTCGATGCTCATAGGCCAGCTCAAGTCATGTTCAATGAGGTACTTACTTACTTACCAGATGTCGGGATACTATGTATAACGCTGATTCTGGACCAATACCCAAGGACACGAAAACGTCGCAACATAACATTACCCCGGAGGCCACCAGCCACCTATAGGGACCAATCATCTTAGCACAGACGATCTGACCGGTCAGCGCTGAACAACAGGCTGCTGACTTGAGACTTTAGTACAACATCGTTTCACAAGAGTGATACTGTAAGTACCTAGTCAAATACTATTTACCTACCTCCTGGTAGGCAGAATCTGTACAAGGCAATAATCACTTCAGAATATGCCCGCCAAAAGTGATGGCGGATATTCGGGGGCGTCATCGGAGCATCCCACGGTACGTGATTGGTGCCTCGACGAGTAGGTCGCTTCACAATTGACAGGTCAAGACAGAGAGTACTCATCGCTGGCCACATCACGGACCACCACTCGTTAATCGAAGTCTCATTATATCACCAATGTCCGTGACTCCCGCTTCAGCTTCACACATATTCTCCTACCGAATGCTGGCTACGATACATTCAATGGGCTTGTTGTCCTGGAATCATTGATGCTTCGGAGCTTATCAGTAACAAGGAACGCATCGACATTGACCGACTAGAGATATGCGTGTACTGTATAATATGTCTTCCCTTTATGGGACTAAGAAACCCCTTTCCCCGCGCTGCCACGTAATGGCTGTGTAGGCTTCACCTCTCTAGAATGGTGCCGCCGGATTGACGACAATTGGTGGGGAATACTTTGAACTTGGGGGCGAAGGGATATGCGAGACCTACTAGTATAAGGGAGAAGGGCCCCCTCACTAATGGTCACCTAACTGCTATGCATATTAAGAAACGCTTCATTGGCAGTATTCACTTTGGATGTGCAAGTCTGACACCTAAAAATAATGGGAAGGCTCTGAACGGCAACCCCCCCATCTTGTTGGGGGGTCGCATTGGTACGCGCGACCGGTTGTTGATTGGGTACATGAGACCTCGAGCGACAGAGCGATGAATCCTATCCTAGCATCATCTCTGCAGTGTGTGCTTACTTAATGCAACAGTCGCAATGACCCCAATCGAGTAGGCACTGCTCTGTAGTACATTAATGGCTCGACTACTCGGTAGTTCTTAGTGCATAACCTGTATGGAGCGATGGAATATAATGTTCGACTGTAACGGCATCCAAGTCGGAACAGTACTCAGAAGAGATCGAGAACTGAAAGTGCTGGTGTGACATATATGAGTGCCAGCCCTCTTCCTCCAGTACCCCTATTACTTGTTCCTGCTAGACTTCGTCGAAAGAATGTTATGGCCTCGCAAACTGCATCTACCCAGTCTCTACCAAGCTCTTCTGAAGATCGCGGCCCTCCGTTCCGAGCCTTTGTTATCGTCTTGGTAGTAATAACAACATTGGCTACCATCCTACGATTTTGGTCTCGCAGCTTGAATACAACACGCTTGAAATGTCGATTCTGGTGGGATGATGCGCTCGTGGCTGCGTCGGCGGTAAGAACCATATGTACTAAGTAGAGCAGCTAGAACTGATCTAATTTTTTAGGTCGTTGTCCTTACAGAGCTCTCCCTAGCACTTCGATTTCTTGAGATGGGATTTGGCAAACATATCTGGGCCATACCCCCAGCTAACCTGGGCCTTCTGAAGCTGTTCTTCGCTACCGAAATCCTGTTCAACGTCTCGTTATTCCTGGCTAAAACTTCGGCATTGCTATTCTTCAGGCGTGTCTTTCCGCATCACGCAAGTCCTCGATGGTTCAATATCGGGCTTTGGACTTGTCACGGCCTCAATACTGCATGGTTTGTCGGAATCATATTAGGCGTGTTTCTGGAGTGCAACCCTATTTCAAAGAAGTGGAATCCGACATTACCAGGCCAATGTGTCAAGGACAGCAATTTATATCTCAGCAATGCTGTACCAAGTATTGTCATCGACTTGCTGATTCTGATCCTACCTGTACCGATGATATGGGGCATTCAAGCAAGCCGTATAAGAAAGGCTAGCATCACACTGGTATTTATTCTAGCGTATTCGTGAGTG
The DNA here is from genome assembly GCA_022578765.1 of Xylaria sp. FL0933. Classification (NCBI taxonomy): domain Eukaryota; kingdom Fungi; phylum Ascomycota; class Sordariomycetes; order Xylariales; family Xylariaceae; genus Xylaria; species Xylaria sp. FL0933. Next base: position 197,059 of record MU389724.1, on the reverse strand, counting down.
ATTTCCGAGGATTCAGGGTTTTCAAGGCTAATGTGACAAATGACAGATCTCTTGTTGTAAGCATTGGGCGACTGGTTACGGTACTTCGTACGGGAAAGTCAATCGATGAGGATTTCACTTGTAAGTTCGAATAGCGAGCCAATACCTCGAGACTATTTAGAACGCTGACCTAGGCATAGATGAAGGGCTCCCGCACTACTACTGGGTGCTGGTCGAGGTTCCTATCTTGATTGTTTCCATTACCCTCCCTGCCATGCTTCCACTTGCTCGCCACATAGACCGGGCTTATTACCAGCCGCTCGTTTCAAACTTGTCAGGACTCTTTACGAATATCAATTCACGGAATAAAGCAAGTAGCGGCACAGACGCGGACCCATCTCATCCCAGTACTTTCCATGATACCTATTCTTGGTTGAACAAGGGCGAGAAGTCTAATATTAATGAAAATTCTCCTACTGAGCTTGAGAATATGAGATACTCCGGAGATAGTAGTCGAAAAATGTTAGGAGCTACTGGCTCACAGGGCTTTTATACGGTAGGTGCTGGCCTGAGGCAGCCATGAGTGTCAGAATGCGGAAACCCAGGACCCTTCATCCGGGAGGCCATAGTGCCAGATGTTTAGAAACGTGGAAGAGTAGTGTTTACTATGTGTCTGCCTTATAACGCCAATCGATGCTGCTATTCGTACACCTCGGTGCCCTAGCCTTGAGAAAAAGGGGACTGTCGGTAAGGCAACAAGGGAAAAAGTCGTGACCTGCGGGCTTGTCTACAGGGGCTAGTTACTTAGGTTAGGTAATGCTCTAGAAACGAAGCGGTCGAGACTTAAGATAGAGGAAGAAACGGTCAAATTGGTTCATTCTTAATACCTTGTCGGCAGATGATGCTAGAAGGACTCCTTAGTAAAAGTATAACTGTTTATTCACGACACATTACTATTTTAACTCTCTATGATTCTGTGCACCGTCTCCGTCTATTTTGGATAGTATGCTCAATAAGTATTACACAGAATATCAGTCAGGTACTTTGCGGGTTCATCCCACGCGAAAAACGCCCTTTGCCCTGAAAATGTGGAGGAGAATGTAGAAGCGAGGGCGGGGAACTGGCATCCCGCGCCGCGCGTTATGTATGTTGAGCCCGTTCTTGGGTACTAGCTTATATCCTGTTCGGTGATCTATATTGGCTAATTAGGTTCCTGTCCATTATATATTTGAGCAGACTATCTGTTGCTGGTAAAGTAGAACTGAGCTCAAGGTGTACCAGCTAGGGTGATGTTATCTCGTCGGCTTATAGCTCCCCAGATATGCTTATTTCCATCCTCTAAGGAACGTCCCTAACAAGACTACATGGTTTGTCGGGCCTCGGAACTGTAGCGCGACCGGTGGTGTGTTTTGCGACAAGGGCTGAGCTGTCTAAACATTGAAGCCCGAGAGGTCGAAATTTCAATACCCGAAGACCGAGACTCGCTTCCTTAGCTGACCGTGTATGGCACATATGCACTCGTAAAAGCCCTTTACGGTGCCAAATGAGTTCCGTCTTCTCGGGTTACAACCTAGTCGACCTGATGCTAACTTTCGGTGCCCGCTTACTCATGAATCGCTCCTCCCTACTTCGCAGTATCATACATACTGGGTGACCCGAAACTAGTTGGAGAAGTGAAGCTCGACGGGTCTGATGTTCCCATGCGAGACAATCTCTATCGGCCCTTACGATACCTTAAGCAGCCTCATTCGAGCCTTATTCTTTACATTGATCCTCTCTGACCATCATTCATAAATTTTCCAAGCGGGATGTTGCAGCCAACACATAGCCAAAGGGAGATAGACGCTGGACTATATAGATCTCTGCAGATTGCTAGACTTTCGGTTGCATTTCTCTGTACCACCGTGAATCCATTGCAACTAACCCGGGAGGCTGTAGTACTTCTCATGCAGCGTGGTGTTCACGTATTCTGCGTATCGTCCCACGAGCCCCAGCGAAAACGCCAACGCGGCAAAGAAGACGGGCTTATACCACTTCGACCAGCAGAATTCGAAGAACTTGGTGTAGAGATTGATGCCCAAGAACGTCAATCCAAACCCTTTCGTAGTAGAGTCGCCATATCGCAACCCATGCCAGATGGCTGTCACCGCGGCGCAGAGAAAGGCAATCGACCAGAAGGCTATCTTGCCCGACCAGCCGGAGACGACAGAATATTTCCCTCGTAACTTATCATCGCCGGACAGGGAAAGTATCCAAAGCGCAATGTAGAAGTAAAGCATGCCCCATGTTCGCGTGGACGACCAGAGCGTCGCCGTGAGAGGGCTGTCCCGCATAAACCCAGATATCACGATGAAAGCCGCGCCGAACAGAACGAAGCGCAGCGGGTAGTTCATGCCGAGGTAATACGTACCGCCACCGTAATCTGTCCATGATCCAAACAACACGCCGAGAACGGCCATGCCGCATGACCAGATGAAGTTGGATTGCACCATCACCGCGGAGGTACCGTAAACAAGGGCGAGTGATAACTCTATGTTGTGGAGGACGTGAAGGTTCTCGTCCTTGTCCGCTTCTAGGGCGTCGGCGAGCTGCAATGCCGCCAGTCCGAAGAGCAATGCGCCCAGGCTGTTGATCGCCTCGTTGGAATAGGTCTGTTGTCGCAGTGACGACGCAGCCAAGGAGCGCTGATATCCCACGCATGTACCGCGATGGCGAGCGCGCTGGTGGCGGCTATGCGCACGCTCGAGGGCAACGCTAAGATGCGCTCGATGATGCGCTCGATGATTTTCGGCACGACATTGTCGAATATCAGGCTTATGATGGCAATGGCCAGACAGACGACGGCCAGTCTGAAGGTGTATTTGGCGAATCCCTCCCAGTTGAAGCCATGCTGTTGTTCATCCACGACCTGGACTGTCCCTAGGAGATGGTCGGCGATGTCTGCGGAGATGAGCTTGGAGTGTGACCAGTAGCGCAGCGCCTTGTGCACTGCGTCAGCTTCGGCAGCTGTGAGCTCGAGTCGTCCGCTGCTGTGTGGAGTGGAGGCCATGGTAAGGAAAGGATGATTTGAAGGAGGTGCCAAAATCCTGACTGTTATGAAGCTAATAAGGGGTTCATGCTATGGAAAGGGTTGAATTAGCTCGGGGACTTAGTTGTGTATTTAGTTATACTTTAGATATGAGAGACCTTATGTATGAGATGCCTTACAAGGCTGCGTCCCCATTTAGGTATCGTTCTCAACCCTATGTCTTTATCTCACTATGTAAGTTATGGGAGAAATTCGTCTGCGACACGCCGCTTTAACCTGAGCCTGATGTGAGCCTTGGCTGACTGAGGAGGTAGGCTGAGCACCGAATACTACGTAGTTAATGTAACTACTAGATACTTGGTAAGATTCGCTGCAACTGGTCCGATCCAGGCTGCTCGTGAATCGGATAAGAGGCTTCTGTGTTCGATTGCATCGCATCGTCCACTGTTCATTTATTTGAGTGCTTACACATGTAAGCCCATAACTCAGGGGTCTTCGATGCAAGAAGGCCTAACTACATGTAATGCTGCAAATAACTAGCAGCTGGGCGTCGGGTGCTGCCGGTTGTCGATTCCTGGCTCACCATTTAGACATCTCTAAAAACACCCTTAAAACCTCATAGAAACCCAGAGTGAAAGGAATACAGGGGGGAAAACAGAAAAAGTCATGGACAGTCCATACTCCCACGAGCTGCAAGTGGCCATCGGCGCAGTTCAGTCAGCGGCAAAGATCAGCCAACGGGTGCTGACCGCGGATGACAAAGGCACGGTCGAGAAGGACGACCTAAGCCCCGTCACCATCGCCGACTTCGCAATCCAGGCTCTCCTGACGGCAACCGTTCACGACGTCTTCCCGGACGACAACTTCGTCGGGGAAGAGTCGGCCGCTGAGCTCCGGGATAACCCGGTCCTCCTGAACCGCGTCTGGGAACTTCTCCTTCGCTTGCGGGATGACGACGAGGTAAAGACCCGGTGCAAATTGCCTCGTTCACCAGAGGAGATGTGCGAGATGATCGATAAATGCGGTCTTGGAGAACCGGGGGGCTCTGATTCCGGTCGAGTTTGGGGTGTGTATTGAAAAACCTTGCGTGCCTTGACTTGGTCTTTTCTTCTTTTACGGTCTTGCGAATTCTATAATTGCCAAACTTCTAGATAGATCCCTCTCGACTAACACCTTTGCTATTCACACAGTCTTCGATCCCATAGATGGGACCAAGACTTTCGTACGGCGCGAAGCATACGCTATCAACGTGGCGCTCCTGGAAGGCGGCAAACAGATGCTCAGCGTCGTGGGCTGCCCGACCCTCCCCGCGGACGTCAGCGGGCCAATTGAGAACACCACTGTCGACCCGACCGGGCTGGGAACTATTGTCTTCGCCGTGAAGGGACACGGCACCTACGTCCGCCCTCTCATCGAGACCCCCAGCGAAGAAGTCGTGGTTCGAAAGCTCGAACCGCATTCCGCCTCCACGTCTGTCGCGGATCTCCGCCCTGTTTCGTGTTACCACATGCTGGACTCCGGCGTAGACGAGGCGCACGAGGCGATCTTCGCCAGGCTCGGTATCACCACGAAGGGCTGCGACTTCCTCGCCTGGGTGCTGCGCTGGGTGGCTCTCGGGTTGGGTCTTGCGAACATCACGGTCTGGGTTTACCGGAAGCGCGAACGGACGGGCAAGATCTGGGACCACGCGGGGGCCATGTTGCTTTTTGAAGAACTCGGTGGTAAGATAACTGATATCGACGGGAAGGACATCGACTTGACTGCGGGGCGTAAGTTGATAGAGAACCATGGGTTCGTAGCTGCGCCGAGGGATATTCACGATATAGTTCTCAAGACGGTGCACGATGTATTGCATGAGCAAGGCAAAGCAAACCTCCTCGCTTAGGCAGTTTCTTGTATACCTAGCATACGCATCTCATTGCTAGAGTTGGTAGCTTCTTCTCACTAGGATGATGGTTGGAGACCTAGAATTAGACTTAAACTTGATGCCAGCAAATGATACACTTCTCATAGGTTTCTACCGACTTGTCACATATGATGGCTACAATAGGTGTGATTCGTTAAGTGGAACCATGGCCTCAGTTGTGCGCCCCTTTTGTACTGCTAGACGTTAAAATATGGCAGGACGATCGAGAAAAGATGGTTGGCGAGGATATGTATTTATTATATTAGTAGTAATTCACATTATGCTATTATACTCATTATTCTTAATGCACATTGACCGAGCTGGCCGCTTAGCTTCCTAGGCAAGTCAGTCTTCCCATCTATTTGGACTGCGGGGCATATCCCGTCGTAGGTACTGGTTTCTCCAGCCGCCAAGCCCACAACAGCCAGTCTTCAAATATAAGGAAGTTGAGCAAGAACCGATTGCAGAGGAACGAGAACCCCACCACGAGAGCACCGGCGAATGCATCAAGGACATAGTGGTTGGCTGTGGATATGATTGCGAGGAGAATCAAGGCTGGGTAGAAGATGCCCAGGACTAAGAGAACGACACGAGAGGCCACCGAGCGCGGCACGTCTCCGTTCTGCTGCTTGAGAATTCCATTCATTTCGAGATCGTCAATGGTTTCGTCGCCGAGTGGGTGGAGGTGGCGCAAAAACCCGCTCTCGTAGACCAACGTACAACCGATAGCGAAAGCATATCCAAAATGCATGCTTGGCATGGCGGCGAGTGCGTTGACATAGTCTCCTTTCATCCACACACTACTTGCGTCCTCGGCTTCCACTGTATCGACGAAGCCATACTCTTTCGGCAGGAGGCGCGGAGGCATACACGGATATAAGGTAAAAACGAAGAAGGCGACAAAATTCGACAGCGAAAGAGTGCGTCTTGCGATGCAAAATCGTCTGTGAGTTGGTGCCGTAGCGTAGTAGTAGGCGATGAAGCTAGAGGGTAGTTAGCATTTATTGTGATCTTCGGCAGTTGCGGGATAGCAATGAAGCTTACGCGGCTGTCCCGGGGATATGAATGAGGGCATATGCCCGATTAAGGAACTGCAGAGCAGAGCCCCTCCAGTCACCCAGATTAGCACCGGTGAGAAACCACTGCTGTATCCTCCATTCGACAAATCGTGAGTTGCTCGTAACACCGGACATTCCCGTTATCCACGCCTCGAACTCCAGGATCGATGTGCCATGTCTTTGAGCAATATCCCAGAGACCCTGGCTACCGCCATACCAATGGCTTGTGATCAATATCGTCCCGCGATAGAGCACGAGCGCAATGGCCCAGTAGAACATCTCGACCAGGAACGGGAATTTCTGCAGAATTCTCGAGTGGAAATTTCGCGCAAATCGGCTCGAGTTGGGAGTCCGAACTGTCCATCGTCCAAAGATTCGACGGGTCTTGGGCGGGTGAAGGGAAGGCAGGTCTTCAGGTCGTTCCCAGTCGCTGTCCGATGACCTTTGGGATTCGGGGCTCAGTAGAGATCGTGCGCTTTCTTCCGGAGATCTGCGGAAAATGGAGTAGTTCTTTCGGCGCGTTACATACATGGCCGTCAGGAGAACGACTACGATGACCTGAATCAGGGTGAATCAGATACATGTTTGCTAGTCGTACGCAGGAGTGAGGGCAGACTTACCACCGGCTCCATCCACTTACTCCAGACCTGCTGCTTCCATTCAGCCCTGTCTCGCCACGACGGGCCGCCATCTTCCTGATCCATGATTAATGCCCGTTCGTAGTCGAAGTCCACGGTCACGTGTTCATGAATAGAGGATCAAATCGCAATTAAATAGGCCGAATAATGAATATGGACAATGCAAAATGGAAGAACGGAGCAGGGCTGGTCGAGGCGTAAAATGCACCTCGAAGTTGGGGTGCTTGAAGGAGAGAAACACGCGACAGCGGCGAGTGGAAGTGAAGAAATCGAGAGACGGAAATAGGACAAGGAAGGTGGAAGTTTCAATAGGAGGTATGCTGAGCTAGAGACTTGGATGCCAAGAAACTATAGCACTGTCTAAGGACCTCGGACGCTCTTCAGTTCTTTTTCTTGCTGGACAACAGCAGCTAGACTAATAGCGTACCTAGTGTACGGAGGACCTTAGGTTAGGTGCTTACAGCAAGCCTGGAACTGGGTACTGGCGGACTAGCGTAGTGCCCGATTGCCGATTTGTAGCGGGCATTGAATTCATTTCCTGGGCAGGCTTAGGCATACAAAGATCATCGCCAAGACCCAACTGCTGTCGCAAGAAAAGCGATTCATGAGAGAATTGAGCCTTTGTTGTGGATTCGGCCTTGCCTATTGGGGCCAAATAGCGCTCAAACGGCCAAGGGGAAAGAGGGGCGGACCGGGTGCGCTGTACCCTCCGCTGCTGCAAAGAATAAAAGTATGTAGTTAGGTAAATAGGTACCTACAGTAGCGCACAATGCACGCAACACGTAGTGTTAGATTTTATATATTACTTAGCAGTGATATTATACTAACTCGAGAGAAAACAAAACCGTGAAGCTAATAGAGAGGTTGCTGCACTAAGTGTATTTTACTGTAGCATAAAGGCTTGCAAGCGCTATAAGTAAATCTCAAATGGCGCTTCAGGCTTTACCCTAGACCCAACGGGGAAGTTATATGTACCCAACATGCCTCACTCAGTGGTGGCCCGTGATAATGCAATTGATATCCAATCGTAGGGCGGACACGAGAGCTTAGTTTGTAAATGGAGTATAGAATGATGACGTTTTTGTCAGGATAAGCCGAGTATCATTTATTTTGAAAATACCCATAAGTAGCGCGAGATACCACATGGCAGTACTGGACAGCCGAATGCGATAGCGAGCACCATGCGCCATGCTACACTATTTCGAACTCACCTGGTTGCTTGTCTTCAGAGAGGGAATATCTCCATCCACGTGTTCATGATGTGATATGGGAATCACATGATGAGAGAAGCCGAAGCTCCCTCTTACCTCTTCGTCGCTTTCGCATCTTCACCTTTAACATATGAGCTTGCGCTGCCTGTTAAGCTACGCATTCTTGCCTGAGGATGAGAACTCCTACCTTAGTCCTTTGATCCAACGCAATAATCTACCTATCTTCCTAGATATGGAAGAATCAAACGATGTTTAGAACAATATGAGAACGCGACGAGAACCATGACGGAGCACATGCGGTAAGTTGCTCTTTGCGCAACGATGTTTCGTAGGGGGCAGTTCTTCTTCGCTTATACGGAGTCTATATGCCTTGGGGGTTTGGTCTGGCTCGGCTGGTGACAGCCGACCAGCAGCTGTAATTGCCAACGAAACGCAAACGCGACAAGCTCCCCAGCCACCCCTTTTTGCCCAGCCAACGGTCTGCCACACTCTTCTGGGAGGTGCCACGCAAAAGCATTGGCCAATTCAGCCTGGTCTGTTGCGCGCGTGTTGTCTGTCTACCCTTTCCCACCTTCCTTTCCACAACAGTCTTTCATTCAGTTTGCGCTCTGCGGGAGCCTTGTAATCCTCCTCTCCACTTCTCGTCCTTTCCCCGAGAACGCATTTTTGTCATTGCAAGACCAGGTGCCGTTGTCTCGTCTCGCCTTGTCGCATTTGTCTTGATTCCCGTAATACGATCGTTTAAACATATTGCCTAGGTAGGCAGTTTAATTGGTATTCGCGTCGCAAACTAGACTCAACATTCCTTTTCTCCCACGAAACCATAATCGTCGGCGCATGCCTCGATAGATTCTAGTAATATCTCTGCTCCACGTGATTCACCCGTAATGGCCGACGAATTCCCCGAGGAGATAGCGGAGGAGCAGCCCACGGCTCCCGGGGGCGACGTCGAGATGGCCGAGGGCGCTGAGGGCGGCGACGAAGGCATGGTGCTCCCCTTCGCCGAGGGGGGCGAGTCGGAGCCGCGCACCACCTTTATCAGCTACCTGACCAGCCCCGTCGTCACCTTGATTGTCGGCAATGCCGAGAACGAAACCATCCTTACCGCACACCAGGCCTTGTTGGTCCAGAGTCCCTATTTCGCTGATGCTTGCGCCGCCTTTGCCGACGACGGAAGCGTAAGTTGCAGTCAGCATCCCTCTCCATCGTGCGCAACTGCTAATGCGCAGCCCTTCTCCTAGCCGCGACAAATCGAGCTCGCGAATGATGAGATCGACGCCGTTGGCTGCTTCCTCGAGTATCTCTATACTGGCGACTACTTCCCCAGAAAGCTGCCAGGCCAGCGCTTGCTTGAGCCTGATCCATCCGTACCGGCCGTCGACGAGACCGGCGACCAGCTCCTTAAGCACGCGCGCGTCTACACGATAGCTGAAAAGTTCGGCGTAGATAAACTCAAGAGCTTGGCGAGCAGCAAGATCCACTGTGTCAATTCGACCGCCAAGGGCGAGATCACCTATGCGCGCTACATCTACCAGTACACCAGCAAAGACGACACCACAGTGCGCGCGCCGGTCGCCAACTTCTGGGCTACGCGCAGCCACACTCTGCGTGCCGAGGCCGAGGAGGAGTTCCGTGCGCTTTGCTTGGAGTTCCCCCAATTCAGTTACGACATACTCAGTAAGTCTTTCTTTGCCATCGTGGCGGGCCCAGTCGCTACAATGTATCGGACCATGTCAAGACTAACCCCCTTCTAGCTCGTGTTCTCGACGAAAAGCTCAAGCGCGAGAGAAACGAGAAATTGACACCTGCAGCGGCAAGCGGGCGCAAGCGGGCTCGTCACAGCAATGTATAGGAATGGTATCATACCATTTGATTGAATTGCCATATCAGCTTCGGAGTTTGTGTTCGAGCGAAACTCGAAGCTCATTGCCCAATATCGTCCAGATGTCGGGAGAAGATGTTGGGTTAGCAAGCGTCTTGGTGTCGTCACTTTTGCTATTTCATTTTGCTTGTGGCAAAGAAACGACATCTTCGTTCAGACGGTTGGACAACACAGCTTTGCTTGCGACAGGGTATGGGCGGTACGGTATGGGCTGGGAACTGTAACAAAAAAATGATTGGGGAGCGCCGTATTCATATCGGAGCTCTGATTTGCGCCCGCTTGTGGCAGGCGGCTCTCTAAGAGTATGCTGTAAACCAGGAAAATATAGCCATCACGGGGGTAGCCACTCCCTACAGTGTAATATATATGTGGTCACTCTCTGACTACTATCATACTTCGGTGCTTGACCAAGCATCTCATCGCGGCCGGGGGGGCCATTTTCATTACCATTCTATTCCTTCCAACCTTTGATAGGTTTCAGGAATCCAGTCATCCCAATAATCCCACCCGTCTGGCTTTTGGAACTCAGTTGCGTAGAGTCTCCATTCATTCAATATGGGCTCAGCCTCGCTCTGCGTCATCTTCGTCAAGAGCTGTGCACGTGTATTCTCCGTGAGCATATTTCCAATACGGAACCAGAAGGGGTCCAAACGACCGAAAGTGTACTGATAGCGCAGGGAGGGTGATTTAAACAACTCAATACAGATGCGAACTGCATTTATCTCTGCTCAGATACAATGATTAGTGAGTACCCTTCTTACGGGCTGTGTATAATGCCTTCAGGGGCACGAGAAACACAGAGCGTGCACGCGCACACCCTTTTGTGTTATCATGGTGCCTTCAGGGGCCGACAGAAGGGTTATAGAATTACATACCCTGTTCCTCCATGAACTCCAAGAAACTTTCGACGCGGAAACTGGAGTACTCGAGCACAGAGTCCGGCTGTGGCGGCCGCGCGACCCCGGCAGTGCTGAGCTTCATTGTCCAGGTGTCGCTGCCGCCGATGCGGCGGTCCACAGACAAGCACACCCCAAGGGGGGAAATATCGCGCAGCAGCAGGTGGTTATGGTTCTTCTCGCTCTTCGTCAAGTTTATGGGACGAGAACGCTGTCTCCAGCCGCGCCGCGAATACTTCTTGTGCAGCTCGACCTCGTAGTCGGTCATCTTCGTCAATGCCACCGTCTCCTCGAAGAGTAGCGTCGCGCGAGGGAAGATGCAGAACGCCCGGTTCCACGAAATGAAGTTCACGATGCACGACGTGTAATAGGTCCCCAAGATGGCGTGCACTGGGTGGTGTTTTGTGGCGACAAGCTGCACTTTGCAGCTGGTGCCGCCATCGCCGGATCTGGTGAAAGTAATGATCTGTGACGCTCACCTTGTTAGGACGTATGATTCACAAGAAGGGAAAATATGAAATGGAAAAGAAATGAGGAAGAAACTAGAATAATTTGAACATCACTAAGGGGCGAGGCCCCTATGAAAACACGAAATTGGCAACGAACTCTGTTTATGTCTTGCAATCGGCTGGCATTTTCGTAATCCCAGTGCTCGAGTTCTTGATTCCTAGCCTGCTCGTAGCCCTCGACCTCAGTCAGATACCTCGCCAGACTCTCGACACCGTGGCCGTCCCGCAGGTTGATGTCCAGGTCGGACTCAGACCAGAACTTATTCGCGAAAAACTGCAGTGCGAAACTGCCCCCTATCAGCGCATCGGCACGGCCCAGCTCGGTTCGGAATGCTCTGGGATTCTGAAAGAAGCGCCCCAGTTTCTTGTTGATATCCCAGAGGTCGCTGTAGATGTCCGCACGCAGGCCGGACGAGGTACGACAGAGATTAAGAATGCTCCTCGTGTCCAGGTCGCGGATGATGCGACTCTGTATGGGATATTGACTGAGCAGATAGCGAAGGATTGAACCATTTCCGTCACCGGTGGCCTGCATCTTGGACATGCCGTTGTAACTCATTCACGAGACGACCTTATTAAACACAGGTAGGCGGGTTAAACGTTGAGGTGTGTCGGGAAACAATGTCCTCCTCTTCGTATTTTCAATATCAGAGAAGCTCTGGCTGCTAGACAACAACAGATCCCAGGCTGCAGCTGAATGCCAACGCGCAGACTCTCGATATGAGCCCCGGACTTCAGCTGCCCCACCAACCGTACCGAAATAGTACATAATACAGGGTAAACATTGGCTGTTACAGAACGTGTTACGCGCCTTATCTAGATCTATTATCGAGAAAAACATCACGGCTGAAGTCTCAGCAACCCCCTAATAGACGTGCATGATCAGCATAGTCATGCTAACAAGACACCAAGAGGTAGGAGGGTTGACGCGAAAATGAAGTGATGGCTATGAGCGTGTGTCTCTTTACTATCTTGACAATAGGCCGAAGCCTAGGACGAACCTTCGTGAATGAGGTCCGGCACAGATCCACAATCACACGGATGAAACTCTAGCATTGCTCTGGCGCTCCCAGCGGACTACAGCAACGGCAGTGACGGAGTTGTGAAGAGTCGGGAGGGTCAAGGGGAACTATGCAGGCATAAGATATTCATTACCTTTCGAATCTATTTCTTTGCCCTATATTCAGCTCATACAATTACCAATAGGGCATATACACTGATATGTGGTGAACATTAGCATCACGAAGCGACAAGGTGATACCTACTTCAGCTTATGACTCTTCAACTTAGTCAAGTCCCTCGAGATCAAGGGCATGAATATTCGATTTCATAACTCTAATGTTTCTTCGACCATGCTTTCGAAGCTTTCCTGGCTACCCAGAAATATGCTTCTGTCGGTATCAGACATGCCGAGAGCCGCCAGAGGCGCTGCGAAGCCGATTTGACGTGGTTCACGTACGCCTCGTCCTTACCATCATCCGGAGTGGTAGCGCGAAACCAGTCACTCGCCACATCAAGACACCGATAAGTACAAATTTCACAAGGCGTCTGTCAACCTATCTTGCAAGTTAAGACAGACTGATGTGACTAGCCAACTCGGTACGACACTGAGAACCCGGATGGGATGACATGGACACATCCAACCACTGTGGTACCCTCGCACTTACACCGAACGCCAGGGCGCCGCATATGATGTATCATTAGGGCTGGTAAAAGAACTAGCCGACTGTAGGCAAGATCTTTCGATAACTCGGGTGTCTCCGCCTATCTGAGTTATGATCAATGAGGATATGTTGATGCATTGATATCACAGATATCGAGTAAGTTGGATTGGCAAACTTTCCGATACGCTCCTCGCGGAAGGGATTGAAGAAGTCGTTTAGCGGCAATGCGAGCGATCGGCCAAGATGCTCACAACTTGAACATATATGGAGTTTTGCACGAACGAAGAATATAGCAAAGAACTCGCTTGGCAGTTTGGGGGTCGCCGGCAGTGGTGAGGAGAGGGAACGTTAGATGGGGATCATTCCCAAGTCGTGAGTAGGCGGAGTAAGGATCATTGGGAAGCCATTGTGAGAAGCGACTCATCGACAATTAACTGGTAGATGCCAATTCGGCTGTTGAACTTTGCATGTCGCTCGCTCTATCGTTGCTGGGCATTAGTAGTTAGTTGTTGATCTGTTATCAAGTCGATCAGTCTTAGCCAACGTCCAAAAGTCTGGTCGGTACACGACAAGCCACCGAGAGCTAGCCGTAGGCTAGAAATACCGGCAGTAGTTGATCGGGTTTCTCTTGAAAGTAGACTTTCACCCAGGGCACTTCATCCTTCCTTTTCAATATATCAAGCCATTCGGACTTGGATCGTCTCACTGCTATCACGAATCGTTGCTAGGAACGTATTTGTCCCACAGGGGAAATTCCCCCCTTGGGCCTATGTTATCGGCACTCGGAGACAAGAGAAAGTCGGCCGAGATCCTTGCTAGACCGCCTCATAGTATTCTAGATGTCGGTTCCTCCCACGGCATATTCATAATGCCGAACGCCGCCCCAGAAAGCACGAACCGCACCTTCACTACCCATGCGTATTATACGACTGTATACCCCCGGATATTTCGGACGAACAGGGGCTAGGAAGAGTTCCGGGGCGACGTGATAGTGGCAAGAGTGGTAGAGCCAACGCTCTGCCAAGGCAGGCTTTTGGAATTGTCAGGTATAAGAGGGCGGCTTATGACTAGGGTCCAGGGTGCGACCAGGTAGCTTCATTGCATTAAACATTAATAATCAGTCAATTACTGTTCTGTCTATCTCCCCGACTGGAAAATTTCCATGTTAGGTGGCTGCTCGGAGCTAGCTTTGTCAGTGAGTACCTATCTCCGGCTATGTTGATAGGTGGATCTCCACGTACATTTGCGTGGCCTGGTTACGAAAGCGAGGAACGAAGCTTGTGATGTTGGAGATGCGACTGGTCACCGCGGGGGTTCGCAGACTTACGCGAATAGAACAGGGGATGGAAATGGATGACTCAATCTACGTATCTAGCTACCTACGCTAGCTGGGTAGGATTTTCTGTGTTGCGAATGTGTGCCTATGGCCCGTCCAGTCTCGTCGTCGCCAGGGGAACTCCATCGAATATAAAGATACTCGTCCCAGCCACGGATATATGCTTTGGATCACCACGCCCTTTATAACCTCGCTCACACTTCCCTCTTATTTCTTTCCCGACCAGCCTACCACAGCCTAAGCGCCTTGTAATTCCTCGAACCATCAGGCAACATGCATAGCAACACTGTAGTCCTCTCGATAGCCGCTCTCGCAGGCACCGCGCTGTCCCAGGCATCCGGCAGCGCATTCTGCAGCTCGCTCCAGAGCTCCTTTTTCGCCACCCTGTTCGCTGAAGCACCGACGACACCAGCGGACATCGCCTCCTTCGCCGCCACAGCAACAGGCGTTCCACCGCTCCCCACGACGGTCGACCCCTCGGGGCACCAGGACCAGCTGTGCGCGCTTGCTACGGCACTCCCCTCGTCGCTTCTGCCAGAGTTCCAGACCTGGGCCAAGGAGCTCCTGGATTTCGGGAGGAGCCGCAGCGACGATATCATCAACTACGTCACCGACTGCGCTCCCCAGTCCGAGGTCGCCAGCATGACCAGCTACATCGACTACGTATTCACCGCCACGGGCAACATCTGCACCGAGACGACGGCTACTGCTACCGCTACCCCTGGCAGCACATCGAACGGCACTTTGCCGACCGGCACTGGCTCCTTCTATCCCACCGCTACTCCATCGACTACTCTGATTCCCGTGGCCGCTGCCGCTAGGCCTACTGGTGTCCTAGGCATGGCTGCTCTGGGTGGTGTGATCGGTGCTGCGGCGATGCTGTAAACGGCCTCGCTCATCGGTGGAGGAGACTCGGACGTATTAGAGGGTATCCGCGTCCATGCGACTTAAATCTTAATTAGGGGATCAACGGGTCGGTCCTTTTAGTGGAGCTTTCCCCCGGGAGCTAGAGGAAGAAAAGAGAAAGGGGGGCTGGTTCGAGTGGGGGAGGTCAACATAATGTAAATTACTTAAAAACTGAGAATCCAAAAGGGGTGTAAGTCTATTATGTAAGCCGTAAATGCAGGTCTCCAGCTTTGGAGACGGATTTTTTTTTTTACTTAAGGTTAATTGCCGACGACCGATAAAGTCTTAGGCCATGTAAGGCTCTCATTGGGATCCAAGCCTCTCCCCCATTCTCGCCCAACATTACCTACTGCACTACCTACATAAGTGGCGGCAGCGGTCTCGGGTTAGCAGGTCTCAGGCGTCAATTGCTATAGACTTTAAACGATGAGACCATTTTGTGGGCCCTGGAAGGGGGGGTTCGGCTGAATAGGTAGGTATTTTCGAGGTTCAACGACTTCGTCAACCCGATGCTCTGAATCTACGCATACTGCTCTACCTTGAGAATTCTGCCCGGGCCTGTGACGGATACGACATGGACTCACAAAAGTATTCCTTATCACCTCCCGGGCTCGATGAGCTCGCCGAAAAGCTCAAAGCTCCCCTCGCCGCCAATTACGAGTTCTCCACGGCTAGCGTCGTCCAATGTCCCGATCTTCGGGCGCCGCCTTTTCGTCTAGCCACGGAAGGATTATCGGGAGATGAGAAGGTAGCAGACGTTGGAAGCCTATCGAACCTATTCCCTCGTCCTCGGTTCGATATCAAATGGTCCCTACCCGAGATTGCTTCCGCTATGGAGATGAGTCAGCAGAGGGGGAGTTTAATCGGTGCTGGCGGCGGCCCGACCGGTCGGAACAGCGAGCTTGCTCCGAATCTGAAGTGGGAGGGTCGGTTTGAAAACATCGATAACCAAACAATGCTTGCTAGGACCGCCGACGGCAATGCTATCGTGGAAAGAAGCTTGTCTCCAGACTGTACAATGATGGTCAACTTGTTTGGGTCTCTGGGTGAGCCGGGCCCGGTGCTGAAGATCACAGCGCGAAAACGGATCGGGCCCGACAAGAGCTTCACTCAGTGCATTCGTAAGGCACTCTCCGCGGCGTATGGCGATTCGCAAACTATCAGCCTTGGGGGTGCGTTCTTAGTCGGATCTGGACAGGCACGGTTTCACATTGTGAGAGATGTTCTAAAAGACGAGGACCTGCCCTCTGATAATTATGAACAAGTTGAGAAAGATTTGGTGACATACCACGATTTTGATGGACCCGTTGTTTGCCTTTCAGTCCTGCACTCGGCTAATCCGGGCGGGAAACTTGATCTACGAATGGAACATACGCATGCGTTCTCTCCCGTCGATGGGCGAAATGCTGGCGGTCATTATCACTATGACATTGACGATCAAGAGGTGGAGTATGAAGGCTATTTCAACACAGCAAAAGTGTTGTACTGTATTGACAAGTCGACTGCGACTAGCGTCTGAGCAGAGATATGCATGGGTGAGACTACTATAACAGAACAACCCTGTAATAGAGATAATGCTTGCTCAGATCTGTTACAACATCTTTTAGCTTTTCCTCCTCTGTGATCGCAGAGAATGTTTAGTTTATCTACAGGTCCGTCATTCGACTACCTGACACCGACACTTTCATTCGTCAGGCTAGACTTAACACGCGCCTGATCTGACAGGCTAGCCCGAAAGAAAGCTGGGAGTCAACCGCGTCACGCAGTCTCATTAGGAAATATATGGTAGGCTCTTCACCTGTCCTGTCCTACCCTGAGGAGATCATCAGACTTGACTTCATTTGTTTCATGATCACAGGCGTAAAGAGACCGCCACGCGAAGAGTGTTGACAGCAACTCCATCTTATAAGGCTATATTTAATAATTTCTATGACATAATGTACCCCCAATATCCCCAACGCCTTGCTAACAGTTAACTATTTCTAAGCAGCCATGCGTGCGAAGACTGGCTGTCTTCAGAAATACTACGAACTAGATGACATGCCATTACCAACACTAACTAAGATAGTAAAAACCCGGCATCGTTTATTGCGGAGGATAATACGGCTGGCCAGGGGCTGGCGTGCCCTGAGGGCCATAGGGGTTACCATGGACCTCTTGGGGGGCAGTCTGATTGTAGACACCCTGGGCACCAGCGTATCCCGTGTTCTGCTGCGGAGTATAGGGGTCGTAGGCAGGAGTCTGGGTAGCATAGGTAGGAGGCTGGTGTTGCTGCTGCTGCTGGGCCCATTGAGGCTGTGGCTGTTGTTGTTGGTTGATGAAAGGCTGGGACTGGCCGGCTTGGACAGGAGTGGGTGCCGCAACACCGGAGGCCTTCTCGACGTCTCCGCTATGCTTAGCCCACTCAAGGCGGAAGAAGTGAGCAACGTAGGCGAAGGTGATGACGAAGAGAATCAGCGGCACGGCACTGACACCGGCTACGGATGAGAGCACGGCAAGGCCGGTCGGGGTTGCCACGGCCGCACGCTTGTAGACGGTACAGTGGCCAGAGTTGATGGTACTGCCGTCACTATAGCAATCCGCATCGACCGAGTAGATGAAGCTGCTGCGGAAGGCGGCATTCGCGCCCAAGCTGGCAAGCCACAGTATGATCATAAAGAAGTCCAGCGACAGAACCGCCCATGTGTTATAACCGGAGCGGCAACCCGCCGAGTGTTCGGTGAGGATTGCATACAGCGCAATGATCCATGTCAAAACACCCTATTTGAAAATGTACAGTTAGCCAACAGGTATGGAAAGATTTCCCTCTTCTCTCAGAAAGAAATTGATATGCGCATGTGTATAGGGTTCACGTACGGAAGCAATCGCAACGCCCAGTGCATCAGCGTAGTAGCCATGGATGAAAAATCCAGCCAAAGCAACAATGATCAACGAGAAGACAATCTGCGCGATTCGCAGACCGATAAACCATTTCGGCGTCGGGATGAGGACCTCGCCTTTCTTGACCGACTCCATTGCTCTTGAGATCTGTTTATGTTCGCTTAAGTCAGGGTTCCTTCCTGGGGTTGATCTGCGTCACGCTGTGGTCCGATGAGATCTACCAGTAACCTCGGGCACGCGTAAGTTGATGTCGTTGATTGCTTCTCCAGCAAACGCCAACATGGGCAGGGAGCCTCGTTATATTTGTATAAACTCCCCTCCGACTCTTCGCCGCAGGCGAGACCGACCGGTCTTCGAACAGACCCGCTCATGCGCATAACATATTGACCACTTCTACTTGGCATGAGACCGGCAGGCATATTCACAGCGAGGCAGAACAGTGAGTCGGATTCTATTAGCTAGCTGATCAACTAGCGCTTCAGCCGCACCTACATCTCGTGATTGGGATCGCGGCAAAACAGTTGAATTGTAACCACTAGCAAGACCTGGCCAATATCCCCAGCGCGCCAGTGGACTAAGGTGGGCTAAGAGATAGCCTCATGCCTCTTCCAGCAGTTATTCAGCTCTTACAGCCACTCACGTTAGCACACGAAGCGAGTAGGTCCCAGAGGCTCCTTGGCAGGGCAGATTTATGTGTGACGATTTATGTGTGACGCGATCTCGAAAAGACCTGATCAGCCATTTCAGATTCCTTTTTCTTTTCACCTTCATATACTTATGTTACATACTACGACGCTGATCTAGATTCACCAGTCACCTGATGAGATAGTCCCAGCTGAATATTAAAATAAATCTTATATGGGAGCACCTGTCTCTTTGATAGGAATTGATCGTTTGAGCAGGAAGAAAAAGTTAGCTCCTGTATAAGAACTTGTGGTGGTGGAAGTCGAGACCCCAGATTCTAACCCAAGATCTCAGCCCGCTTTAAATCAAAGTATCTAGATTACCAAACAGGTAAGCTTAAATTGACGATCCACCATGACCCTCATGTGAAGATAAGCACGGATGAAACTTATAACGGCCGACTCAAAAACTACCAGCGTAGTAGATGGTGAAAGTTTACTTTACTCCCGGACATACTGATAGGTGCAGTGTGGTTGGTGAGTTGGCACGTTTGCGACGCTGTATACCACTCGTGCAAATACTCAGCATAACCTTCATCACGGCATTCGACCAGCGGCCTAAGGTGTGCTCTTAGTGATTTAGCGAGCCACTATACTACTGTACCATGTGCTGATGAGGCCGAGGCGCAGCTGCATGGGACTGCTGCAGGGGGGCGACAAGCTGAAGCTGTTGTCTCATGCCAGTACTTTTCACCCCCGAAGGATAATGGACACAGCAGATAGAACAGAGGAAGCCCTGAAGTCTTGCAGCCCAGTGCATACTAGTACTAGAGTAAGCCACCAAAAGCCGACAGTACCGAGTATGTGGAGGGAGGCCGCCTTGAGTCTTTGATTCCGCGCTCGGGAGCATGAGGCCCTCTGATTTGCCAAGCTATTCAGAAGAAATACTGATTGGAAGCTAGTGTGCCTATTTTCGGATACCTACTCAGCACATATATTCTAATTGCGCCGTCCTCTCTTACAAGGTCGACGCTCAGTTCGAGGTCCAGAAGTCTCGGCCATCGCCCCCTACACTAGATGTTCTAGTTTGTCCCGTTACAAAAAGCGGAATAAGATCCTCAGTATGGTCTTCAACGCTTCGGAATATACCTGGTGTACTTAGATTGCGACAAGACGAAAAGCTTGAGTAACTACCAATGAAACGCTGTCACGTTTAATTGCCTTTCGGAGTCGCAGTCCAAGTCAGACGACGAGAACGGAAAGCTACCCCAACCAGTTCGTTGAATAGCGCACTGAAGTCATTCGGTTCACAATAAGTATCTTCCCGATAATCGATGCGGATCTGCTTTGGTAACATATCAACATTATACTGAAGTCGGTTAAAACTACCCCAGGAGAAACGATGAAGGAATAAAGGAAATTACCTTGGCCTGTTGTATACTACACTTTTTAGCGTCCACTTTCTAGAGTTATTTCGCAGTTAAAGGCACCAAGTCCTAGAGTACCGAGCCACCACGATCAATGATAACTTTGGTAAAGCATTATTGGCACCGGCCGTGTTGTATGTTTAAACTAAGGCTCAGCTAGGTTGGCAAGTAGAGGTGAAGTATTGTATTTCACTATCGTGTATCTTCTGTGGGAGATTCCGGGCAAGGCGTACATTGACCGCTCCAGCGGGCTTTCGACGCTTAGCCGTTCTTCTCACCCAGCAGTAGCAGTAATTACCAGTAGTGAAGACGGAGCAAAGCGGGCGCTAATGCCGCCAAGGACACCCAAATTGCGTCCATACAGGGGACCGCGTTGAGTCTGCGAAGACTTAAACAAAGCATGCAACGAACGAACGGCTTCATGCAGACAAGTATTCCCCCCGGCGAGCTACCACACGCTGGCTTGTATCTACCATCGTATAAGTGTGCTGGGGGGATATTATAATGAACTGGCACAGATCTTGTCACGGCGCATGTGACAAGAAGCAGCTCACAGACTGTGGAGTTCTGCTAATAGCGTCCCAACTATTAATAGAAACTGGCTTTCTACTAATTTACTATTTTGCCGCTTTTAATCTTGCAAAGATTGAAACAAACCATACGCCACACTGAAGCTCGGTGTCTATCAAAAGGAGGAGCCGATGAGCACCACGTAAGAGTTCCTAATTCGTCTGTGCAGCGTCGTACTCGCTGACAATGACCGCTCATAAGCGACTTGGATCCCGCAGTTCAGTGCCATCCCCAGTGACCTAGTCGCGGCTGTGGCTCAGCCTGTAGATAGGCAAATCAGGAGGCAATTTGATTGAGAGCCGTGAACCTACAAATAAGGCTCCAATATTTGATCCGTTAGACCTTATGCATTCGGGAATTACCTCATCGAGAGTTGCTTCTTGAATGTCATAATGAAAACTTTGCGACGCAAAGCTACTGGCCTATCTGATCCCTGGTGGCGACCTGAGCTCAAAGCTAACGACTACCCAGTTGGCGAAGCCCACGATGACGAGGAAACGTACCTCGAGCTTGCGAAGAAGTGGGCTGTAGATGAGTATGTCGAGAAAGCGTCGTCATTTCTGACTTCATTACTGACAAGTATGATCTGTTCAGAAAGACCTTGGAACATTATCCTTACTTAGCCCGGGTCAAGAGACTATCAGAGGCTGGCTGGATCCACCTGAGACTTTTGGCAGATTTTATGTCCATTGGGACAGAACCTAAGCGTTGGAAAGATCTTAGCACGGACCAGCAAGATCTTAGCACGGGTCAGCTATTAAGTCCCAAAGACATATCAGACAGGCAGGCAGAGCGTAAAAGGCGCATTGAGAAAACAAATGTCTCTGTTCTGAACTACTACGCTACTGAGGTGAAGAGGGAGAATTTTACTTCTGCTCAAGCTTTGAAGGACGGTTTGCATAACAGCACTAAAGACAGCAACATTAGATTTAAGCTGTATGTAGTAGAGGATCTTTCGAGAGATGTTATCGAAATCTTAGGATCGGCATGTAAGTATTCGTCGGATCTAGTTAGCCCTCGTCTTTGGGTATTCTCTTATCAGCGCATGCGACTATCCTTCGAGCCCATCAGCAGAGGCAACTGCTGACTGTTTCTTACTATAGTTAATATCGAACCAGATTTCTTCAGGGCTCACATTGTAGATTACGCCTGGTGGAACGTCCGCGATCGTTGGAGGAATCCGCCAATGCTTGATATTGTGAGCCGGCATCAGAACTGGACGCAATTGAGATACGTCACTGCTCGTTACTTCGATGTTAACAAGAAGCATCGCCAAACAGATTGCCATCAAAACTTTAAAGAGGCTGCGAAAGAAGCAGACAGTTTTAATATCTTGCGTCGGGTAGATGACGACTTAAGCAACAAGTCATTTTGGGATAAAGAGGGAGCGATTGTAGGATATACAAGATCTAGGGCAACATTTTGGCTACAGCCCACACATCTTCAGCAGGGCACTCCCGTTGGTGAGTTGTCACTCACAATTCTAACATCGAAAACGTGGCGATTAAACTTGGATTTTAGGTATACTGCTGTTAGACCCAACCGTGGCTAGAGGAGTTCCGTTATGGCGTGGTCGCCGTCCGCTATGGTCAATGCCACCAACAGAGAACGTCTCGAAGCCTCCAAGCCAAGATAATCTCTTCGAAGATTTTATCTTCTGGGCTCAGCAGAAGGACCTCTACCCCAACTACACAAATGATGATGCTTCACGAGCTCCTGTTCCCATACAAGTGCTCTTGCACCTGATTTGTTCCGAATGGTTCACCATGTCAGACTATATCAAGACAAGATTGAATCAGTTGGACTGGGAAATTATCAAGCCTGAGTTCTTCAGGCTTAGCAAAGTGGGAGTCGATAATATGCTAGAGAAGCTACACATGTGGCGACGACTCGTCCCCCTGTATAGGGAGATGGTTGACGAGACAACTCGCCATATTGATCAGTTCTCCTCTCGAATTGAAACACTTGTAGAGATTCTCGAGAGTAGCCCAAATCAATCATCGCAACAGTCTACAGGAAACTCATCGTCAACGAGGAATTCTATACCAGAGCTGGCCCGACGGAATCTAACCAGCTACTACGATCAAGACTTTGAGCTCATTACGGAAAAATTGGAAGAGTATCAAGCTCGCATCGACCAACTTACAGCAGTTGTTACCGCCGTCATATCAATTGATAATTCGCAGCGCAGCTTGCAGGACAATCGCAACATTGGCCGTCTCACCTTGTTAGCAACCTTCTTCATACCTCTCAGCCTGATCGCCGGGATCCTTTCAATGCAGTCCAACGTGAGCGAGATCAGTGGCTTTACTTTCAAGGTCTATTTTGCGACTTCGCTGCCCTTGGCGATTGTGATAGCCGCTGCTACACTCACACTTTCGCTATCTAAGTCGGAGAACAAGAAAAAACTGATGAGTTTCAAAAGGGTCATGGGGAGTTTCAAAGTTCATCAGAAAAGCGACTAGACATCAAAATTTTTTGAAACCCTATAAGTGGGTTGCAGAGAAGGGCGAAGAGTATCACGATGTAGCGATCTTCCGCTGCTTCTTCCACTTGTTCCTTCGATGTGAGAGTCGGTCAGTACCTACAGCAGGAGAGCGAGGTTTAACGAAGGTGATATGGCCATTGTAGCTTTTATACGGATAGAGTTACCTTTTTGTTACGGCCAGGAAGCTCGTAGAATAGTCATTCAGCCCTTTATCTTTTTGGACACCTCGAGTCTAATTATCTCATCAGCTAATCTTATACATTTTCGTGCCTCTAAGCCTCTATTATATTGTCTTCGCCGATAACGTTTCGTATTATCCAGCTGCTACAAAGATGCTTTCTGTTACAACGATGCATTATTGGCGCCTCGCGGCTTGCACTGATCCAACGTGATCTTCTTCTCAGGAATGGGCGTAGCGACACTTCCCCAAGCGACAACGACGCTATCCTGTTCTCGATTAATCTTGAGCGCGTTCCTCGACAACTTGACAGCTCGGTGACCGCGTTCCAACATTTCCTGATGATAAGACTCGAGTGCATGTCGAGGCACAGTGGGATAGCTGTTTCGAAAGCTCTCGATCACTTTACCGAGGTTGAGTGCATCCTGGATCGCATGCATTCCTCCTTCGCCTCGGACTATTGGAGCTGTCAGCCGACGGTGTATAGTGTCAATCTCTCCTCATCATAACTCACAAGGTGTCATCGGGTGGACGGCGTCACCAAGCACTGTGACTCTCCCTGTATTAGGTAGTGTCGGGATTATCGCGTCGCGGAAAACTGGCATTCCGGAAACTATCTTTTCGGCTGGTGATAATAGAAAAATCTCGCGAAGGCCAGGCTCAAGTGCTTCTGTCATCTTCAGTATATGATCTCGCTTGGCTGATTTTGTAGCGTGTTGTAACCAGTGGTCTGGTTTATCGGCGTCCTCGTCATCCCAGCAGATGTACCAGTAGTAGTCCCCCGAGAAATCCTCATTGACCTTATTCAACCCGGAGAAGATGGCGTAGTCCAGAGACTTGGAGGTCATTGAGTAGGCACTGTGCCCGAGAGACAGCTGGCGCTCCATCGCTTCACCTGAGAGTGTTGTTTCACCCCAGATGCAGGCGAGTTTGATGGGATTGAGAACCTCAGCGTTGGGTCGTCTGAGCATATGCTCTCGAACTGTTCACGTCAATACTTTCTACTTAGGTGGAAGGAGATACTTTGGGTCATTCTGGAAATATCATGAACAACGCTCACCTTTACTATTCACCCCATCGGCGCCTATCAACATATCCCCCGAACTGCTTGTCCCATCCTCGAAGTATACGGTAACCCCCGTTGCACCTTCTTCCACACTCCCCAGCTTCTTCCCAAACTGAATAGGAATGTTGGTGCTAAGCCACTTACGAAAGAGCAAGCGATTTAGTCGTAGACATGGAGTGTTGGGCGTATTCTGCACACCAATTCTTGGCCCCTCTCGGCCATAGAAGCAGATCTGGGGTTCCAACTTTAGGGGTACCAAATGGTCTGCCGATTCTCGTAAAGGTGGCATATCAGAAGGAATAGCTGATACTAATTCTTCTGTAATCCTAAAGCTTGACTATAAGCTGGGCACGGCTAGGAAGCTCTGTAGACTTACGAGTGCACGCCGATGGCGTAGCCGTGACGGGTTGTAAGGTCATTATCGCTGTCAAAAATCTGAAATGAGACCCCTTGTTTTCGCAGGCACTGGGCAAGAGTGAGGCCGGCCAACCCAGCCCCAGCGATGATAATATGAGGTTTGGTGGTATCGAGAGTCATGTTGAAAGTGCTTTACAAACCACCCCGAGTGAATTCTGTACGAGCACAGACGACTTCATCTTAGCACAGTTATATGGCAATACATACATCTAATAAGTTTTATATCTCTTCGTAAAAGAGGCTCGGGCTTAAGCTCGGTCATTCGCTCGTTCACCTAGGTCTCGATTAGAAATGGAGTAAGGTTACAACCTTCACCTCTCTCGGAACATCGTGGGTCATCGTGTCGTCATCTGCTTGTTGTCGGGTCTCGGTTAAACTAAGCGACCTCGATCATTTTTAATCCTAGTACGTTTTGATCGCAACCGGAAACCCGAAACCTTAAGTTCAACGGATAATACACTATTCGACTCCAAGAGGGATAGTATGCTAAGAAATTTAATGAGAAGTGAGCTTCTTCTGATCCCCGAGCTCGGCCCCGACTCCGAGAACGAACGCACTAGCATCCGAACAAATTCAGTCGAGAGATGAACAACCTTGTCATTTGCTCGCAAATATGCCGAAGCGAATGATTCGATTGAGTCAACTATCTCTAAGGAGAAGCTTTAGTTGCCATTCTACCGGAATGCAACCGCGAGGTTACATCAACTGATTACAGCATTTTTCGATTTAAAGACGGCAATTGCCCGCCATTAGCTCAAACCTAGAGCACGTGTAGCATGTCGTCAACTAATAGCCAAGTTCAAGGCCGGTCCTTCCATTTGCTTGTACATGTGGGAGGCCAAGTAAAATTCGCGGTTAATTCCCAGTGCTGGAAGCATTAACCAGAGTGGATGCATCGCCCAGGAGACTGAAAATGAAGCTTATGAGTTGTATTGTGCTCAGAGGCAGATGTCACGTCATACAATTTCAAGGGGTCTCCCATTTCTCTGCAATGGGTGTCTGTCTTGAAAGCCCCAAGAGGACGGAGCTGAAAATGTATAAATATTGCAGGCCACACAATTCGACACAGTTACTCTTTCATGACATAGATGCCCCGCTAGCATTCAGCAGCAGTTTAAGTACGTCCCTGTTCTTCTCTAAAGGTACTACAAGAGCGGCCGCTTCTGTACAGGATGCACTGACTCAAATGATATCAGTGTTACTTATACATAAATACTTCGTACGATCGAACGGCGATTCACTGGGGAGTTGCAGTAGCAACCGACTACGGCACCCGATGCGCAACCCTCTATTATAGCACCGAGAGTGCTTTAAACGAGAGACGGCTCTGAGTTCACAGTATATGCGTAGCCTAGATTCATTAATACTTCTTTGCCAACAGAATGACAATGGGGGATGGGAATATCATGGATGATCGCCTCCTCATTATTATACTGTATCGCTGGTACCTACCAAAATGGCAAACCGTGAATAATTCCAGGCGGATATTAATACTAGCGCAATGTCGTCCTATCAATACCCTATGTTAAGCAACCCTTAGACGTATGGTAAATCAATCCAAGTTCTGCGCGGCTGTTTTCAGCAGATATTATGTCATTAGATCCTGCCGCCCTTGACCTGTTTGGTGTTAAGATCTCCCACTCTCACTAGCACTTTCATGTCCCACAGTAAATAAAGTTGTTATGGTAGAGCTTGTCTGTTCTAAGGTTTGAAGCTTATTAAATCGAGAAGTTAGAGCCTAATCACACCAAATTCTATGGGTAAGTATATAAACAAACACAGCTCACCTCACTAATACAGACGACTATAACTATTCTAACCCCAAAATCCTTCATTTCACAATCTATATATACTCAATTATGGTGCGCATCGCCCTCCTGCTTAGCGCGCTGGCCGCAATAGCAATCTCTTACGCTGCGCCTTGGAATATGACCACGGCTATTTCTAGCTCCATAAGCAATATCTCGCCTTACGAGACACTCGATAGCCCACCCCGAATTCCCGTAACGATGAAGAAATGCACGGGTCATAGACTTTCGGAACAAAACTACTTGCGGGCCAAGGAACAAATGATCGAATGGTCGGAGTGCCGCAATGGAAAAATATACCCCGGATCAGCTCACGCGGAGAGCTACCCGGATAAAAACTCTGGCGCGACATGGTACGTTTGCAACTGCAAATGGTTGTATGCCGACAAAGTCCCTCGCTGGGAATTAGACTATGCACAGCAGGTTCTCGAGACAGAGTGCGGCAAGTGGCAGAGTGGCTGGGTATGGAGTAAAAAGTGGGATAAGGGGTATAATGTTGTGCCTACGGAGTGGTTCAAAGCGCATGAAGTAATCGAGAAGATCTGCCCTCCACACTGCTTTTTTTGGTTACCACGTGTGCGATAATGATCAAAATGAAGAATAAAGCAGGGAAAATGCGTAATTACTGTGTTAGGAGACCTTTTTGTCCCAAAAAGACCTGTCACTTAAACACTATTCAACCATGCCCTCTGCTCATTGTCACTTTTCCCCCTATCCGAAATATCTCCCATCTTTCATAAACTCAGTGTGTTCTTTTTAGTTCCCAATGAGCTATATATAGACTATAATTGGTGTTGTGATACGCACAATGCGACTATGTGCAGTCTTTGTATATATTGATGAGACAGGCTCATTGTGTGTTGCCTTTCTACACAGAAACATCGTTTGTATATAAACAGTTGTTGTGCCAGGGTAGACCTGGCATCTCTATAAATTATCACTCTGCGTTATCTCGATACAAATTAAAAGCCTAACTTCCAATCACAAGTTTCCACAACTCAAACCGAAAGAAATACAGTACCTCACTTACAGTACCGCACAATGGCCGCGTACCCACCATTTAAGCTGCTACCTTACTTTGCCCCTTCTCCGGTTCCACTTCCTAGTTACAAGGAAATAGTTGCTGCACCGTCTACCATGATGGGAACTCAGAATCCATCACGCCACACCGTCAAGGTCGGAGAGCATTTTATAGTCAAATACGGCACAAAAATCAATTTCGCCGAGGGTGTGAATATGCTGATCATCAGACAGTACACGAATATTCCAGTCCCAACCCTTTATGCTATGTACAAACACGAACCCAGTGGGTCAAATGTTATTGTCATGGAGTATATCCCGGGTGAAGTACTTGGGAGTTGTTATAATAGTCTGAGTCCCGAGGACAGGTTTTCAATCGGAGCCCAGTTGAGACAGCATTTAGGAGAGCTACAGAACATTCCCTCTTCGGGATATTACGGACGGGCTGGAGCTCGGCCTTACCAGGCACACGATGCCTTGTTCGTTAAGAAGGTAGGCCCGTTCGATTCTGCCAACGATTTCCTTGAGGCATACTTTCGCGCTCAATTCCTCGAACTAATCAAGATGAATGACCCCGAGTTTAACGAATTTAAACGTGCGTTCCTCGACTCGTCCAAGGGCTATGACGCGCCGGTTTTCACGCACGGCGACCTTCATCACAGAAACATTTTATTGCGTAGGGACAAATCCCTTTGCATAATAGACTGGGAATTGGCGAGCTATTGCCCCAAATACTTCGATTTCATGAAGGCTGGGTTATATGAAACAGTAACCGCGGGACTATCGGAGAACGAGGAAGAGTCTTTTCTTCCATATGCCGACTTGGCTGAAGAGATGGCTGTGGCGCGCGACAATTTTGGTTATTTTTAAATTGAGAATCTCCCTCATCCAGCACGAAACAATAATAGGAATAGGAACATATGCGGATGGAGATCATATCTCCAGGAGAGTGCCTCTTCGTTTTTCTTCAATTTATTCCTTTCTCATCCTTTCTAGGTGCACATTTCACAAGAGCTGCACCACGTACGGTAATAAACCAAGAATTCTAATAGATATGAACCAGAGATAGCGTAAAATTACTTCCACCCAGAACAAATATTTCTGCTATTATGAAGGTATCCATTGCTCCAGAGAGATCGTCGGGTTCAGGCAATGAACCAAACGCCGTTGCAAGATATAACTAAAGGCCCCCCCACCGGCTCCTCGGGGTTCCTATCGCTAGGTTCTACGAAGAGCGTTCTCTTTCTCTTATCTAGATATCCTGCTCATCTTGTAGCCGCTCCCTGGCATTCTCGTAGTTATAAATCTCGCGGTAAGAGCCATGAGCTAAAAGAACCTTGCGTTCTGTCTGAGTGGCGGCATCAACTCCTAAGAAATAGCGCAGAAGCTGCCTTCACGCATGAAACATTCGGCGAGGCTCGAAATTCATGGAAGACTTGCCGTAGGTATTTCTCAATAGGTCGGGATTCCAGATGGAGGCGACTGAAACGGGAAATCACGGTCTCAATTGGTAATCAACTATAACCATTTCATCAGTAGACCCTATATTTCCCAGCCCAAAGAGTCGATGGCCGGGAAACTGAACTTGAACAAAGAATACCTGGCGAAGTTGCAACAGAGTCTTTGTCAAACTTATTTCTAGCCAATAGTGTAGAGTAGATAGTTTAATGGTGCATAAATCACTCCGAGCAGTAAGATCATTTATAACAGTAGCAAGATTGAGCGGCCCTACGTTCCGCGGGCCATGAACATTCTTTAGATCGTGAAGAAACTCGACGACTTGACCCGTGCGACTGCCGATGTGGTGAAAATCGTGCTCCGGGTTAAAGTAAAGAATACATGGCTTCATCGCATCGGTCTTTGCCGTGTCTCGAACCATCTAGCAAGGTATGGACACCCGGAATAATGCCCTAGCCACATCTCGGGACTCTTTGATGACACGGAACTATTTGCTGGTAGTTTGGTAGCCATTGACAAATACGCTATAGCGCTTGTATTTGCGCGTGCTGAGTCTGGTAACCCCCTGGCGCATTAGTGTTATCGACCGATTTCTAGGCCATACTTTGATGAGACTCTTGCGCCGGAGTGCTAATTGCCAAACTTTGATCCGCAGTTCGTCCGGGAGGACTGCAAAGAGTGGAAATGTATCTATAGACGTGGGCGCCACCTCATCAGTTGCAAATAGCTGAAGATGAGATTAGGGCTGCAGTCTTCAGTTTAAGAGCTTCTTGATTGTGGACAGCAGAGAATAGAGAACGGAGTATTATGCGCTAGAGCTATTGGCGTCAAGTCCGGAACCGCAGATGCGGGACTGAGTAAGATGGTGTGAGATAGGTAAAGCTTATTGAGAACCCTAGAAAGCTTCTTATGACACTGCAAGAATCAATTATGGGTGACGTTGATGGTGCAAAAGCAAGCCACAGCTGGAAAGAACTCGAAACTCTATGCGAGGGATTCTGATATATAATCATCTTATTATTTTACAGCCTTCGAGATGGTACGTGGGTAACAGCAATATTAGAACTAGTCAGCGCCATGCTAAACACATTTCAAGTCGGACAGGCGCCGTCAAAAATCGGTGTTAAGTTATGCTGTCTTTTCTGTTCACCACGAGCTCCTGACACTGAAGCAAGGTGCTTTGCTGGAAACAGGGGATTCCTTGCATTTTCTTCCCTGATAACTAATTACACATCGGCTACAACGGTACCCATATGGAATCTCGCCGGCCACGAGCTTCTTAGACCGAAGAGAGCTGTCATTGCTACCCGAGAAGTAACCCTCTTCGAAAGATCCAACAAAGCTAAATCTTTTACTAGAGCATTGTAAAATGCTTGCCAGTACGCGGTAGCTCCGACCGCCGAATAACGAGTCTGCCAGAGGATGTAAGGTACCCAAAACTGCTGAGCCCGGCGGACAACGGAGATGCCAGCAATTCTTAATAACCAATGGAAGAATAAAAGTAGTGCAGCGGCAAAAATTCTACCGTCTGGTATGATCTTGCCTAAGAATGGAACAATGGGCCCATCAATAACGGTGATATACCAGCTATTTTGGGGCAGTGCCGATCTCATCGCCACTATACAGCAACAGACTAGTTGGTAGGCCGTGAATGCTAGGAAGTGCATCGCTGTCGCTCTAAATAGTTGCCATATTGTAGCCATCTTGGGATCCACGATCGGCCAGCCTTGCATTGCCAATCTCTCAGCTTTAGACATGAACAGAATCCTAAGAAGCCACAAGAGCACCAGCACCCAAAACTGAATTATAATGGGCACACCATACTCGAACCATAATTCCCGGGGCTCTTTGATGCTGTCGAAACCTGGAGTTGGAAGGAACAGCGATGAGAGGACTGTGGGAACGAAGCCCATTGGTATCGCAAAAAAGAAGTGTAAGCCCGGACTGATGATCTTATCAACGCATAGTTGGACTAGTTGGCTACCTAATTCCAAGAAGAAAGTAGCATAGTAGTCGAGGGCGAAGGTGGCCAGTCCTTGGAGTGTGTCCCTTACGAATTCCCGCCTGGCCGTTGGATCTAAGATCCAGGCGAAATTGCCGTCTGCGTCTCGCAGGGGCTCGCCGGCGGCGTCAACCTCCCCCCAGTGGAAGCGTCTAATCAGAAATCTTGAAATCCAGTTTTCGATCGTCTGAGTGAGAAAGAGGAATTGTAGGCTTGTAACACTCCCAATGACTTCAAAAGCCAGCGTGCTCAGTATTGCAGCGCCCAAGGTTAGAAGGACCCTGCCCAATACACGCCCTGCCCATAGCGGATAGGGATAGCTCTCTTCGAATAGCCAGCCTTTGTCAGCGCCATGGTATATAGCTATGATCAAAGCAATGAGCATAGTGCAGCTCCACGTCTCGCTGATATTTAGTGGAAACGGCGCCGGCCTCGGATCGTCTGTTACGAGATCTAGCGTATACCGGTATGTCACAACTGGATCGACATTTGCTCCACGGTTGACAACGACGTTATACCAGTATTGCCAGTAGTCGATATATTGTTGCAGCTGTGGGGGACGTGGCTGAATGTCATTCTCGTCCCCAGCATCTTGAACGTCAGCCATGTGAGTATCGTCGAGTGCTAACCTTGAGATAGAAAAGACTCTGTTAACAGTATGATCTATGGAATCATGATTTTCAATTCTGCAAGAGCGGTCGCCTATAGAATTATTGCTCAACAATCACCGTTATGCAAAACAACCGCATTTGGACACATCAAAGGGCCATTTCCAATTGCGGCTCAACAACTGGAATAAAGAGACGCCAGCTATGTCACTACGTTCCGATTCGAACGTAGCACAAAGGGTATTTCACTTTATTGTCATTTTTCCTCTGCGACAGCTACTCACTTTATTTTGATAATAAAAAATAAGAATTTATATAAAACCTACTGGCCTATGACCCTGCACTATGGCGCACAGCGTGCATGAACTTTAGCGCAGCACACATAACTTTGGTCATTTTTTCCTCCACTAAAGCCTCTTCTTCCGAACGCAATATCATTTCGTGCCCTCGCCTCAAAATTGAATCCCAATGCTGCTTGTTATTTCCAAGAACCTGACTCAGTAAGCAGGTATGCCAGATTCTGAAGTAAGAAATATCTCAGCGAATAGTAACCGGCGACGAAACCATTTCGCGGCCAACCCTGAACCCAACAGCTCTGGTCCTTACCGCTCTCAAGTCTCAGCGATGCACGCCAAGTACGGGTGCATATTGTTCGGAGAGTTCGCTGTCTGATCCTTGAATAATTATATGATTGGCGTTTATCTTGCTTCGGTGCCGTTTCTAATTCTCGGCCCAATCAGTTCTTTCCATACGGAGCCCTTACAATGGTTAATATATAGTTGGTTACGTCTTCTGAAGCCATCCGGCCGTGGCTCTTTGGCTGGCTACTTGGTCTAATCACGGAGTTGATTCACTATGTCGGATGGCTCTGCTTGAGGATGCTCCGAGGACAGCGAACAGACTCCGCGGAGTATATGCCATTGGCACTCAGAGTTTTTCTGCAGACTATGTCTTTCTCTTTTCAGCCGCAAATTACTCTACTGCTAGATGCATGGCTCTGCAAAGTGACTGAGAGAGGATGCATAACTTACGGCAGAATGTTTGGAATTATCAAGAGAAGCGACCGAAGAAAGAATGTGTATAGAGCTACAGTTGCTCCCTTACTTGCTGCAGCAAAAGTATGTACTCCAGGAGTCCATGTCAAGCCGTCTACCGTGCACTGCCTGCATGTGCAAGCACCTAGCAGTTCAAGCCGTATACAAGCAAATGAAGGGGGAGTAAGCTAGGTAAGTTGGGTCTTCATGCAATCGCTCAATTTGCTGGTGGTCCCTTCCGCCAACAGCTATTACACCACGCGCCGCTGCCAGCAAATTGGCCGGCCTCGAGCAATGTGATACAAAAGCGATGAGACTCCCGTTGATAAAATTTACAACCTCTCATCACAGATGAGATTGGAATTGGCACGAGCGACCAGGCAGGGAATCAGCATCGTGGAGACATGAGAGAGTCCCAAGACGCTGGGAAATCGATGAACAACCTCCTCTCAGAAGCGCAGGAGGTCATGGATGATGTCACGAACCACCCGTTAACCAAAATCCCACCCCAGATCCTTTAACAGCTGCTATCCGGCGGTCGTCCAACTCACAAGAATTGGGGAATATGAGTCAGCGTGCTCGACATAAGGGTAGGAATTATTGTCGCACGCGCCGAACACAGAGTTGTCGAAACCAAGGCTATTCGGCTCTCGCTTGTTTGAGACATACTGGCGGGAATAGGTGTATATAGAAAAAGAATTCTCAACCTTGAGAGACTAATACAAAAATGCAAGGTGACACCCCCCATGTCTCTCATCCTTGCTTGACCGCCCTGTTTCATTTACAACAACGCGACAACACCGAGTAAGCCACCAAGGGCGGCGGCGCCGACAACAGCTCCAGTAGGCCGAGCAGCAGCAGCGTAGGGAACCATGGTAGAGGTGGCCGTAGGACCGGGAGTGTAGGAGCCAGTTCCCGTGGGGTACGTCGTGCCATTAGAGGCGGGAGTGGTCGTGGCGGTGGCAGTAGGCTGCTTACACATGCCTCCAGTGCCGGTAAGCATGTCGTGGAGCTGGCTAGTGATGGTCGACGCTGCCTCTCCTGAGGCGATACAGTCAGTGACGTAGGCGTCGTACTGACTCAGGTGAACGCTGCCGTAGCTGAGTAGAGAGGAGCCAAAGCTCTGGAATTCCGGGATGAGCGACTTGGGGAGCGTAGCGGCGACGCTGCATACGTACGCTTGGTAGCCGTCGGGATCCTCGAAGGTGGCGTCGAGGCCGCTACTACCGCCGCCGCTGCTGCCGCCGCCGCCGCCGCCGCTGCTCGCCAGGTACGACGCCAGCGCGGGAGAGGGTAAAGGGACATCCGAGAAGGCCTGTAGGCTTTCCTGGCAGGCCGGGCTTTTGCTGGTCGTGGTCTGAGCTAGCGAGGTGCCCGCCAGGGCGGCGACAGACAGGAGGACCTTGGCGCCGTACATGTTTCTTCCGATGGGTTCCGAAAAATGGGCTTTAATCTGCAATAACTGGCTTCTCCAAAATCTAATGTACGTAGAGCGGGAGGCCAGCATTACAGAGCGGAAACTGGCTGAAGCGATTCATATACTCCTATATCAGTCGGCTCCGAGAAGTAGGATTCGAGCCGCAATGGGTAATGATCTGCACGCCGAATTACATTGGTCCGAGGATCATTCGGTGAGGTCCCGGCGCCACCCCGAATCGAATAGCTTGGCGTCGTATGAGACGACATCCCCATTCGCTGTAGACATAGCGGCGCCCTGGACATGGACAGTGCTATACGGCTTCCAAGAATAGAACTTTCTCGATCTCGTTCCTTGCGGGAATGGATCCGCGTTATGCAAGATTGATCGAAACCCAGTCATTTCAACATGGTTGGCTTATGTAGTAAGCATCTTTCAACAAGTGAATGTAAAATCCAACAGCCCCTAATTTTTTAGGCCTAAGGGTTGTCAGCGGATAACACAGCTGCCAGAAGGTATTGTACCGAGTATGCAATATCACATACAAATATGAAAGTGTTGGTACCTACCCGGCGTACAGGCTGGACCCTAGCATGGGATATATTACTCGAAGCATTATTGAGGTATAGGAACGGGAGTATGGGGAGCGCTGGGAGCAGAAGGCCGGAGAGTTTCCTGAGAATCTGCACGACATTATAGCAAAGGTGGGGTTGGGAGGATGGGTCAAGCATGAGGTTGCGAAAGCTGTCTGATAGACCGCAAGTGTGGAAGATACGGTTCATATAGATGAAGCCAATATGTAGAGGACAATGAATCCATCAGACTGGTTGTTTATCTTGGTGGATGCTGCATGCGCACGTGGCTTTCTGTTTCCAAAATGCCCATTCAGTACTTAAGTACCCATAATTGAACCCCTTAAGCTGGCTCGCATATCGGCGGCTTTTGGCGGGGTAGTTCCTCTATTTTTTTTCGGGCAGTCCAGCCCACCTTGGCGGTGGGTGGCGGTTGCTCTTGTGATAGGTACTCGCCATTCCCTCTTACGATGGCAAGCTTGGCTTGATTCCTGCACTACAGTAGGAACTTTATTTGTTTTTCCATTATACCCAGTCTATGAGGTCCAATAGAAGAAGGAAGAACAAGTAAAGGAATAAAAGATTTTACCTCATCATTTTTATTCTCTTCTTTTCCCCTGTTTCTTCCATCGGGTCTTACAATTGATCCGATTAGTTCAATTTTATTACCTCAGATCCCTATCTACCCTTAAGAACGCGAAGAAGCAATGGTTTCGACGAACGGCTCGCATACTACAAGCCTCCCCCATGTCCTCCCTCGCCCGGCAACGGTTCATTCGGCGACCGAGATCATCGGGAACACGCCCCTCGTCCGGCTCAACAAGATCCCCCAGTCGTACGGTGTAGAATGTCAGGTCTACGCGAAAGTCGAGCTCTTCAGCGCTGGTGGCAGCGTGAAGGACCGCATTGCTCTGCGCATGATCGAAGAAGCCGAGCGCAGCGGGCGCATCAAGCCCGGCGACACCCTGATCGAGCCGACCAGCGGGAACACAGGCATCGGACTGGCGCTTGTGGGCGCCGTGAAGGGGTACAAGACCATTATCACACTGCCCGAGAAGATGTCGGCCGAGAAGGTGTCGGTCCTCAAGGCCCTCGGCGCCACCATCATCCGCACGCCCACCCAGGCCGCCTGGGACGCCCCCGAGAGCCATATCGGCGTCGCCCGCCGTCTCGTCAAGGAGATCCCGAACGCGCATATTCTCGATCAATATTCCAACGAAAACAACCCGCTCGCGCACGAGTTCGGCACGGCTGAGGAGATCTGGACGCAGACGGGCGGCAAGATCACTTGTGTTGTCGCCGGCGCCGGCACCGGTGGCACCATTACAGGGCTGGCCAATGGACTGCGCAAGCACAACAAGGACATCAAGGTCGTGGCCGCGGACCCCCAGGGCAGCATCCTCGCCCTCCCAGAGGCGCTGAACGACGAGCACCGCGACGAGCCATACAAGGTCGAGGGTATTGGCTATGATTTCATCCCGCAGGTCTTGGATCAGCAGAAAGTCGATAAGTGGTACAAGACAGACGACAAGGAGTCCTTTAAGCTCGCCCGGAGACTCATTGCAGAGGAAGGGCTCCTGGTTGGTGGAAGCTCTGGGAGCGCCATGGCCGCTATGCTCAAGGCGGTCAAGGACCTTGGCCTCGGCAAGGATGATGTCGTTGTCGTCATACTCCCAGACAGCATCCGCAGTTATCTGACGAAATTCGCCGACGATGACTGGCTCGCTGCCAACGATCTCTTATTGCCTGCAGACGCCGCGGCGAAGTCCGCCGCTGCTGAGAACGGCGATGGCAACTTTTCTGCTGCAAAGAATGTTAGCGATCCTTACGCTGGTGCTACAATCCGGTCTCTGCGATTGAAGCCCGTAACATCGGTTTTGTCCACAACTTCATGCGCCGAAGCTATTGAGACGATGCGAGATCGTGGCTTTGACCAGCTGCCAGTCCTCGCCAGTCCCGGCGGCAAGCTCGTGGGTCTTGTCACCCTGGGCAACCTACTGAGCTATATCTCGCGAGGTCGGGCCACAGGTCAGAGCCCCGTCAACGACGTCATGTTCAACTTCGGAAAGATGGACGAGGTCGTGACCGATCCTCGCGAAGGCAAGGGGGCGAAGAGGCGCAAGTTTGTCGAAATCACCCTCGACACTCCGCTCACGGAGCTCAGTAACTTTTTCGAATGGAACAGCGCTGCTGTCGTCACAGAGCCGGGCGATAGCAAGGGGCGAACTCTGAGCAAGCCCGTTGCGGTCGTCACCAAAGTCGATCTGCTTACTTGGATGGTCAAGCAAGTTAAAACATAAATTATTGGTTATGCCGCCTGGTTGATTGATGCCTTTCCGTTTTCATGGCGTTTCTACTGTGGTATTGGCGGTTTCAATGGGGCAGGGTATTTCGATTTTGGAGTTTGGGATTTCATGGCATCATAGGGGTAGACAGGAATTTGGTAACTCTAGTAGCATCAACTCGCAGTTCTAGACAGGCTGGCTGGCTGGACTATCATCATAGAAAGTAGACTCAACCTCTGCGTTAATGGCTTACGGTATCGCGATGACTTGAATCATGCAAACGGCTCATTTCGAGGTTCTTGAGTCTTATTGCTCGTCAGATATGGCCCTCTGTTTAGACTCCAAATCGTCTAAGAGGCAATTACTTGCAGTTGCAACTATGTAATAATCACTCTAAAGACCTGTATGCTGATTCTGCTGATTATTGTACTCTGTGGCTGTACATTATTAAG
Source organism: Xylaria sp. FL0933 (assembly GCA_022578765.1). Taxonomy (NCBI): domain Eukaryota; kingdom Fungi; phylum Ascomycota; class Sordariomycetes; order Xylariales; family Xylariaceae; genus Xylaria; species Xylaria sp. FL0933. The sequence continues at coordinate 159,741 of MU389724.1, read as the reverse complement.
TAATTATTCTCGCTGTTACTGAGCATCGCCATGCCATCACCTTAAATGCGGCCCGAGATCCAACTCCACCACTTGTCGACATTGCCCTCTAAAACGCTGCCCCCAGTGACCTCGACTTCAATATCGAATTCTCTCATCTGGGCGAAAGTGAACTTTTCCGATCCGTACTCGCCCAGCCAACTATCCTGCTCCTCAGAGCCGATGTCATCTACGCCGACCCCCGAGTCCAGCAGTCCCTTACTACGTGACTGCCGTATCCGACCCAACTCGGCTTCAAGTTTGCTGCGCACGAGGGACGCCGGCAGTGCCGTGAACAAGTCCTGCTTATTCGCGGCGACGAGGACGTGCACAGCATTCGGCGACCGCGAGGTGCGCCCGGAGCCCGCGCGCTTCTGCAGTGCAAGCAGCACCTGGTACAAGTACGAGGCAGCGTCGGCGAGCGAGTCGTCCAATGTCGCGGCATCGAGCACATATAGGACACCTCGCAGCATGGCTGAGTCGCCGAACGGTGTCTGGCCCGTCTTCCCATCCCCGCTGAGCTGGGCCATCGCGGCGCCCCGTAGTTTTCCGTGCCCGGGCGTGTCGATTAAGTGGAACTTCTTGTGCGAGCCCGGCGCATCCTCGCGCGCTGCCTCCCGGAACGTGGAGGCGCCTGCGTCCGAGGAGACGGTGAGCTCGACGGCATGCGGAGTTTGCGAGGTGTGCGTTTCGACGGCTTTGTCGCCGCGCTCCAGAAGCGTTAGCAGCGAGGTCTTGCCGCCGCCTGCTGGGCCCGCGAGGAGGATGAAGGGCAGGCTCGTGTATGGCGTTTGGCGCGTAATGAAGAAGTGGACGAGGACCGGCACGAGGAACACTATTAAAAGCCCTACGAGGATTACGGGCTTCGAGGGCGTCAAGGTGTATTCCAGCGCATCTTTGAGATGCTCCAGTATCGGGGGAGAGGACGACATCGTGTCGCGGGCGGGATTGAGGAGGCGGAAAGGTGTATTTGGTGCTGTATTCGGGTGGGTGATGAGACGCGCGAATTTCCGCCTTCTCTACGAGTTTCGATTGTGAGGATTGTCCGGGCCGCTCATTCTCTCTGATGCGGAAAGCTGCCCGGGAGCATCTCGACTTTGTACTTAAGTAGTTGTGACGGAGGTTATGAGTGACGTGGTGGGGAGCGGAACAACCGATAAATAATGACCTGATAAATCGACTTTATCGCACAACTTTAACCTCCATTGGTGCCAAGGCGGCATTCTCAGTAACCGTACCTCCATACAGTATATATTACAAGAGCGCGTGCGCAGCGTCTCAATATACACTGTTTATTTCACTGTATCTAGGTATCTTCTGCACCAGCACTGGCAGCCATTTAGTGGGTTTAGTGGATGGTCCTAGAGGGAAATGGGAATCCACACTTTCGGGGATTCGAGAACAATGGGACTTTCAGGGACCGAATCAGCGGCTGGCTTCCAGGTATTCTTGCCCACAGGGGGCTGTGCCGCTGCCGATGGACCCGGAAAAGAGTGGCTTAGCACTTCGCTGCCCGGTACAGCACTACCAACTGCACCTATCTAGTGCAGTATGCAGCATGCTATGATGGAGTTTTGAAGTCCTTAGTTCTGATCTTCACAGCCAGTTCGTTCTACGTATGTCCTCGAGACTTCATCCAAGCCTCTTTCTGCTTACACCTCTGTCATTTCGTTCTATTTCTTCAAAAGCTATTGTACTCGTTTCTCTTCAACGGTCGTATTCAGTCTTTTCTTTAGCGCAGCGTTCCACATACGTCTCGCCGGCTGCTTGTAAAACCACCTGTGTATATTGCATTCAGTTATTTACATTCAACATTTTAATACTGCACGCCCAAGCTGAGAAAGTCGTGCCAAGTGCGAAACGAAATGCTGGTTGACGACTGCCTGTAACTCCAGTCTCGTATACTTCCAGGTTATCCTAGGCTTTCATAAGTCCCGAAACATTCCTGATCTGAGTACGAACCTTCACGTCGAAACCGCCTGTTCGAATTGCTCATGTCCCAAAGCGCATCGCCGCACAACGCTTCTGCTGGCGCTCCTGCGCAGCCGGCAGCTAAGGCCAGCGCTGCGACCCCGAAGCTCAATTCACAGGATCTCGAGATGGGCGACCTTGCGGGAAGCGATGCGGCCGCTGCCCAGCCCGACATCATGCAGCTTGCTCGCGTTGGGAACATAGCAGCCATGGAGAAGCTCTTCGAGTCTTCCGAGTACGATGCTACTTACACCGACGACGAAGGCATAACGCCGCTCCATGTATGCCTCTCTGGCTCCTCTTTTATGCCAAGACCAACAATTGCTAACCTGCGTTGCGCCTCGTAGTGGGCTGCCATCAACAACCAGTACGCCATGTGCAAGTTCCTGATCGACAAAGGCGCCGACATCAACAAGAAGGGCGGCGAATCCGTGGCGACACCGCTTCAATGGGCTGCTCAACGCTCCAACTACTACACCGTAGACTTGCTCCTCCAACACGGCGCCGACCCCCTGATCACCGACGCGCAGGGCTACAATACGCTGCACATCTCCACGTTCAATGGCAACGTGCTATTGGTTGTCTTATTGTTACACCAGGGCATACCGGTCGACGTGGCTGACGCCTACGGACATACGAGTCTGATGTGGGCTGCGTATAAGGGGTTCCCGCAATGCGTCGATCTGTTTTTGCGATGGGGCGCGAGCGTGCACGCGACCGACGAGCAGGGGTTTACAGCGTTGCACTGGGCCCTGGTTAAAGGGTCGCTGCAGTGCATTCTCAAGCTTATCGAGTACGGAGCAGACCGCTTCGCCAAAACGCAAACAGGCAAGACCCCTGCGATAACAGCAAAGGACCTGAACACTGTTGGTGCTTGGCGTCGTGCATTGAGGGAGTGCGGCTACGACGAGGATGGACATGCCGCTGTTCCATGGTGGCCGGGCGCGTCGTTTTTCCTCAAGGACAAGCGAGGCTTCATGACCAAATTCCTATTTCTCTTGCCGACAGTGATGCTCTGGGTCGAGCTTATGATAGTGTCGCATTTGCCGATATTTATTTCCGCATTTATCGCGTTGTTCGTCATCTTCGGAGTTCAGTGGGCTGTTAATCAAGTCCTGGAATATGCGCCTCCAGATATGAGGCAGCTTCATAAAACAGTATGTTTTCAATATTCCAATAAAGGCCTTAGTTATACTAATTCAAAGTATAGCCATGGCTGGCGGGGATCTTCGCGGGCTCCTTGTTCCTTCTTGGTGTTCAATGGTTGCTGGTTATAGTTTCAGGTACCACCTCTCATCTCTTCTGAATCGTATCGAGTGGCTAACATAGAACAGCGACCTATGCTACTCATCCGCTCATCAACCTAATTTTCCTGGTATTCTACGGCTTCACCGCATATTTTTACACTGCCTCTATGATATTCGATCCGGGCTTTGTCCCTAAACTTAATGGCATTGCAGAGCAAAAGGCCGTGATTGACGAGTTATTACGATTATGGAAGTTTGACGAATCAAACTTCTGTGTGACCTGCATGATCCGCACACCGCTCCGAAGCAAACATTGCAGGCGATGCCAGCGGTGTGTTGCAAAGCATGACCAGTAAGTTACATTTCAGTAACGCCTGACAAATTTAAATTAACGCATGATTAGTCATTGCCCCTGGATTAACAATTGCGTTGGCATTAATAACCACCGTCATTTTTTTGTTTACTTGGTCAGCCTGATATTCGGTATCCTCACTTTCGACTGGCTGCTGTATTATTACTTCTTAGAGGTGTCCAAGTCCGGATCGCCTGAGTGCTTGATGTTGTCAGAATCTCTGTGCAGAGTTGTCAATGCCGACGCATATACGGTACTGCTGGGCATCTGGGCAACATTGCAGCTCACGTGGGTCAGTATGCTCATCTTCGTACAATTCATCCAGGTCGCTCGAGCGATGACGACGTATGAGAATATGTATGGCATCCAAGATGGAAGTGTTGGCGGGCTAGGCTCAGCCTTCACGAGTACGGGAGCACCATTAGACCCTAATCATCCAAATTTTGGGGTGCCTCCATCAGCAGCAGACGACCCGCTTGGAGCGCGAAAGGGAGCTCACGGGCACAAGCACCGCGGTTTCTTACAACAATGGAGTCGGATACTTGGTGTTGATACCTTCATCGAAACCGCTACTGGCCGTGGAGCCGCGACAGGAAATAACATGCGCAAGAAGAAGAACCCGTATAGTAAAGGCTATGTGCAAAACTGTAAAGATTTCTGGTGCGACCCGTCACCCATGTTTGGTCGCAGGGAAAATGGCGACGCCATGTTGGGAGGAGAGCGCATCAACTACACCGAAGTTTATGAGAGCCCGGCTGCCATGGGGTTAGGAATGGGCGGACGAAGGAGAGGTGAATATGAGGCGGTCGCTAATGAGGAGGTATAAGATCACTTCATGTGTGAAAACACGGATGTTGTGGCATTTGCTCAATGCATCATGGTAATGCCGACACGATTTGGGATTGTTGTCTAGAGGCCGGCATATGGCCCTAGCGCGGCGTTGGACTATATACATTAGAACATAAAAGGCTCTCAGTGGCTACTATGTGTATACTAATATGACAATATCATTAAGCAGACGCGCCATGTCCATGTGTGGATACTAGACCTCTTCGACAGGAAGCTGAACAACCTCGTCGGCCACACCTACAGCTACGGATAAGGGCTTCTTCCTTGCTGACTAAAGCTCTAGGGATAAAGGGAGGGATGCAGATGCTTGGCAATACGTACGCCTCGCTCCAACCGGACGGACTAAGGTAAAGGAGATGAGATCTTCTATCGTAGGAACGAGGCTCCCGGGTTCTTTTAGCGGCGCGACAAGCCCAGACGCGGAAGCCTCTAGGCCGTTTTATGCACGGCACGTGTCTACTTGCTGCTACAATTTTTACTTATTAGAGGGCTGCAAAGAGGGCCACAACAAGATTCTCTACCATGAGCGGCCAATGCGGTAAGCACTTCCGTGTGTATGCAACCTTGATTTTCACATCCGAGCGACCAGATGGGTGACAATTGCAATAAGGCACATGTAGGAGCGACGGAGCGACGTATGAGTTGGTTGGACGCCTTTCATCACCATTTATACACCGTTTAATAGAGCTCAGGGATGGAAAGTATGAATGAAGGAGGGCTCCTAAGATTCATTGGAGAGCTCAACTGCTAACTTGTATTTCATCATAAGATACACAGCCATTCCTTTTCTTCACCATGGAAGAGTGTTCCCGTTGATGCTCACGATAACTTCGCTCTCACTGTCCCTCTTTCCCTCGACGATGTCTCGACAAGCCTCTCCTGACACCTTGGGATCAACAGCGCCCAGCTCCCGCGTCACCTTAGGATCACCGCCTCCGAACTCTGTCGCCGCCCAGCCAGGGTCAAAGGCGTGGACTATGACGCCCTGGTCCTTGAGCTCGTAAGCATGGCAAGCGGTCAGCATACCGAGGGCCGCCTTCGTGCACCGATACGCCGTGTACTCCTGTGAGTAGAACTCGAATTTTGGGTTATACCGTGACGCCGTAGATCCCATGGAACTGGTGACGTGGATGATGCGCTTCTGCTTCTTCCCCTCGGCAGGCTGGGTGAGCAACAGCGGCTTGAAGGCATCGGTCACCCTGGATGTCCCTATCACGTTGATGTCGTACAGGACACGCATCTTTTCGGCCTCGTCTTCGATGGTGGGGTAGTTCACCCCCGCGTTGTTGATGAGGACATCCAGACGCCCTGACTCCGCCTTCACGGCGGCCACGGCGTTGTTCACGGACTCCGGCGACGTGATGTCTAGCTGGATCGCCGAGACCGTGTTCCCGTGAGCCGTCGGCAGCTTCGCCGCGATGTCTTTGCCTGCCTGCAGGTCCCGGCTGCCGAGATAGACATGATACGGCGTACCATCGGTGCTCGTATTTGAGACGAGCAATGCCTTGATAATTTCGAGTCCTATGCCTCTGTTGCCGCCTGTGCACCTTGTTAGTCTTATAACCTAGACGACTAAAAGAATTGGAAGCTTACCTGAAACTAACACGATTGTGCTCGCCATTGTATCAGAATATCGTATCAGAAGAAGGGTTTTCGATTCTCGTCAGCTGAGCTTGGTGACCTACATTGAATATCCAGATGTTCATATAAACTGCGCCAAGCTTATATAGCTATGTCCGGACAGGTAAAGATACGGAGTTAAGGAACTCAAGCATCCAGCTTGATCTTAGGCTGACACCATCCTCCGGCTCTTCATTAGGGAACTTTTGAGTCGCGCGGGGTTAAGGTGCCGTAACGCCAGTGTGTTACCCCTATCGGAGCCGGTGCTTGGCGTCAGCTTTCCGAAGATCCGAGGACCCGAGTCGGGGGTATATCCCTACCAACCATACTTTCACATAGATATTGACGGTAACAGCCATGAGCTCGGCCCGTACCAACCAATAGCGCCGGAGTTTAAAGCTGTAGGATATGGAAATGGAGCTTAAAATATGGGTAGTGACAACTTGAGGCCAATCAATATTGAATCCCAGTCTCAACGAAGCTAAATTCAACGGAACCAAATTATAATTCATACGTAAGCTCTCATTACGTATAGCCTATCTTAACGCCTACTACAAATCACTAACAGGAGCTATGTGATTGCGGATGCAAATGCAAAAATAATACAACATACCATGATATTCGTAAAACCCCTAAACTTGGTAGCTCCATTGACGCAGCGTAATAGTAACAGGTCCCCCTCACGATGTGTGTTAGTCAAGTGTCTGTCGCATTGAAACTACCTAGGTACAATATCAATACCCGCCGAGTCAACTGCCTCACGGGAATCAGAACTGCCGCACGGGAGCCTAACGGGAGCCTATAGGCAGACAGAAGGCCACCTATGAAAGGCTAGGCGAACTGCATCTGCCTTCGTATTCGTTTTCATCATGTCACCATAGGCACGAAGCCGAATTGCAGAGATTTTGGGGATAGATAAACGAAGCTATTCCGACCCATGAGACATCGGCCAGGCTTCCAAAGGGAGCTTTCTGAGGCCGTAGGAATGCTGTATAGAGGGACTGGTGAACTGCCAGGAGGCTAAAAGGGTCTTCTGGCGAGTCGAAGGTCTATGCGCTCATAGAATATTATCCTCATGTTGCGTCACTAATACCCAAGCCCTGTTTTCAGCCCTTATGATATGAAAAAAGAAATAAATAGATATCCTAGAGATGATTTCTTCCAAGTATAGTTGAAAAGACATGATTTTTGTCAGCACGCGGCCTGAAGGCAACTTCGATTTCCCGTACTTCTACCTAGTTGCTTTTCTGCTTCCAAACGTATTAGTCTAAAGTCTGCACATACTAGTTCGTTGTGATCTATTCAAGTAGCGCAGTTGCCAGCCTTTCACGGTCTTTCTATCAACGAGAGCTAGGCTCCTTGGCCGTAGGACAGATACTATCTCCAATGTCAGATATTGCAAGCAGCTGGCTGTAGTAGCTAGCTTTAGCTTGAAAAAGAGCCATCCATCCTCGTAGGCAAGATGTGTGCCTGCCATTCGAAGTCGTAGTGAGAACCTCGATCGCTCCGTTCAGCACTTAAGGAAAATAACTTACTTAGACTGAGTGAAGATCCCTAATCGTACCCTCGTAGCCATTACAATAGCACCCAAGGACATCTTATTGAAAGAACGCTGAGACTGAGATTTAACGATCTCTGTATAACTACGATAGGAACCCAGCACTTCTAGAAGTGGCACCAAAGATTAGTACTAAGAACCAAGTATTAGACAGCATGGAAAAATCGTGAGGGTACTCTTATGACCAGATCAAGGTACCGTTCACATTTCCAATTGCGTGATTGAGATCGGTACTCGTCCTTGTTGCGTGGCACTTGAATTTGATAGTGGAGTGATACAGGTTGCTCTCCGGACACTGGTCATAGAAGCTGCCGCTTCGCGGCTCCAAAGCGCTGGAGATAGCGAGCGCAGTTCTAGGAACAAGAGAAAGAATAAAAGGGATAACTAGCTTCGTGTTCATGGAGTGTCAGCTGGGGACAGGGGTATAGATGAAAATAAGTGCTGAGAAGAAAATCCTCAGGTATGATGCCTCCATCTTTCCGTGCCAGGTGGGTTACTCTCGGGGTCTCAAATAGAAGATTGCTTAAACATATAGAAACTCAGCTCGGTCTGTTCGGTGAAGGCTGCGAGGGACTTGTGAGATAATCGAAAGGCTTATTACGAGGGCGAGCCGCCTCCCGTCTGGTACGGACCCTACACAACCACAACTTACCAGCTCTGGCTCTCGACGGCTTCGAGAAGAGCCAGCATCTGCACTACAGCCCGTGCCGTTTCTACGTCCAAGGTACAGGTCACTTGCGAGTGTAGATCTCTGTTAAATATTGATGTAACATGCATGAAGCAATCGCGAGACTTCTAATAATGTCCAAAATTCGACTATCCTGGAACAGATTTTGGGCGTGAGTTTTCACAGGACCTTGGTAACCCTGTTCGACAACTGTATTCCAGTGAGTGATGACAGACGAGACTTGAACTCGGAGCACATCGGGAAACTAGTCAGTCTAGGTTATGATATTATCATCTCACCACAGCTCAAGCACAATCTGCAGTTCCGACAATTTCCGATTGACAGCTGTTAGATCCGCGCCACGAACGATGGAAAGATGTTCCATATTCTCACCTCGTTGTTTGACTAGTTTGCTCCCTTTCGTGTTGGTTGAGGACCGGTGTGGCTGAGCAAACCCAGCCTTCTTTAGGCAGCTTGTGAGGCCAAATGTATGCCAGCTGAACCCCGCGCGCCCATCCTTTAAGCCACCTCTCAAAGTAATTGGTTACCGATAGTAATCTAACCATTACTGGCTAGACAGTCTGGGTATGCCTAGAAAGTAGTTTACACTTACTAGTGAGGCTCTTAACAATGACAATTATAAGGATATGCGGTGTTGAAAAACTGTAACACCGAAATGCGAGCTCTAATCTGACATTTAAATGTTGGAGCGTTGGCATAAAAGCCTCTAAATTTGGAGGTTCTAGGACCCGAAAATCCTACGCCAAGTCTGTCCCACCCCACAGCCTCTCTACTCACAACTTACTCTATAACACACTTTTGGCACTCTCTCGCTACGGTGACAGAAGCAGTCTATTTCCGACTCTCACCTCTCTAAGACGCCTGATTATAAGAAGAATCGGATTATAAAAAGCATTACTAGATGAAAAGTTTACCGTAGTCTGGGCCTATCCTACGACACGCATTGTGCGCACTTTCATATCCTAGAAGAGACTAACACGTTCACACTCCTCTAAATATACGTAGTAATTGACTCACATTGAGTTCCCTGAATTGTTGTTGTAGACCTTGTTACCAAAGCAAATCACGTCGAAAAAACAAGACACATCTTATCTCATTCGCCGTATTTATCGTATTTGTTTCTTGGCAGTCCCCATCAAAAGGCTTGGCTGATAAGCGCTTGCGCCGTGAAATCAGCCGAAAGACGGTTTGGGTAAGCGAGGACCCTTAAGCATGCTCGAAAACCCTCATTGGGACACAATCTCATGATGGCTATCATCGAACGGACTGGCCACCCCGGCGCCTGGACTCCCACCTATGCCACGCGATCTCCTTCCATTGGGTCGGCCCTGGGTTGATGGCCAGAAGAATGTTACTCTCAGTACTCCATATGTCGTATCGTACAATCTCCCGGCTCCAACAGAAGACCTCCAATGCCTGTGTTGAGGGCAGCAAGTTTGCTATGGCCCTGGCGCAGTTGCCCATTCCTGCACCTCTCGCGGTTATGACGTTAGACTCTCGTGAAGATAGGTAGTCGGCCCTGATTTCCTTACGGAGTATATGCCAAGGCAGCCTCGCCTCAAATAGATCCTTCAGGGTCAATGCTAACCAGGAATCGTTTGGTTGACTAGGTATGATCAATGGCGAGCTGACATCAGACTTTTACGGCGTATAGCGTCCATGCTGTCCTTTTCTTTTAACCCAGTGGGAGCCGCCTGTGGCAGCAAAAACTTCTGCTCTTTGGGTTTATGTTCCATTTCCCCTCCACGGTCGTTCGGTCTTTCGGTCTTTCGTTAATTGTCTGATCTTTTCTTGTTTCGCTCAACTGGCCCTCGCCATGGATAATATAAGACGACGGTTGAAGCGCTTCACTAGCAGTCAGGACCATCAATATGAAGAGGCCTTGCCCCTGACTGCAGCCGGCCCCCAATCCATAGGTGATGACTGGTTGCGCCGTTCCCGTGAGAACCCCAGAATACGATGGCTTCTTTTCGTTCTTCCTTTCTGCATCGCCGGGCCGCTGGGACTTACCGAGCGGCGACTGCCGAAAACGACGTCAACAACATATCTGAACGGGATAAGAGGCCTAGCCTGTTGGATAGTCTTTAACGAGCATATGACTATGGATAAATACCGCGACATCGTATTCAAGCCATACGGGGCAGTAGACAACGGCAAAAAGTTCGATCACTTCATTCAGCTACCTTTTGTACGTGCCTTGGTAGCCGGGAAAGGGATGGTATGCGTATTCTTTGTGCTATCAGGTTTTGTGCTGTCATATTCGTCCCTACGCAAAATAAACGACCCTGGTTGGCCAAATAAGCAGGAGAGGACGGGCAACCGTGACGACCTCCTGACCAGCGTTTCATCGATGACATTGCGTCGCGCCATTCGTTTATTTGGACCTATGCTGGCGCTCGCTTTTATAACAGCATTTGTCACGTACTACGTGCCCTGGGGTGAAAACGATCACAAGGCCTCTAATATTTTCACTCAACTGTACAACTTTTGGCTCTCGGCCGTTACTGTCATGGATCCGTACCACGTATGTTACAGCTTGCACAAGTCTCTCCCCGGTCTATCATCAGAGTTATTCATGTGTTCCGGGATCACTAGATTCCATCTGAGAGAGAACTTACTGATTCCTGTCGTCACAGTGGGCAAGGCTTAAGCCTCTGCCGCGCCATTACGGGCACGCCTGGACTCTAGGCGTAGAGTATCGACTGTCAATCGTTATGTTTTTGATGATAGCCACGACCGCAACGCTGTCTACCGTTGGTCGGAAGACCATCATTATCTTTCTGGCAGCCTGGTCAGTCTATTGCAATCGCCGCTGGGATGTCGCATGCGCTATGGGTGGCATGCTACTAGCCGAGTTGCGTTTTGCACCCTTTTCGGACGACATCTCCCGCTTCTTCAATCGATCTTTACGTCCGAGCAAATGGTTGACAATAGTCCCGGCCGCGGTCTGCGTACTCTTCGGCCTCTTATTATGCAGCTGGCCCGAAGCCATGCCGTCCGGTGCACAACCTTACCGCTCTCTTTGGGAATTGACGCCTTTAAGCTGGCGCCCTGATTCCAATCACGGCTCGCCAGAGCCGGTAGGGGGCTGGGTATGGTGGTGGGGCACTATCGGCGCCTTCTTGATGCTCTGGGGGCTTGAGCAGCTACCGCTGTTGCAAAAGGTTCTATCCGTCGGTTTTCTCAAATACCTTGGCGAGATCAGCTACGCGTATTACCTATTGCAGGGCTTAGGGCATACCCATGTCGGCAACCCTATCTATGCGGTTTTGCAAGATAAACATGGCTGGTCCAAAAACTCCGCGTTTGCTGCCGGGTATATTGTTGGTAATATCTTTAACATACTAGCAGCAGACTACTTTTGGCGCGTTATTGACGAGTCGTTCATCCGCTTGGCACGTTTTGTTGTTGTGGAATGGCTGGGGGTAGGAAAGCAGCCCGGCAGCCAGTCGAGGAACAGTCCGGGATCGGCTGTTAACTATATACCGGTGCCGACAGCAGCGCCAACAGCTGATGAGGATCGTTCTTCATCAGACAACACTGCTGTAGAAGAGGACGACATTGCTCTCAAGGAAATTTCGATGGCGTGAAAACGGCGAGAAGGGTTATGGCGGAAGAGATTGGTAATGTACATGACCTTCTGACCCCCTATCTTTTGAGTCCCGTAAGTCTCTAAGTCTTTCTTGCAAATACATACACCCATCTAGCGGCTTGTCTCAAATTCATGTATACACTCAACTAACTTGGTGAGAAAGGAAGCACAACCACTTAGCCGCATCCATTCCTCTTCGAAGTACATATGAATCTGAGATGGAGTACCTGATGGACGTCGCCCCTCTCGGTTACCCCTTATTGGGTCTCGTCCATCCGGCAAGATACCCGTAGGTCTGATTATTCAGGGAATGGGGATAAGGGGATGCTGGCAATCCCATGCCTCCCTTGCTCTTAATTGCTCAACTTTCGATCGGTCGGAGCTTTGCATCAATTGCGCGTGGAGGTATTCCATGTGTTATATATAGGCCTGGGGGTCTATTGCTGGTTTTTGGCGCGGGGCTCCTCGAGGTATGATTCCAGGACTACCTGGTGGGCCTTGGGTGTTCGGCCGAAGGGGGGTAGTCTAAGTAGGCACGGTATTGTTCGGAGAGAAAGAATATCATGACTAGGCAGCTAGATGGTTATGTTCTCCTTGATGCGGTGCCCCGGTGGACTTAATATGCTGATGGCAAAACGGAGGTCTAACAGCTACGAGGTGAAGTGTGAAGTGGCAGAATCTGTCGGCCGCGGCACCACTATGACCTGCTCGATTGTACGCTGTAACTCCTATTCTAATATCCCAAACACTTCTCGGAGGTGTTTTTCTTTCGTTGAAATGAACGATAGAATTCTACCTGAGTAATGACCTCTCTCTTACTCTCGCTAGATCTGGATGGGACGCTTTTTTCTGATCTGCATTGGTACTTTCTGTCGCGCCCCTCTGATCAAGACATTGTAGCATAAATGGCATCCCATCTAAACAGACAAGGCCCGAATTATATGTTGGGGCAGGCAGTTGTTCCTGAATGTAAAACGCACGCCGCATAGATTGGTCGCAAATAAGCTTTTGTCGAGTCAGCTGAGTCTAATATTTGCAGTTCAAGCCCGAGAGTTCAGGATATTCAGTGTTCTTGCCTCATCGACAGCGCTTCTCAGATGTCCTAGTCAGCTCTCGCATAACTTCCGCGGCATATCAGCACTAACTTCCCCAGTGCCAGCAGTCTGAAAGCTCAGTTTTGACTCCTAGATATCTTATCAAGAAGTGTGGTCTGCCATCAGAGAATATCAACAAACCGAAACGTGAGCCCTTTAACTTTCTTGTCGCTGGTGTTAATCTCGCACCTCACGACTTCGTACTTTTCCGTCTCGTAACAACGGAGAATGTCTTCCTGAGTTTGATCTCGAACCAAGAACGTGCTTCCATATACAACCGCACCGGGACAATCTGTCATCGCTTGGTATTTTCCACCCCATGTCTTCAGGGTGCCTCCAGAGACGGTAGCGTCCTTGTACAGCGGCTCAACACCAAGGAGGCGGCCGAGTACCTCGGGGTCCGCAAGTGTCCCGTAAAAGAAGTACCAGACTGGATACTGGTTTTGTGAAGGAACGAAACTTGTAATATTTGCCGATGATGGGCGGTTCTGTGGCATTGTAGCATCGACCCCAAGAGTTGGGTATGCGGATGTGGCTGACAGTTCTTTGGCAGCCATCGAATATGGAATGAATGTGGGCTGGAAGCGCGGCTGATTCTCAGAAAGATAAGCAAGGATGTTATTTCTGGCAGACGTGTCAATCTTGCACTACAATAGCTGATGTTAGTCATTTTATCGTCGTATAACGATGCGGGACGCTGGGAAGGACCGGCCTACAAGCCAACTGCTAAGCAAATAATAGAGAGAATATTCTCTTTCTACAGGTCACAGCAAAGGAGAAATGATCGAGATAGCTGTCACCGACGTCACTTACGAATGTAGCCGGCATATCATCATCGTCTGTGCCATAGTATACTGGTGGCTCGTGCTTCATTTGTGAAGCTAGCTTCACCATCTCCACACTATCAATGGGCCCTCCAAGTCGTATAAGATAGCTTAGGTTAGGGTTGGTGGCTTGAGTCTTCGGTGGCTTTGCAGATTTGAAAGTGCAAGAATATTCATATGCCTCTTTGTTGAATCCTTGTGCTTCCTTTTCGGCACGTACAATATCCCAGTGAGCGTCCGATACGAATAGTCTAGATAGATTCGACCTGTGGCTCTGGATCTGCTGGAGAGACTGTCACGAGGTAGAGTCAGTATTAACTTATTCTCAAACTCTTTGGAGATTGGTAAGAGCTCAAATAGAGACATAAGATGACTAATGTAGTCTGTGATGGGTGGGACACACTAACCTGAGAATAAGTAAACCCGAAGAGTGACTGCCATCTTTTTACATCGTTATAGTCTGGTTCCTCGGGCTCCTCCGACCCCTGAGTGGCAGCCTGGGCTAAGAGCTCAAGCTCATCTCCAAATTCCATAGTTGCTATTGAACAGGATCGGTCGTATTGGGAGTAAAAGGTAGGTGCTAACGACGCATCCCCACAAGTGAAGAATGGGATTATGTCATCAAGTTGAGAAATTAGAGAGTAATTTGAGAGCGCGGGACGTGGATTTGCAGGACGACGCTCATAGTTAAATTACTCTGGCAATAGGGTGTCATCCGTGTCATATCAGCAATGATTTCCACCAGCGCAAATTTAACCTTTTTATGAGTCACAACTTTAAATCTTCATCAGCCATAGGCTTTTAATGCGGCAAGATAGAGTTCAAAAATAACGTTACCGACAGGAATCTGAACAATAAACAAGACCACGAATACCGCAGTGGTAGTCAAAAAGATTCTCCATGAACCAATGATGATCTTCAATGCGGTGGACAGGGTCGCCAAAACCGTGTGACGACAACGCGTGCATGAAGGAAGTCGTTGAGCTCATACAGAGACAGCATCGAAGTGGAATCAGGGGATATAGGGGCAGATAGATCCGTTTCTCATACACATGATAGCCTGCATCCTATAAATCCACGTATAACCGAGTGCTTTTTATTTGAGGATGAAGATAATCACCAGAGAACGCTATTGATTGATTAAAATAAAGCAAGAAAAGGCTGAAGCGAGGCCATCGCGTTAATCCAAAGGGGAATCAAGAGCCCCTGTCCATATGAGTGAGCCTCCTGGTCACCTTATGAATGACAAGTCCTTAGCATCCCCCTCTATTCGATTTTAACATTTACACTAGGGGTTGGATCGGGGAGATCTGTTGCGCGAGAATATTAGGGGCAGCTGATTCAGTAATCACATAATGTGGCTAAACGATCATCTTGGAAAATTATATGAGGCGAAGCAAAAGTTTAAGTCTACATACACTCTAGATTACGTAACCTATATTGTGTCGAGCCGATTAAGAGCTGATTAAGCTTAGTATAGATAGTTGTATAACGTGATTGTGAGTATTGGAGCGTGTCGCGGGGCACATTGCATTCTCTATACAAATAATTCTTTTAATTCCTGGCACCGCTTTGAAGTTTTGGCGATACATGAAAGACGCCACAATATCGCAAACCAACATCAAAACATTCATCCCGCTGTTCTATTATCATTCCAACAAGCCAGAATTAGGCATAGCAAACCGAGCCCTTTCTGTCAGCTTCCCGGGAGAAAATGGCAGATGCATAATAGTCCGGCCACTAAGATCGGATATCCGAGCTGAGAACCGGCGGTGAATGGGAGAGTTATGCGCTGGGGGGGCCGAGGTAGGATTGTGAGCCACTGAAACACTCGTGGGAGAAACCGGGAGTTCGTGGACGTGCTTGCGTCGACTGCAGTCCCTACGACGCGGGATGGCGTCCTGTCTACCTATGAGTTCATGCAATGAATAGCGGTGAAGAGGATAGAGTTGGAGAAGGGAATATCAAGTTTTGTCTGGACCCTAAGAAGTCGGATACTCGGATGGACTGTTGTTGCGTGGGGGGGAAGCAAACTCCAACAACCCGCACGCCACAGAGGGTCTTATGAGAGATGCGGAGAGAGTTGGGGACGTCCTTGATAGGGCGGGTTCCCCCCTGGTATCGAGACGAGACGAATCACGGACTGCCGAGAACGCTGATGTGCATGTGCATGATGTGTTGGTATGGACGAGAGGCCAGTATATGATGCTACTTAGGCGATTCCGACAGACGTCCCGTGGAGACTTAAGCTCGCGATCCAGCCTGCTTTAACTTGCAATGGGGAAACGTGATTAATTGGAGGTTGGATCACTATATTTTATGTATAAGGTTGAATCTCGTGTCACGGTTTTGGAGAACCATAATCGATGATAGCTACTAGACTTCTGACAAGTGTCACTTTGAAGAGAAGCTCAGAAGTCTCAATTAATGGCCGGTATCCAGATCTTGACAGACTATATGTAGAAGGAGCTAGAATGGACCCAGGAGACAGATTGCCTCTTATTGGTAGTTCCCCCAAATGGAACCAAGAAATATCTCGATGCTGATTAGATATTGAGAAGTGATGCTAATGGATCATTCGTACTCTGTATTGAGGACATGATCTTCGGGCTACTTGATAAAGTTAATACATAGTTTTCATCGGCTTTTGAAAGAAAAAGAAAATATCTCTTTCCTTTACAACTTCAATGCTCAGCTTCTTACAAACGTCCAAAGATATTCCTCGAAGGGATCCTAGGCAGACTTTGATTTTAAAGATCGGAATAAGAAAGTCCAAGGGTCAAAGAGCCCAATAAGCCGGATTCTCGGTTCAACCGAAGAGACAGGATTAATCAGTAACGCCTTGCAAAATCTGACAGTCCGCGTTATATTCCTCCCTAGGCTAGTAGGAGTAAATGCGCGGCTGGACCATAGGTAACGCTACTGAGATGTATTGGAGAGAAGCAATCCACGTTGTCATAATACATATATCCTGACATAGCCTCGCCAGATTACAGATGGTAATTGGCGTTTCATCTCGGCGCTCGCCTCTGATGCTGTCAGCGAGAGCTGACACTACCGTGCTGTAGTGCGAACTCGTCGTGCATTGAGATAGCTACACGGAGTCTGCAAGTACGCTGGCCACTACGTCACAGGCATCCGGCTTTGATCGCCGCACGTGTGGTCCCCGGAATTCGGTCATCAAGTATCACGTTTGACAACTCTTTTTTTGCTGTTGTGATTGTGTTAAGGGTGGGGTAACGCACTGGAAAAGCAGGGCGTTGGTGTTGAGCCAGGCACAGGAACCACCAGGAGGTGAAGTGAGGCGAAGATAGCGGTAAGTTGAGTCGCGACTTAGCTAAGTGGTCGAGGACGATGCTGCTAGCCGATCGATCGTACGTCTTGCGTCGAATACGTAGAAAAGTCGCAGCGTGAGGATACGACCGTCCGAAGACGTAAGGGATATTGCATGTAGGGAACTTCTAGCCGTCGGCTAGGTGGCATTTTACGCTACCGATCGTATCTGACGAAATGCGGTGATATGCGGTCTCCCGGTCTCATCCAGCTGTTCACCTACATGATTTCGAATGGCAGATCCAGGCCCGGATAGCTACTTGCCAAGGGATGTCAACAAGGCAGCCTCATCGTTGACCGCCAGAGATTTAAGGCAAACAGACCAAGCAGGGGGAAATCTCACAGTCCAAGGTCATATACGAGTGGCGAACCTTTGGCTTCGGTGATACATGATTGACAACCTGGTCCATCCGGGAAGAATGGCGACAGTGTGAAAGAATTCAGTGTGAGTAGGATTTTACACTTCTCAAGAGGATGACGCGTAAGTGAATCGACAGACGATGAACGTGGGAATTGTTCGTCGCAGCGAGACACCTGACTAGTGATGCTGTATCACTAGACAAAAGCGTTGGCAACGTACTATAGGGTCGTTTAAAGTCGAACGCCTCTGCTCTTGATTAGCTCGGGGCGCGATGCCGACGGGAAGGGGAAGGGGACAAAACAAAGCATGTACACCAGTCTGCCAGACAAACAACCATGCAACCACGGCATTACGTGCAGAAGTGCAGAAATGCAAAGTGTGAAAGTGCAAATATTGGGAGCCGCTGAGCGATATCGACCGACTGACTGGCTAGCTGCTGGCCCTTTCGGAGCCACATTGAAACCAACACCAGCGCTTTGCGAAACGCGAGGCCATGGTTGGCCTTCAAGGCCGCACCATTATCGCGAATGGGAATTCGTGCGGGAGCCACCTATGCTCAGCCTCTATGCAAGACATAGCTTTCTGCCAAGTCCTTTTCAGCGGACCACTCGCCCTAGGCCGTTTAGGTGCTGGCGCATGCATGGACGGAAATTGTACATCGGTGCGGCATGTATCTACACGGCTCAGACAAATGTACTTTGGCGGAGGCATGGTTTAGGTAATCGGATTATTAAGGGAGATTTCGAGTCAGCCTAACAGGGCTGAATTTCGTCCCCACATGAGATTGGTGGCGTCCCAGGCTCTCTTCCGGCGTTCTTCGCTTTGGGAGGCGAGCAAACGACGAAACTGTTCATCTAAGAATATGGCATATGATGAAGTATCTGCTGATCCTAGCAGACTCGCATTGGGTTTATTCTCAAGAGGCGTCGGCTCCCTCCCGATCGTGGCGCCAAAGAGGAACATGTGCGAGTGAGAGGGCGCCAGCGTTCCCCTTAGTAGGTTAGCTAATAACCATCCTGTCAGCTTTGGGGGCCGCAGGAAATCCTTCGCTGGAGCAAAGCCTCAGTCACTGCTCTACTAAGTATTGGGGGCGGAAGGTGCCTGCACAGTTGGTCCAGTGTCGTCAACGCGCTTGAACGATAATCAAACGGCACCTACCGACACCTATGACATATACCATGTCCAACCACAGCCAGGGCCATTCCGGTAGTTGTCAGGGGAGATCGCGACGCAGCAAACAAACGCTGGGATACGCTTACATATTCACTGCTGGTACCTGCCGTCAGCTCGACTGCCTGGCTTCTTAAACACGATATCTATACACTAAGTGATGCGCGACCTATTCCCGGGGAACACTCGGTGAATGGTGGCAATTAATGACGCGGGAGTACCTACCTAGGTACCCTGAAAGCTGGAGGAGCCGCAAGGCGTCCAGGCAGGCAAACACTTCGAGGCCCAAAACGGGTTGTACGATGCATATACGACGACACACATGACGACACACAGATGCTTGCGAGAAATCGGGGTTCCTCCGTCATGCTACAGCAACTGGACTGCTGTAAGTCATGAATTACTGCATGTCTGCACTACGCGGACGATCCTATCAAATCAACTCAGCGATCTCTTTCGTCCCATCAGGCAAGGGATCCCCGTTGGACTGACCGGCAGAACAATCATTTGTGGAAATCCACAGGCCTAGAATTGTCAAAGTTCGTAGTTCATACACGGGTATCCAGCCAATACAAAGTATCCCTTTGCGGAGAGATTTTTATAATTGGCTGCATTGTATGCATTGGCATTGTTGTTTGAAACTGTTAAGGGATGCAGATTAGAAAAAGTTCGTTCAAGGTCACATGCATAAACTTCCAGCGTGTCCTGTTCGATGGTGTTGCTCAATGAGCAACCCACGTGAGCAATATGATGTTACTTATCCTGCTGCATACGAGTGCTCTCCCTTCCTACCTACCTAGGCATCCATATTCCTCCTCTGGGCGATTCTATGCGTAAAGCAGATCGTTCGATTTCCGGCTCGGGTTGCCCGCCTCGATGGTGGCCGCATCGGTTTTTCTTCTCCTTTTGTCTGTCCTCTTGGCAAGGACAAGTTCATAACAGTAGGCCCGGAGCATAAGGTACTGCGTAAGAGATAGTGCTCCCATGCGGCTCTGTAAACCTGGCCGTTGTTGGCTTGCTTACTTTATCGTGGCTGAGGCAGTGCAGTGTAAAGTCTAGCGCCGAGAGCTGGGGACTCGAGCCGGCGGCAAGAGAGAATAAAATTCCCGCGGTACAGTGAAACAATGAAACAAATGCACAGCTTCTGGAACCAACAGTTAATGCTCTGTAGCTCTCGAGCTGCGAATCGGCTGTGCACCTGTGCACTCCTCCACACTCCACCACTGTCCTCCACACTCCACCACTGTCCTCCACTAAGTCACGGCGTGACGCTGCCACCCGTCGCACTGGTACGCGATCACTATCTAGGTATGGGGGGAGGACGAGATGCAGAATGACGGATGTCGTAGGCCAGCACCGCATACTATGCCATTATTTGTCGTCATACTGTAGTCAAGTTGTCGCCGGTGACATTCTTTCGACTCCGTACATTCAACACCACCTTAAGGATACACGGTATACGGTGTATGGTGTATGGTGTACGTTGAGATCTACAGTATGTACAAGTAGGTGGGTAGATGCAAAGCACCACCAAGTCATCATTGAAGTGAGTGAAGTGGGTGTGTGTAAGTGTTGTGTCTCTGTACTAGTAACAGCTGTGGATAGGCCACCCACCTACGAAATCGGAATCTGGCCTGGCCAAAATATGGGTGTGAGTCAACACCGATGGTTAAGTGGTTAGTCAGGACGAGACTGCAGACTGCAAAAGTGGAGGAGAGGTGTCTTGAATTCAATACCTATGCTTTGCGCCTTTTCGGCCATTTCCATTTTCGCTCTAATTGAATCACATGCAATTGGCTACCGAAGCTGCGCGTCACTGCTCTAGAGTTTAGAGTTCTGAGTCTCAGCTGGGCCTCCCTCTAACGGTCAACTTCATAAAAAAAAGTGAATTGGAATATCTCCTAATAACCGACCTCCTATCATTACTACGATGTGCATTGCATGACATTTGACATTTGACATTTCTGCCAGGCCGCCGGTGTTTGGTCGCCTGGGGACGTCAGGTACCTACACTATTTACACAATTAACACTACCATTACCGTACTGGGAAAGGATACCTCCAGTAGTATACTAAGGATAGCACAGCTAGCACACTGCACACTACCCACCTAGGTAAGTACCTACACTACGAATGGCCCGTAATCCATCAATCCATCCGCCCATCCTCCATTTAAGGAGGTTCCCCAGTGTAGCATTTATTTTTATCTCTTGAAATTCCGAGGGATTTTCGGGCTTCTTTCAGCTGTTGGCCATGCCCAACGACCACCCTCATCTCGTGCGTTTCATGTTCATTTCCACTCTCAGGTGAGCGGTTGCGAAATACCAATCTCCTTCAGTCGTTTGTGTGTTGTTGCTGGACGCATCATGGTTGGACATAGTTAGTCCGATCTAAGACCAAGCTTACAGGAAGTATAATAGTGTTAGTAGTGTAGTTGTAGCTACCACGTCCTTAGTTGTAGTGTAAGCTGCATTATCCCGTAGCGTAAGGTAGTGTATCACTGCACTGCTTGCGGCATGAGGATATCTGTCACCGTACGTAGGCTGGGGCAGGCCCGGGGGAGAAGGGAGGGAGTGACCGAGCCGATCGAGCGAGAGTCAGAGAGAGGAAGGAAAGGAGGGTGGGAAACAAAACAGCTTGCACTCACTTACACTTACACTACACCAGGCAATTACATGGCATACAGCATATACCGGTCGTGTACGCTACCACAGGAGGCCTGATAGGCGTAATGTGGTGTTAGTGTGGTGTACCACCTCCCCAGGTGAGCTCCGCCGCATGGCTGTGGTGGATGGTGTCCTGCTCTGTCCCGGTTCTGTCCAGCGGTCCAGCGGTGTTCTGCCTCCATGCACCTTTCCGTTTCCGTTAGCTGCGTTGCTGCGGTCCACCACGCTACAGCACGGGACAAGGGACTAACAAGGGTGTTCTCCCAGGCATCCAAGGACGAGCATGGGTCAGCCCAGGTATCCAACCCAAGTGTACATTTGTACCTTGGCGAACCCCTGCTTCTTACACTTTCACCTACCTACCTTCCGACCTGCTGCGCGCAAAAAAAATACAAAATTACAAGATGCCCTCCTCCTCCGAGTCTTCTCGATATTTAATAAGAGGCCAGGCCCGCTCCCCTCTCTGCCATATCCTGTCTGCCCAATCTCATAATCACATCAACCAGCGTCCTATATCATACCAAGAGGCTCTACTTGTACACATACACTTGGTGCTTAGTTCCTCGCAATCCTTCCATCCTACCTGAGAGAGAAAGGGGTGTCTGCTCGCGTGTCATCACAGCTCCTGGACCTTGGAACCCGAACCCCGAGAGCGCGCGCGACCTAGCTTCCAAGCAACTCTGTGCCGACGCTGTCGTGGCATCGACACCGAGAATCGTAATCAACAACTCCATATACAGACACAGACAGAACCGTGATCAACAGGAGCTTGTATTTGAATCGCCCTCCTACCTAGCAACTCACTCTCCTCGGCTTTCACGACCGCGCCCGCGGGTCATTCAGCCCAACCCACCCAATACCACTCGAGACGACACCAAACCTGACACCACAATGTGCGTGAAGGAAGTCTTCACCGAGATGCGGCCGGATGGTCGCCTTCGCACTTGGACTGAGGGCGACTACTGCCACAACTCCCGACGCGGCGAGTTCTGCGACAAAACACAAGAACTGCGCCATCCACCAGGGTATCGAAGAGGCGAATCAAGAACCCCGGCTTATAGCCACGGCCAATTGCCGCCCACTCCGCCATTGTCCTACCACTCCGATCATACTTCCGACTCTGAGCGTTCGAGCAGGCGTCGGTCTGGAATCTACATCAACGACCAGAAAGTGATGGAGGTCGGTCGGCGGCGGTCGTCGCGACACAGAAGAGACGGAAGCGGAGACCACGTCGTCTATTATGGCAGCTCGCCGCTATCACGGACACCACCACTCTACCAATACAGCACACCTTCAAGCCCTGCCTATGATACCCATGAGCCCAGCTACCGGGACCGCGACGTCGATGATCACGAGCGCTCACGCGAGCGGCCAGCCTCAATCAAGGTAGAGATCATTAATGAACAGCCCAAGGCTCACCGTCGACAAGGTTCATCGTCCAAGACGAACTCCTCACGGGACAGCACTGGGGACGAACGACGTCAACGACGGCTCTCTGGCGTACACCATGGGGATCAACACCGGCAGCGGCGGAAAGAAACCGAGATTGCGCGACAGAACGAGGCAATTGCAAACCGAACAGCAGTACCATACGTACCACCAAGCCCACGCTACCGCCGCGGCTCGGTGGCCATTATCCCTCCTGTCGCGGTGCAAGAGCGCCTACGCCTGAAGGAAGAGGAAGCACGAGAACTCGAAGCCGAAGCTCAGAGGCGGCGACTAAAGGATCGCTTTGAGTTCAAGAACTACCGCTAGTTCTCGGCCATACGTTTGACGACAACACAAAACAAAACAACACCAAAAAGAAAAAAAAGCAATACGGATATTCAGCACATTGCGATGTTTTATTATACTAGATCAACACAGGGGAGTTTGGATGGAAACTAGCCTTATTTAATACTCGCGCTTATGAGCTTTGGGTTTGCTTTGGGACTTGATTGGATTTGCAACAAGCGGCGTGTGTTATAGATGATACCAATTATACCAGCCATGTAGAAGGAGGATACGGCCTACGAGGACATGTATAGATCGTGTGTCACATTTAGGATTGTCTTATTGGGGACAGGGCAAGCAATTAACGAAATCAATCAACAAGATGATCAGTACATAGTTAACTCGCAAAAGCACCTGGCTCAATATTCATTTGCTTTGATGTGTGCTCCTCGCTTGTAGAAATGTTGACTGACTTGCTCGCTTTCTTACCTGGCAACCGATCGCAAACTTGGTGGATGGATTGGCACTCCAATGTCTCAATTGGAGAAAAAAGGGAACCCCGCCAAAGATGGTTGCGGGGTTGTTCGCCGTTGCCAATTCCCGCGCGTCTGAGCGTGACATGACTTGACATCGATTGGACTGGTTGCCTGCTAGAAGATCTCGAGAATTGGCGACGGCTATTGGATTCTTACACAGCCACAGCCATTGCTGCCTATTTTCCATAGGCCGCCAAGAGGGGTGGAGTGGGGATTGTGTCGATACCATACCTGATCTGTAGTAGCGCGTCCGGAACAAGGTACATGGATGCCCCTCTGTTCGGGTACTGCCTCGCTATTCTGTGCGCTCACCCTACCCAGAGTGTACACAGTACAAGTCACCCACCCCTCCAACATGAGATACCATTTCATCCTCCCCTCCATTCCATCCTATTACATGGAGGAAAAAAAATTGCACATACAGAACGATGAGAGATTCGCTCCCTGGGAATCCGGTTACTGTGTCCACAATTATGTGCCCCGCGGACCCTGACCCCCGCTAGAATCGCACGGGTGATCAGAGCTAACTCGCCGGGGTATGACTCTTCAACGCAGCTCCCATTAGAATCGAATCATGTTGGTGTGTCCGCGCCCTGTCTGCCTTACGAGCTGCTGCAGTCATTGGCGATCCAGAACAGCGTCCTGGCCGAGCTCGTTCTGCATAGGGCAAGTGCCTATCCTGATCGTGCTCCATATCTAGGACTTTGTTTTTCCACATCTTCTTCGCTACCTCCCTCTATCAAGGGAGCCTAGTGACCAGAGAGATCCGCCGGGGTGCCGTCATCGAGACCTGTTGCCAAGGGTATGCACGATAATATGACTTAGAAATTTTCTTAGTATTATTACATATCGAGATGGGAATCGAGGAACTGAGTAGCTCGCCGGCCTCGGAATACGACCTAGACACACCTTACCCACACCGAGTCTTTAATCCCTAGACTCGAATATCTTTCTAGGCAGCCAGTTTAATGGGCTGCTGGCCAGATCTCTAGTCACGATCTAGTGATGACTAACGACCGAAACAACAAACGAAGCAAATATCGTTTGATAGTCTTTCCTAGCTTGACATGGTTTACACCCTCTTCCCTTCTCTCTATTTGACTGTATACCGGCCTAGCCTAACCGGCCGTATTAAGAAGTCATCTGATTTAGGCGAGCCGCGAAGACGTAGTTGGACGACGATTTCCCTGCCCATGATCCTGGCACGACTTCATATTCCTCGCGCGGATTGAATAGTATCCAGCGCATTTTTGCCTCCTGAAAACACCACCTGCCTAGACAATACGGTATAATACGAGATGCTAAGCAGGATACATGCTTTATCGCATACATGGCCTCAAATCGAATTGTGACCTGGCACGAAAATACACATCCATGAAATAGACGCAAAGGTAGGGTCTTGTGACGTGCAGCGTTGAGAGTTGTAGTGGCAATTGCAAACAAGTGTTATACGACAAAGTCAAGCCAACGAAACCCCTTCCGTCTGTTACGAGGAATAGGGGCTAACTCATCTGGTTTGTGGTGCAGCTGCGACACATGGTTTCCTGCGCACCATAAAGGGTCTTCTTTGTGATGCATGATGTTCGGCATGACAGTCAGAAGAAAATACATTCTAGTTCCAAGGTGTTAACTAGCGCGAACTAGAAGATCAGAGAACAACTTGATGTGTCTTGGCTATCGAGCTGCAGAAATGAGTCGAAGCGGAGGCAAGCTGTGGGGAAGGGCGCATACATGCGCGGACGGGACGCGGATGGGGAACAAAGATGATGCAGGATCTGGACAGAAGGGCTAAGACATGCAGATCTTCGTCGACTCATCCGGAATGCGATGGAATTGCTGCGCATCGAGATAAGAGAACCTGCGATATGCATAGTCGTTGCTATAGCCAATGCGTAGAAGGCGGTAGAAAAAAGAGTGATTATGATGGCCAGACGTTTTAACGATCGTACGAGGGTAACACCCATTCCTACGAATAGTGATTGGTTTAGTTCGATGTCTCTCGCGACTAACGAGTCTAAGTCTTGCTTGGGGGATGTAAGTGAGATAATGTTATGAAAAATACCACAGTACAAGCAGCTTAGTCAAACAACTAAGGATATAGATATCATATTATTATCTAATTTATCCCACGCCTATCTTAAATTTTCCTTCAGGCATAAGTCAAAGGGTACCTAAGCGGTAAGCTCGCAGAGAGCCTCTCCTCACTCATCAGACACCCTCCAAATAAGCTTCTCGCCACTCGCCCCCTCGCGCATAGCGTTCAACCCCTTCGTTGCTCTCTCCAATAGTGTCCGGCCTTCGACGATCCGGTACCGATGGGGTTTCACAACGCCCTGCGCCAGTAAGGCGGGCATGATCTCGGTCTGGAGTTTCTCGCGAAACATCTCATTCTATAACGGCGTCCATAGATTAGCAAGTAGTCCTCTTCATTGAGTAGAGATAATACAAGTGGTTTTCGAAGAGATAGTTCACTTCACATCACTTGAGTCGTCAAAACTAAAAAGTCCGAAACTCACCTTCCAGTAGAAATGAGTCCGGACGCCGGACACATTCACGCCCGCTGCCCATGCAACACTGTCATTGGCGGTCATCGAGTACTCCGGCGTCGTATCCTCGCTGGCGTGCTTTAGGATCACCGGTAGCATGACGGCGACGGTGCTGCCGCTCTGCGCGATCTTAGAGAGCGGCGCTAGCGTCCGCTCCTGCGAGCCGATGCAGTCGACGATGAGCGGGTACGCCGGCCCGGTGCCTCCCTGTGCGCTCCTAAGCAGATCGTCGACGACGGAGGGACTCCGGTAGTCGTAGACTTCTGAGGCGCCGAGAGCCCGGAGGTAGGCGTGGTGGTTGGACGAGGCGGTGCCGATGATCTGCTTGTATCCGTAGTATTTCAGCACTTGAATGAGGAGCTGTCCCACAGACGAGGCGGCGCCCCAGATGAGGATGCGCTCGTTGGCCCTTGGCGGCTGGTAGTCTTGTGGTCTGGGCCACGGTGTTGGTAGCTTTAAGTCCGTGGCGATGGTGTTGAATGCTGTGACTAGACTTTCGGGTAGCGTGACGGCTTGCTCGAGTGAAAAGCCTTCTGGTACCTATGCTCTGGTGTGAGTCTCCTGAAATCTTTACGTCCTATTTCTTCTTAGTGTATCTGAAGGGCGAGATTATCTTACCTTACCAAACACCCATTCGGGTGCAGTGGAATATTCTTGATGGGTCTTCCATTCGGGCTTTTGATGTGCGAATCCAAAGACCCTATCACCGACCTGGAAATGCTTCACATCGGGCCCGACTTCGACGACGATGCCGGCTCCGGTAGACCCAGTCCTCTTCGGGTGCTCAACCAAGAGACCACCATCAGCCTCGTGAAGATCGAGTGGTGTAGACGCCGTCCATTTGACGTTGACCATGATCTCATCCCCTTTTGGAGAGATCGTAGGGAATTTGCGGACTTCGTACGGGACTCGAATTCCCACGAGAACCAGGGCATCATGAGTTCGTTCGCTAGACATCTTTTCTAAGTATTTTTTGGGACTATGAATGAAGAAGCGTGAGACTTAAGCACTTGTAGCTGTAGTTTGAGTTCCTGAAGCTTTAGAGTTTCAATCTTCAACGCTGAATCTCCCCCTTTATATACTCGATCTCTACCTACAGTATACATCATAGCGCTTAGACGCTTCGTGATGCTATAAGTGATTTCTTTATGAATAAGCACCCCACAATATGGCCAAATGAGGAAACATACTGCGGTTCTTGCGTTGAATGCTACCCATCTCGTAGAATGAAGCTGGTGGTGATGATATATCACAGTTGTGGTTAGCTAAGCAGCTTCTTTAGGGATTGACGCCAAGCCGGAAAGGGAAGCATGTTGCGGTTCTTGCATCGTCATGGGCACGTGTGGCTGGTGCCGTACCTAAGTCCCTGGGCATCTCCCTCTGCCGACACACTAGACCTAACTGGGCGGTCTAACCTAACTATTTCAATTTGTGGGGTGCCACAGAGAGGCTGAAGCAAGTAATTGTCAATGTAATTGTCATTACCGCCGGATCGCTGCCCTTCCGTCACGTATGACGGCCAGTACGAGTACGAAATGCGCGTGCCAAGCCCCCTTTGAGACCAACACGTCAATTCTTCCTGCACGCAGCCTACTATTAAAACAAAGCTCTTCCTCCATCAACTGTCTCGTCGAGAACCAAGACCTAAAGAACATATCGAACAAGGGCGAGAGAGCATTCTCATTTCTGTGTTCCCTTGGTCGCCCGCGCGCAATTAAATTAAGATCGTCAGGCTTGTCGCGCGTGTTGAATCTCTCATGGCGCCTCACTACGAGTTTGGCGGCCCGTAAGTCCTGCGCTCTCTCTGAACAGCAAGCATGTTTGCTCACAAACCCGTAGGATAGGCGCTGCTGCCATCGTGGTCGGGCTTCCAGTGCTCCTGTACACATTTGCATTTGCCTGCAATGACATCTCGGGCTGTCCTGCTCCGTCTCTATTGGAGCCCAGCAGCTTCAACCTTGAAAAGTTCAAGGCCGAAATAGGCTGGCCTGGCTTCAGTGGCCTTCACAGCTGGGAGGTTACTGGTGTCACCCTCGGATACCATCTCTTCAGCTTGCTCTTATGGAGAATTTTGCCTGCAGAGGAGGTGCTCGGCACCAAGCTGGTGCAGCATGGCCGCCCACTGAAATATCGCATGAATGGTTAGTATCGCAATACGACTTGCTTACGCCAGTAGTTAACAAATTATCATAGCTTTCTCATCAACTCTCGTTCACTTGGCAATCTGTGCCGTTGGTACATATTTGAAGGGCGCCGACTTCATTGTCTGGACGTACATCACGGACAACTATGTGCAACTGCTGACTGCTAACATCCTGATTTCTGCCGTGCTTGCCGTGTATCTCTACATCACGAGCTTCAGCGTTGACACCAACTACCCGAACAAGGACATGCGTGAGCTCGCCGCCGGTGGCCACACTGGAAATCTCATCTACGATTTTTACATTGGTCGTGAATTGAACCCTCGTATTACGCTGCCCTTTTTTGGCGAGATTGATCTCAAGACATTCTGCGAGATGCGTCAGGGACTTACCGGCTGGATCATCATGGATTTGGCCTTCATTGCCAAGCAATATCGCACCTATGGCTATGTTTCGGACAGTATCGTTTTCGTCACCGCTTTCCAGGCCTTTTACGTGCTCGATGGACAGTACCTGGAGGCTGGAATCATGACGATGATGGATATCACCACCGACGGCTTCGGCTACATGTTGGCATTCGGTGACCTTGCTTGGGTGCCATTCCTGTATTCGACCCAAACCCGCTACCTCTCCGTCTACCCAGTCCACCTAGGATGGGCAGGTGTTGCTGCTGCGAGCGCTGTATTTGCTACCGGTCTCTACATCTTCCGAGCCGCCAACTCTCAGAAGAATCTCTTCCGCAGTAACCCCAGCGATCCGAAAGTGGCCAAGCTGTCTTACCTCCAGACGAAGCGAGGTACGAAGCTTCTCACTGACGGCTGGTGGGGCAAGTCTCGTCACATCAACTACTTTGGAGACTGGCTACAAGCATCTCCCTTCAGCCTGCCCACGGGCATCTCCGGTTACACTATCCTCTCTGCTGGTAGTACTGTTGCAACTGCCCATGCTGCCAAGATGCTTGATGGCCGTGTTGTTGTCCAGGATCAAGCGAGGGGTTGGGGTATCATATTCACTTACTTCTACGTGCTCTACTTCGCCGTCCTTCTCATTCACCGAGAAGGCCGAGACGATGCTGCATGTGCGAAGAAGTATGGTGAGGACTGGGCCAAGTACAAGAAGCAGGTCAAATACCATATCCTGCCCTACGTCTACTAGACGACATACATGCCGGATGGCTTCAAGGCCTTTCTCAGCCAACTTGCCTCAGCAGTTTTTCAGGAATGTGGTATTGCATATGAGTAGTCAGGGCTCGAGGATTTAGGGGAACTGGATTAGATGGCGGACAATTCACCTACACTTATTCACAACCGTTAATACATAATAACAAAATCCCCAATAACTGATATTGGACTTGATGTTCTTCACGCTTATGTCGTGTGTATGAAAGCGAATGCGACTCGGCCTTCTCCGTGGGACTCATATGTGTTTCTCACATCATCATGATACCGCTGATATGAGTCGGGATGCCACATAACAGGCGAATGACAAGCCCACGACGCCATACCCATTTACGTAAAGTTCGTATTCCACGTGGACTGTCCTATTAGCACTAGTAACAGCCCTGCTAACTAGCTAGCTACGTAAGTTTACCAGGTTATATAGTGAACGAGACTACATACCAAAGTCGCAGTTGGAATGAAATGTGCATGAACTTCTAATTGCTTCTGCCCGAATGCGGCAGGTCCAGTAAAAAAGTATCGCCGACCGGGCCCGCGCCCAATCAGTTCGGCGCCTGGACCAAATCGTGCAGTGGGCCGAGGGATTACCTACCAGCTTCTCTCCCGGATTTGCAGTTTTAGCTGCAGACAGATTCTCACCAGTCTACCTTTTCTTCCACCCCATGGTCAATAAAGATGAATGATACCCAATTTTTTTGGGCTGCCCAATAATGTCAAAGACGATTTAAGATCCAGACGTTGTAATGACGGCGACATGCCAGAAAAAATAATGCGCTCGAACATAACCACTCATCAGCTAGTTCAATCTCGCATCACGCATCACGCTTTTTGGCTGAGCTCAGCATCCGACCCCTAATTTCTCATCAGACGACGGACCTATTTACCTCAACGGGCCCTCTTTAGCGCACGACTTAGAGCCATGCAGTCTCTTATACACTGGCCGTAGTATTAGCCTCTTTCAAGGACCGTGATCTAATAATTGAAAAAAATCAAAAGAAACCATTATACTGTTACATACCGTGTCTGAGGCATCCACGTCGGAGTAAGTCGCCGTGCAAATCGCGGCTCTGCAAGTGCAGACAGAGGAGAATCCAGCCATTTGCTGGCGGTGGGCTAACCTTTAAGTATCCTATTCTGTTTGGGACTTAGTAAGCGGGTGGCTTGCCAGGGATCACTCCTTCCAGTCGTGGACAAGGCCAAAAGGAACTGGTCAGCTGGTGGTCCGCGCCATCAACGTTGCTCTACTGAATCGTGCAATCTCGGCTGTTGCATGACCGACCGCATGGTCCCGGTACACCAATTGGGCATCTCCTTAGCATCGTGCTAAGACTAAGGATATATAAGTGTGGCTTTGTACCCCGCCAACAATAATTGAGGGCAACCCAGTGAGTGCTCACCAACCTCGTCGAAGCCGAGGAGAAGTAAGTCACCGCCGCAGTGTAGCTGACAATGAAGTTCTTGTATGCAGCTTCGCTCCTGTTGGCCGGGGTTTGCGCCTCGCCAACGCCCAAGGACGATGGCAACGACACTGTCCTGGCTGCCCGGGCCACCGGTTTCTGGTATGCCAACTTCGACCACACCGGCGCTGCCCGTGGATACGCGCCGGACCTCGATGGCGACTACAACTATCCAGTCTACATGGCGGTTACCCCTGGCGATGGTGCCGGTATCCAGCGTGCTATCAACGCTGGCACCAACGGCGGCACTCGACATCCGGAGTGGTTGGCATCTCAGCCGAGAGTACGTTCTACGGTCGCCTCTGGGTAATCATGAAACTAAGCATATCAATAGGTTGTGTACATCCCTCCGGGCACTTATTCGATCAGCTCGACCATCCAAATGAACGTAAGTAATTCGCCATCGTTTCTTTTTCTTCGTCCACCGTCTTGGCTTTGTAAAGGGTATACACTCGGATGCTGATTTCAAAATCGCTGTAGACTGACACTATCTTGATGGGCGACGCGACAAATGTGAGTTAGAGCTCGGAGAACATGGCTCTGGAACTTGAAACTTACGACATGTTTTTTTCCCCGGTAGCCACCAATCATCAAGGCAGCAGCAGGCTTCTCTGGTAGCCAGACTCTTATCACTGGTATGATTGATGACCATGAAAGTCATTGGATCTCAGCTGATGAATGAACGAATATAGGCCAAGACCCTGCAACTGGTGTAAGCGGAGAGCTTTCCTTCGCTGTTGGGTTGAAGAACCTGGTCCTTGATACCACCAGTATTCCCGGAGGTGAGCATTCCCTATAAAGTGGCTGCTTCTGTCGTTACTGCGTGCTGAAACATCAAAAGGCAATGCATTCACCGCTCTGTATTGGGGTGTGGCGCAAGCAGCGCAACTGCAAAACGTCAAGATCACGATGGCCTACTCCAGCAACGGAAATGGACACACGGGTATCCAACTTGGGCGAGGATCTACTCTCGGCCTTTCGGATGTGAGAATTGAGCATGGTCAAGTAAGCCATTCAATGTTCCTATGCGCTCACGATACAAGTACTAATGCTAGTACTTCACAGAATGGTATATGGCACAATGGACACCAACAAGCACTATAGTAAGAAAATCCGAGTTTATGTTGTCCTAAAGACCTTCGCACATAGACGCTCTTTCTCGGACTCATATGAATTTCTAAACGGTAGTGACTAACTGTATTGTAGCAAATCCATTTACTTCTACCAAAACACCGTCGGCATGCTCATCTCGGGAGGTGCTACAATCAGCATCCTCGCCCCGACCTTTGACACCTGCGGAACTGCTGTCTCGAACACAGGCGGTGACCCCTGGATCGCATTAGTGGACGCCGTGTCGATCAACTCTGGCGTCACCTTTACCACCACAGGATACCCTTCGTTCCTCATTGAGAATCTGAGCAAAGATACAGGCTCCATCATCGCTCAAGGTCCATCGGGCACATTGCTTGGTGCTCAAAGCCACGTCGATACTTTCAGTTATGGAAACACGGTTAACCGAAACCCGATCTACGGAGCGACAACAAGCACCAATGCTCGTCCAAGTCAACTTGCACCGAACGGAAAGTACCCTGTGGTGCCAGCGCCGAACTATGCCAACAATCCTGTCACTGACTTCATCAACATCAAAGATCCCAATCAAAACGGAGGCTATACTGTTAAAGGTGACAATACTCTAGATGAGTCCGGCGTCCTGAACAAGGTCCTTCAATACGCAGCCAATAATAACAAGATCGCATATTTCCCCTTCGGCAAGTACCGAGTTGATTCGACCCTCCTAATCCCGAAAGGCTCGCGGATCGTCGGTGAAGCCTGGGCAACCATCACGGGCAACGGCAACTACTTCAAAGACTCAAGCAATCCCCGTCCCGTAGTGGCCGTTGGTAATGCCGGCGATATCGGAACTGCCCAGATCCAGGACATGCGCTTCACTGTCAGCGACGTTCTGCCAGGCGCCATCATCCTTCAGTTTAACATGGCAGGGTCTTCCCCTGGCCAAGTAGCCCTCTGGAACTCCTTGATTACAGTGGGTGGTACTCGAGGCGCGTCGGCATTGACGAATGCGTGCACCAACGCGTCAAACGAGTGCAAGGCCGCGTTCCTCGGCATTCATTTTTCACCCACGTCTTCCGCGTACGTTGAGAACGTGTGGAACTGGGTCGCAGATCACATCACAGAGGGCTTCTCGGGCGGCTCCAACATCGCCGGAAAGGGCGGTGCCCTCGTCGAGTCTACCAAGGGTACCTGGCTACACGCTCTCGGCAGCGAGCACTGGTGGTTGTACCAGTTGAACCTGCGAAATGCCAATAACGTGCTGGTCTCCCTGCTGCAGTCGGAAACCAACTATGACCAGGGAGACCACGTGCAACAGACTCCTCCAGCGCCCTGGGTCGCCGACGTAACTAACTGGGGCGACCCGGACTTCTCGTGGTGCAGTGGCGGAGACACACGCTGCCGCATGGGCTTCGCTAATTACATAAACGGCGGTTCTAACATCTACACCTACGCCTCCGCATCTTGGGCTTTCTTCTCTGGTCCCGGGTACCAGTCTTGTGCCGGTGCTTACCAATGCCAGGGTAAGTGATGAAATGAATCCGTCGAAGTCGATATCTTATCCACTTTATAATTCCTACGAAGAAATTGCAAGAAATGCTAATACTTGAGGGTGATAGATTACATGCACTGGATTGCGAAGACACCGTCTAACCTCCAGGCGTTCGGTCTCTGCTCTAAGGACACGTACGCCACGCTGCGCCTTGCCGATGGCACCGCCATCGTCTCCCAGAACGGCTTCACGGGATCCTGGTCTGGCGGGGGCGGTGATGTCGGCCGCTACACGCCGTAGAGCGAGGAGTTATTGAAGTGGTAGCTATAAGAGAAAGGTACTCGAAAGCGAAAGGGGTTGGGCTATTCAAAAGTCGAATTGTATCTGTGTTCACGCTTAACGAACTGTTTACGATGTATTCGGAGAGAATGCATTCCACCTACATAATGAATGGGCTTATGCTTCTTGACCATGCCGAATTTCGTTCAGACTAACCTTGTGAAATTGTGCCTAGTTAAGGCATAGAGTATTGGGTTAGAAGGAGAAACAATGCTAACACTGAGTAACGTTTAGGATCATCGGCCTCCTATCTCGTTATCAAAATGAACAGCTCATTTAGTAGCTTTTTATTTGACTTACCTGTTCGCTTTCTTGCTTTACTCACGCCTTATGATTTATATGTGGTTTCTTATCTTGAAGAAAGTGTCAAGTGCACTTGTGATGTGACTTTCACGCACTCTACATTACCTAATTCATTCTTGATGACCGTTTTTACCGGACTTATGATTATATCCTATATCAACCCGCTCATGGCTACTTATGCATGCAACCTGTTAGCCGAGTATCTATCGTCTTACACTTCATCTCCGCGCGATAGAGCAGTGAGAAGAACATCGAACACCGCTGCAAATAATTACAAATACCTGTCCAGGTTGGGTATGCATACCGGCAGCCCTATGTATCACTTCATGGATGATGCTGGAGGGCAGCCATTAGGTGTCACGCAGTTCGGGTCAACGGAATAACAGTACGCGAAACAGCCGATGGCATTATATAAGTCTGCTATTCTGGTAGCACAAGTAACAATATAAGGCCCGTGCTAGAGCCACCAGCGGGGTGGGCTTTTTCATTGCGATTATTCCCAGTAGATTTTAAAAATTTACATTTGAAGAAAGGCTTTTTCCTACCGTCAAAGCTATGATGTGCGAGGTAGCCAAAATGTTTTTCCGGCTTCTATTGAATATGCGCGGACGGATCGCCATAAGCTTGACCGTGTTCAGCTTACCTCCTAACCTCATTTATACGTTAATGGGACGCTCGAGAACAGGGTTTCTTCCCCGCAGCCTTCCCCGCACCAGTGGACAGCAGATCGTCAGATGGGCGGCTGGGGAAATTCAACTACGGATGGGTAGTGTGTGCTCACTCCATAAGTAACCGCAGATCCTCTACATTCCGGTCCTCGTCTCAAACGTGAATCGTGGAGTGCAGTAGTTTATATACTGAATGGTTCTTCTGTTTCATTGCACGCACTAAAGATTGTGACGAAGTTGCAGTTCTGAAATTCCATTCTTCATCTCGTCGTTGGCATATCACAAGCGTATCACAGGAGAACCAAAACAACGTCAGAGGCATGAGGGGAAACCGGATATCGTAACAGGGGTTGTCGCCGCTTCTTACCGGATTGGCTCTTCAATCAAGCCATTACCGCACAACTGCCGTTCCAAGTAAGACGCTACCTGGGGTCCTCATCCAATCCTGTCCTTGGTGTGCCAGCACTTGGTGTTCCTGGTCTCCTGCCGAGGCTCTCGGACACCTATCTCGCTACAGAGAAGCACTACATTTTCACATATGACGAGATGTAACGTAATAGTAGAAGCAAGTCATTGCGGCCGCGTCTGCGGTCCAACATTACGCTTTACCGTCCGCATTTCAGCGTGTTCTGCCTCTCATTGAAGGACGGCGAGATTGCGAGTTGAGAACCTCTAGAGTCTCGAACAATATGTCCAAAGTCAGCGCTAACTCTAACCTTCATCCAGCGTAGACTGCTGAACTGCCGTGGGAGATTGATGACATTGCCGTGCCCACCTCAGTGAGCTTCTAGCGCGATGGGGAAGGCCTCGGGGGTACCCGTTACCGCTACTTGCTCTTTGTATGCGTACAATCTCACAGCTGGATGCAGTACGACATCGCACGTGTTCGCTCCGAAGTTTCGTGGGGCTGGCATGAGATGCTAGCTGTGACTGGGTAGCTTTAAAAAAGATCTGGATACCCCGCGGGTTTCCCAGTTCTTAGATCATTATAACTCTCTTATTTATCTCAGTCACCTCATATCCATAGATCTGGATTGGATCTTGGCTTTTCATTTTCTCGTCTGTTTGCCCTCGCTTCTATCCTCCCTTTCTAGTCTTACCTAGAGCTCACTGGTATCGGACAAAAGGGATATTAGACAGACTTGGGATACACACTTTCCCACCATCTTCGTGATGGCACCTCCTAGCTACATGGGCCTTAGTGGCCGCCCGCTCTCCCTAGCAGTATCAGCAATATGTACTACTGGCTTCTTGCTATTCGGTTATGATCAGGGTGTCATGAGTGGCATATTAACAGCGCCAGCATTCAATGACGTGTTTGAGGCAACCAGGGATAACAGTACCATCCAGGGCGTCGTGACTGCAGTTTATGATCTTGGGTGTCTCTTCGGTGCTATGTTCATTCTTTCGGTCGGCGACCAGCTCGGTCGACGACGAGCGATCATTGCCGGTGGAATTGTTATGATTATTGGGACAACAATTCAAGTCACTTCGTATCCAGGACACACGCCCTTGGCTCAATTCATTATCGGACGTATAATAACCGGTGTGGGAAATGGTATCAATACTTCGACGATTCCGACATATCAAGGTATAGGGGCACCCGTCTCGGAATGCGATCGTTCTAGTGTGCTAACACAAAACTAGCTGAATGTAGTAAAACAACGAATCGCGGTCTTCTCATATGCATTCAGGGTGGTACCATCGCTTTTGGAACTCTCATCGCCTACTGGTTAGACTATGGTTCTTCCTTTGGTCCAGCCGATCTGGTCTGGCGCTTCCCCATCGCCTTCCAGATCATCTTCGGAATTATCGTGTCGACGGCAATGATCTGGCTTCCGGAGAGTCCCAGATGGTTACTTACACACGAGCGATATGAGGAAGCCAACAATGTCATCGCCGCTATTCGAGGATACGAAGTAGACAGTCAGGAGACCAGTGTCGAGCGTGGCATCATTCTCGACTCAATCAGAGCTTCCGGTGTATTCGGAGGCAAGAGCACGCCTTACAAAGCTTTATTCACAAATGGAAAGACTCAGCATTTTCGTAGAATGCTTCTCGGCGCCAGTAGTCAGTTTATGCAACAGGTGAGTTTATCTGCGTACGCATCATCAGCAGTTTCAATAATTCGTAGATGAGGAATAGCACGATGAATGCTGATATTAGTAGGTTGGTGGTTGCAATGCTGTCATCTACTTCTTCCCGATTCTCTGTGAGACTTTTATCACACCCGGGGATCACAATATGGCTCTTCTATTAGGTGGTGTTAATGCCATCGTTTACGCCATTTTTGGTCAGTCGGACAAACCTTCTTACCTGTCGATTTTATCTTGCTGACAGACTTATAGTACGTAATTGCCTGTTCACATCGCTGCCGTTCCGGCGGTTTCGAGTGAATAGTCTTTTAGAAATGCTCAGCACCTCACTAATCGTGTGTTTCTAGGCTACTGTATCGTGGTTCTTGATCGAGCGTGTCGGTCGCCGCAAGCTTTTCCTCTGGGGGACTGTCGGCCAATTTCTATCAATGGTACTCGCCTTCGGAGCTCTCATTCCTGGTACTCAGTCCGCCGCTATCGGTACTTGCGTCGCGCTTTTCACGTATATTGCTAGTTTCGGTGCCACTTGGTTGCCGCTTCCTTGGCTGTAAGTATCCATGCTTATTTGTCTCATACATGTGAAGAAAATGAGAGTCATATTACACAATCGACTTGGGTGCTCATTCGGGAACCGAAGGTCTGATCTCTGACTAACATACGGCCTAGATATCCCGCGGAGATTAACCCAATCATGACCCGAGCCAAAGCAAACGCCGTATCGACATGCACAAACTGGCTCTTCAACTTCTTCAGTATGCAATTTCAACCCTCCCCCGAGCCAGTCTCTAATGAGACGGATGCTTCTGTTTCGCCGTGACTAATTGACCTATAGTCGTGCTAATTACGCCTGTGCTGGTCACAAACATTGGCTGGGGAACATTCCTTTTCTTCGCAGTCCTCAACGCTACCTTCCTCCCCACAATCTACTTCTTCTACCCGGAGACAGCGAGAAGAAGCTTAGAAGAAATTGATAGTAAGTCATTCATATATTCACTCCATTCTATGAGAATAAAGGAGGCGTCTCGGGAGCATACAGACGCTCACAACCGAGTACCTATTGCGCTTAAGACAGCAATGACTGACTAGGATGTACTATAGTTATCTTCGCGAAAGGCAATGTTGAAAAGATATCGTATGTAAAAGCTGCCAAAGAACTGCCGTTCTTGACAGATGAAGAGGTCGAACAAGAAGCTCTGAAATATGGACTTCTCGATACTGCTGCTCGAGGCGCGATTAACGGAGCAATTCACAATCGCCAAAAGGACCCTGTAGAGGCCGACGGCAAGAAGAGTGATGAAGACTCTGGAAGCAAAGAGGAGAAAGAAGAAGTATAAGTCCAACGATTGACTGAACTGAAAATTGTTGGTAACCCTGAGTCGGGTAGAAATTCAGTGGTTGAGCGCTGAGGGAGGGGTTCTATGCAGTGATACTCAGCCGTTAGGACTCACGTTGCATAGGGCTCGATGACTACTAGACAATTTTGAACGTATCTTTCAATATTGATAAGGTAGCTTGCGTACAGAATCGCCGGACTAGAGTCGGGTGGCTAGGTATAGATATATAAACGGGTGATTGAATTATCACATGAGTCTTAACATCAAGTCCTCTATGATAGTGCTATTGCACGGGGAGCCCTACTGAAACAAAGATCAATCTTTCTCAAAGACACCAATCAAGGGACTATCTAGTTTTTTTGTACCTAGCTAACGATTGTGTATGTACTCTAGCTTCATGTTGAGCTTGCGAGATCATCTCGATGCTTGAGCCTCACGCACGCAGTTCAGTGTTAATCTCATGACGGCCTAGCCCGCCTCTGCACACCTATATAATTCATTCATGTCCAGTTCCGGTCACCATCTTTTCCTTTTCTTTTCAAGGGTTTACATGATGGACCCAAAGACCCAGATGAAGAAGACCAAAAGTTGATAAGGATTGGATCAATCTTGTTAACCGGGCTCGCAAGGGCTGTTACGCTCTTTCTTTTTACAGCACCATCTGTGCGGCAATCTCAACGTTGATACAGCCATAGTCGCAAGCCCCACGTAACACCATCTCACATCGCCTTGCGCAATAATTCTTCGTAGACAGAAGGTGTAAGCTGACATCCCGCGTGCGACAGAGTCTCCATCTCGCCACACTGCATCAGATCTAGTAGTGGCACCCGACAGATCACCGTAGACTTGTCACCACGCCCATATTAATGTCTACGCGAAGTTAGCGCACAACGCGGGCAGATAACCAACTGGAATGAAGTCGGGATCAATCAAGCCACTCATGATGTATGCATTGTTATAAAAAAAAAAAAGGAAAACCAGGCGACGAAGTGGCCGTGTGGGAGGCTATATACTAATCATAACACTCTGCTCAATGAGTGGGGGTCGTAAGAGTCAGAATATCGTATGTCGAACCAGTCTGTGTGTGTTTAACAAGAGACATATTATGCATTCGTGCTCGGAACCCGCTCAGATTGATCAAGTCACTAGTGTCTAGATGATAATCCCAGAGATCTTGTCATATCGGTCTTAACACCACGTGAGTTAACCGATGATTAGATAATCAGATTTGGCTTACTCAAAAACAAATGAGCTAAGGTGAGTAAACTGTTGGGTTCCAGAGATGTGATATTCACTGTCACTAGAGACGAGATAGGTAGCTTCTGCGAAGGCGTTACGCCATGCATTGCGAACTATGCGTCTACCTATCTTCACTCTCTCTTATTTTCTTCTTAAAGAGTTCAGCCTCGGTAAGATGTCGTACAACATAAGTAGCATCAGCCAATAAAGTGCCGCTAACAAGAGTCAACACTGTTAATTATGATGTTGGTGCACATCAGCCACTTCGTAACACGGATAGCAATTCGAGAGTAGTAACTACTATGTACTGCAATAGGCTAACTTTACAGCGACGGCCAGCTAACGATACCTGGCCCCTGCATACCCCAAGCAAGTTAAGAGCATCCTAAGACAGAGGAGCTGCTCCCATACCAGACAACCAAATGGTAAGATTGGACCCTTCTCGATCACGGGTCCTTTCTACTAGAAACGGTTTAGAGTGGGTGTCCCCCCTCTATTTGCCCCTTTCTTGGGGGTCATTTGGACCCTAAGATGGACCACCCCAGACCACCTCAGTGCCTATCGCGTGTCTTGCCGCCTTTTGGGTTGAATGGTTTGCCAACTCAGCGACCTTGGACGCCATGGGAGATCTTCAGATCCATATTAAGCGGGGGACAATCAACTGAAATGGCGAAATACTTAAAGAAGTTGCCTGTTTGCACTTGGATGGTACGCCAATGTACAACATGGTTATGCGGTTTCAGTAGTTGTGGCTTCTTTGTTGTCTTATCGTGGGGGGGAGGGCGCATCATCATCAAATACGCAATGGCAAGCTACAAGACAGTGGGCCGTGGGAACAAACACTACTAGGAGAGTTGTAACGGGGGTGTATGGCTTAGTCCTCTAGTCGAGGTACTACGTTACCGTCTGTCAGATTCAGTTACACCACAGACGGACCGGCTCGCCTCGACTCTCCCTGAGAATGAGACACGGGATGATGTGCGAAACGTCAGTGGCTGAGTGGCTACAGTATGAAGATGGACCCTCCAAGGGACGTGAACATTGGGTGTTACTCTCCAATCTAA
Organism: Xylaria sp. FL0933; assembly: GCA_022578765.1. Taxonomy (NCBI): domain Eukaryota; kingdom Fungi; phylum Ascomycota; class Sordariomycetes; order Xylariales; family Xylariaceae; genus Xylaria; species Xylaria sp. FL0933. Next base: position 119,222 of record MU389724.1, on the reverse strand, counting down.
GCACGCGACCAGTACATTATGACGGAGTCAGTAAACATGAGCTTCCCAGGTTGGCATACAGCCGAAATAGGACTCCGGCCACGCGAATCATAATCCTCGTGCTTTCGAGCCAGCCACCACTGGACAAGTAGGCTCCAGAATAGGACGTTGAGGGACTTTGCCGCCATTCACACAAGAAATACAGGTCACGAGTCGCCTTATTGGGTAGACAAAGCGATATAAACGGATTTCAGGTATTGCCAGGGGATAGTATGGGGTTGAACTGCGAATAGGAAGCGATGGAAGCATTCGGTGTGATGAGTCTTGATGATGCCCAGCCAGGCCCAATGCTACTAGGCTAACATGCCTCTAAGCACTGCGGTCAGGTGCTGATCAGCGCCATCAATACTGGTAGCTGACCTTGTCAGATCGTACCATTTCTTTTGCTCGCATGTATCTCGGGTTCATAGCGCCGGACAAGAAGTTCCTCTGGAGGCCTCTGTCTTAGACGTGGAATTTTTGTAGAGCGTCCAGTCTACCAGGTTTCTGAAGGCCATAGTCTGTTACCTAAGACTTCTTTCAGTGCTTCTAGAATGTGTTGCACATGGTCTGATAATGGTGCAGCTCTGAAAGTTTGTTAGCCAGTGTCAGAAAACTCATTGGCGCGCATATACACATCTATAGTTTGAGATATATCACCAGAGAGCCGTCAAAACTTCAAATTTGAATCTTAGCTCGTCCGACGAGATGTATCCTCTCTATGTATACAAAATTAAGCTCTGAACACCGTCGAGCTTCTCCTGTTGTTGATTACGCTGCTACATCTAGGCGTATAGACGAAGTTTGCATCCCTGTGCTAAAATATCCCGTTATAGGAAGAGGGAGAATCAAAAATAGAACTTTTCCGTTGCCCTCGAAGACAGAAGTGAATACTGAGTTGAATGCCTCGCTCTACTTTTGATTAAGTAAATACCAAAAGGCCCTCTACAGCGCATTCTTTGATGCAAGTACAGAGCCACTGACCCGACTGCTTTCTGTTGTTCGAACGAGTTATCGCCATCCCTTCAAAGCAGTTTCATTCACAAAGTATTAGTACACATGTTCTAGCTGGAACTGCAGGACTGTGGACAGGAACATAGCATTTAAAAGAGGGTAAAAGCAATAGCAATTCACAATCTGTTGATATATTATGCAATCTGGTATCAGTAACTTAGCGTCCACTGATTTAAACTGAACAGTAACAAATCAAATACAGGACACCCGAACGCCGTGGTTGACCATGCATGGCAGATAGCACAGCCCAATATTCCTGAATCAAGTAGAACCGTGTAGTATACATACACTACGAAATCCTTTTAAAGTTGGAGAGTGGGTGGAGATTAGGCGGTGGTAGGTTAAAATATATGAAGCTCAAATGCCACCATAATCTTTGTTCTTTCGCCATGAAACCGTCACCGCTCCCGCCACGAGCCCTGTGGGCCCATATAAAGTCTGTATTCTGCTTATAGACTGCTATGACTCCGTGTGTTGGTCGTAGGTCTTCTACTCAAGCGGTATAAGGAAAGCCACAATGCTTTTACCTGGAGCCCAATCCCCGCTTAATGTTTTGGTCGGTTGCCCGAATGTGAAATCAAGTCTAAAATGACCGCCGTATCCCAAGGAAAAAAAAAAAGTAACTCCGCTTATGCCTAACGAGTGAATTCGCAGTTCCCCTTTGGTGCTGTTAATACAGCCAGCCAGCCAGCTGCATGAGTAAGGGAAGGCGATTGATTAGAGTTATGTATTGCAAGAAAAAAGGGAAATAAAACCCAAAATGACGAGGGGTGTCAATGACGGCTTCTTTTTGTCACGATACCACCATGCTTGACTCTGTAGTGACGGTTATCTCTGCGAGGGATCGGCGGACGCTCGCGAACCCGTTGCCCATCCCATCTCGTACGAATCTCTCTTCAGGTGTTGATAAGCCTGGACGGGAGTACTTGCGGCTGAAACTGCCGTTGTGGGCGTACCAGCTGCCGAACCAAGTCTTAACGGAGGTAATTGAGGTGCTTGTGCCCTTGCCAAAGGGGTGCCAGGGTGCGAGACCGAAGTCGAATATCCTGAGGCAGTAATAGGTGGGAGAGAGCCTGGAGCAGAGCCATAAGGTGTATTGACGAACTCAACCTGAGGATGGGGGTCCGTCCTACGTCTTTGTGATGCTCTTTCACCAGTCTCGGGATCGGCAGCACCATACGTAGGCCTCGGTGCAAGGTTTGAAGGACTAGATCTACTATTTAACTCTGGGCTGGATGGCTCTTTATAGGCGAGCTCACTGACGGATGGAATTCGATAGACGATGTCGCGCAACCGATCGCGGTCCGATCGAAGTCGTTCTCGATCACTTTCCAACGTTTGGATTCGGGCCTCGAGCTCGCGATACTGGCTCTCCATTCTCTGGTGCTCCATGCGCTCTTGTGTTTCTCTGTCCTTCTTCCTTTTACGAAACCTTTGAGATGCACCCGCGTTCCTCTGACGCTTTTCATCTGCCTGTCTCGATCCCTGGTGCGTATCCACGGGTACAATGAATGGCTCGCCATGAGCTGGTTGGATACGAAGAGCTGCTTGACCTTCTCCGAACGCAAAACTCCTAACACCCGTTGAGCTATATTGTAAGCCATGCTCGTTTCTGCCAGGCCACCTCGGATCTCCTCCTGGACCTGAATATCCGCTGGGAGTTTGGGAAATCAAGGGGGCTGTGTATGGATTATGCGGCGGGTATCCAGGGGGTTGCGCTGGCTGGACACCAGAGCCACCCGGGAAAAAAGGACGACTGTGTATGGTAGGAGTTGAGTGACTGACAGCTGGCTGTGAAATGGACCGCGTTGATGCCGGTAAAGGTGTTGTATTGGGGGGTGGTCTTCCCGGTGGACTCATAACGCGGTTAAGTTGCTGCACCATCGGTGAATCTCTCGTGGAAAGAGGCTGGTCTGGTCGCCCAGGAACTCCGGCCTCTGCAAATATTGCTCGGCTCGAATCCTGGGGCCCCGCTATGGGGTGCTGCGAATGGGATGATGGTGAATTCAGAGCTCGAAAGGGATGATTCTGCCCAGGGCTGACTAGTCGAGGGGACCGGGGGGTCAATACCCGTCTTGCCGCTGCTATGGGCAGATATGGACGAGCTGTCCCTGGCGAGCCGCGCTCCGCCGACGACGGTGCAGTTAGTGGCTGATCCTCGACGGTGGGCGTGGTTAGTCCGTGTCTCGCCATTCCCGGGTCTTGAAATGCAAAAGGTTGTGGTACACGAGGACTCGAGTTTGATGCCGCACTTAACGCCTTGGGACTTGAAGGGATCTCCTCAGACCGTTCCTTCGTAAGAGGCGAGTGACTCTCAGTAGGATTCAGAATCGTGTGAACGCCGAGGGATCTGAGGGGTAGAGATTGCTGTATATTCTCGCCATTAGACTTTGAAGCACCAGTACTTGCGAGAACCTGTTTCTCTGTGTAACGATCTCCTCCTCCCCGAAGACTTGTCTGATAAGGGCTTGGCTCTCCAGGCGTTTTTGGCGATGTCTGAGGTGAAGCAGACGGGCCTGTGTGTTCCCCTGGCATCGAAGTCTTCTCCCTTGCACTTTGGTGGCCTCTAGGTTCCAGACATCGACTGGCTTTTACACTTGCAGCTCGATACTCGCAGTTCCCGATCCCCACCCCGCCGCGTTCAGGCCGGTCCCCGCCCTCTCCACCGTTTCCTTGGCCTGGCCAGTATCTATAAACAGATTGGGTTGCTGGGACTGCGTACGGATGGTAGCTGTAGGATAAGGGCTGCGGTTGTGCGGAGTGTAGGACCGCCACGATGGCTAGCTAGAAAGTATAGTTTAGAGTGGTGTAGAGTAAAGATGATGTAGCGCGGACTCGTTCTGATCAGTGTTGTACGGCAACGAAAATGAAAAGAATTTGATATATAAAGTCCAGTGCCTGTCTTTGGGAAATGTACTCCTCCACCACCAGCAGCGCTAACCGAGATGCGTCCTTTTCGCGAACGAAAGTGATTCACGTATCAAGGCGTTCTTTTGAGGCTGACTGGAATTCAGATGAGGTGGAGGAAGGATAGGAGTAGGCAATAATGACGATGACGGTAGGACCGAAATAGCGACTGCTAGGGAGAGAAACAGAGGAAGTTGGGTCAGTGCTCTTCGACGCCAGCGGCACGAGGATTAGCTGGCCTATAGCCCAACCGGGACCTGCTACTACAACGACTACCAATGAAGGGCCATGCAAGAAATTCGACCAGTTAGAGTCCGACTCAGAAGCCCTGCACAATGAATGGCTGGGGAAACCCTTGAGAGGCAAACGTTCAATAGTAGGGTCCCGATGACGAACTAATTAACACCCCTAGCTAAGAAATGAAGGAGGACTAGTAAGTCGTCGTAGATTGGTTTCTCGTTCGACACGATCAGAAGCAAGGACTGAGAGGTGTTGTAACAGATCCAGATATGGTAATTAGAGGTGTTGCTGAAACGTGGTGACGGAGCTGTTCAGTTAGTGGCTTGATACATGCTCCTCCTAGTGAATAAAAAACAAAATAGAAAAAGAACGCAAAGAAGGCGCAGGTTATTACGTAGTAATCTATTCAGAGGTGATAGTGAGGAAAGTTGCTGCTCTTGAATCATTGCTATGTGTTCACGAGCTCCTACTCCGATTCAAGGCGATTCTTATCATGGGAAGATTCTCAATCCGTGCTAGTCTAAGTGGACTGGCCGCACATGGGTATAATTTGGAGCCGGGGTGCAGACTTCGTCCGGGGGCCCTTGTGAAAGTCTATACTACATCTAAGGTTGGCGCTGAGTACTGTATATGGTTTACCGACAGGGCTTAGAGGCTTTGATATGTACACTATTTTAGGGATAACTGGGTTAAAGAATGTACATATGTTACCTACAGTAGTATGCTGTGTCGTGTAGGTACTCTGTCCGAGTTACCTAGGTTAGATGGTATGTCGTAACTGCAGATATTAATATCAACGAGTGCATACAGCGGCACATCGATACATCATGCTATCGGCATCAGCTCGAACTTCGTAGCCTTATGGCCCGAACCTGTTAACACTCGTCCGATACATATTCTTCTAAGTAAGACGCAAAACACTATGAGAGACTGCTAGGTAGTCGTCCTCGAAATGTTCCTGGTATACCGGCACGTTTCCGGCAAATAGTAACATTGGATCCCCAGAACCATAGGATACAAGGTAGCATAGCAAGGTCAGTGATGTCTTGCTCTTCCGGTGTTAGTCTTTCATACGGACCCTTGAAGTTCACTGCCACTCCTACCAAGCCGGCCATACGATACCTAAACTTAGTGGGGACTTTCGGGTACCAATACACTGAAGCTTTAGGGATTCCGCTGGTGAATCGAGGCTTGGCTCAAGTATTGACCTGAAAAAAAAATGAAGGCATCGTGATGGAGCTTCCAGCCCATAGTCGCTGGGTGCGAAGTGTACACGTATGTCGGCATGCAGTTCGCATAGCTTGACAGGATTATTCGGGCGGTGAGAAGAACGCGTGACATATGGGGGCAGATGAGGTTGGATCGTACCGCGTAGTGTAGTGGACTTGTGGAGCTAGAATGGTTGACCGAAGAGGTAAAGGCGACCACGATATTTCCTTGGCCATGTGCTTCCTGACAAGAAGCTAGTTACTACATAAGTCCTAGTCGATCGGCGAGCCCTGGGGGCTAGTGATGCAATAACACAGGCAGAGATACGAAATGTAACCGCATAACTGTAGTGTACATCCGCCGTTGGTGGCAGGTTGTCACTGGCTGGCTACTTGGTCACGAGCCCACCGTTGGGTTAAACGGTCTGGTCCATGAGGATCAGGCCATGATGAGTTTGCAAGTACGTAGTAATCGTAGAGCTAGATGTTAATTTTCCCAGACGTCATTTCCAGAGACGATCACAGTACAACACTACGCATAGAAGCTGGTCTGCGATGTAGGACGGTACCAATGTCTATCGTCTCACTACGCTACACATAGATATTGTTGGAAGTATGCGGTAGGTCAGTTGGCTACTTGATCAACAAGCTAGGACGAGAACATCGTGACTCGGGACGGGAAGATGAAACAGGTGGGTTTTTCTGGGTCATAGTTCGACAATTAATGTGACCTCGACAGCGGTAATGACGAGCTAAAAAGCTAGGACCAGAGAGGACCCATACCAGCCAGCACATCCCACATTGTATATCTTCACCTACATATCAATACGCAGGTGATGCATAATAATATGTGAGATGTATAGCCTGTCACCTCCAGCTCACCATCAGCAGACGTTGGGGGATCATTTCGAGATTGCCAGCGACCAACTCGTCTAAGCCCGAGATAGTACCAGGGTATACAACACTCTACGATACATTGCCCCGGAAATTTTGGGGTGGGAAATCAAGATAAATAAAATTGGAAATTAAATAATTTGGGGAGAGCACTGGTTGTAGGCCCAGGAATACGCAATCATGTTCTGTTACCGCTACACGCACGTCCAGAGACTCTCCCAAGCCGGGTCACGATCGAAGAGTTTCCTTCAGTGGCCACACCGCGGAAAGCGGCTATTGGGGGGGGGACTAAGTCTGCACGCAATACTTGTGTGCGCTACCAGTCTACGCTATTCTCAGCGTTGTTTCTCTACGATGGCGTACTGTGCTGCGAGCTGGAATCGTAGTGTATCCAAGATGAGCTGAAGAGGGCGGTACACCACACGCTATGTGCAGTTTTAACCCTACACCCCCCTGCGAGATCACCTCCGTGGTTATTAGCAACACCGTTTTTGATCATAGGCAGCATGGCGGGCAGAACCGCCCGAGGCCCTCGAGCCTCTAGCGCCTTATGCAATAGCTACAGTACACTGCGTCCCCCAGGATCATGTGTGCGTGACTTTGCGCGACAGGTCGGATCAAGCCGTCAGGTACCAACCGACACGCGAGTGGTCCAGCATGGGGGAGCTGATTCCAGCCCAACGCCGCCGAAGCGGTGTCGCATCGCAGCCTTCCTTGTCAGTATTACGCAGGGCCGCAGGAGGATCGCCGACACAGCCAGACCTCTGGCACGCACCACCGTGGTGCAGTGTACATGTATTTAGTATCAAGTGTGCTACTACCCAGCATGTATTTGTGGGGTATATTAGAGCCACGGATTGGATCATCAAGTTCCCATTCTGTCCCAGGCATGGCAGCTTCGCCAATCACTGGCCGGCGTGCTACTACTTCACACCCCGAAGCGGCCGGCCTGCCTGGCGGCATTTAATCCTTGACGTGGCTACGTTTCTGTCTACAGTATTGCGTAAGTATCTTACAACACAGTACGCTTCAAGAAGAAAGCTGCGGGGGGATGTTTGGTCACGAAGTAAGTTCTTCGGTGTGAGATCCAGCGCCACGGTGAGGGCCCGGAAAACCGACCAGGAGCCGTTGGGGAGAGTCTGGGAGAGGAGAGGCAGGCATTATCAGCCTGCGTATTGAAGTCCTACGATAGTGTACCGGTCGTGTACTCTACCCCCCGTTTCTGCCCCCCATGATGTGTTTTCCCAACGACGATCCGTGGGCAATGAACTGCATACAGTAAGCGCGTAACGTTAACCACCGTCCATCAGAGGAAGTTGGGCTCACAAGCACAAGCCACGGCACTGACGCTTTGCATATGTACGTGCGTTGTATGTGCCAAGCCACCAGAGACAGGCCGGTTCTTTCTCTGAAGTAGTTGCAGTATGCGTAGTTCTCTGCGGATTTCCCGCCGAGGATGTAGGTACGTAGCAAACAATAGATGTATAAGGTAGTGGAGATACTGGGAATGACCTTCCGCCCGGCCTTACCAACTGCGGCCTTCCATGCGACCTCAAAAGGAGAAAACCCCATGTGTATAAGTAGCAATAGTGGTCCTTAGAATATTGCCCTCGCGAGAGATCACACTATTAGTATGGATACAACAACACGTACTACACTAGTATAAGTACGAAAATGGTCAGCACCTGGCTTGACCCATAACGGTCTCCATAATAAGCGCCAGGGTTCTGTCCCGATTTCATCAAACCCAGGCGTTTGGGTAAGGAACCACAATCTAAGCCACCTCGGGAGTAGTGTCGCTTGTGCAGCAGGTGGTAATAATGTATACTACGTAGTTCTACTAGTAGTGTGGTGTCGATAATCTGCTTTTCTCAAAATCTTTCCCCCCTTTCGACTAGATGAGCATGAGTCTCGAGTGCTGCTGTACTTCGAACCGCCATCCTCGGTCAACACTTCATCGTCAGTGGTCACTACGGGATGCTGCCAAGGTTGGTTAAAGAACATGTCATCTCGACAATACATAGTGCAAATCATATCCGCGCGCCAGTGTCGTATTCTAGTAAATTGTATGTTCAGCATGTTATGTCACATTTGGCGATCACACTATATGCAATTAAAACGGCAGTTTACGATCGACGTGTAGTTGGGGGAGGATGCGACCATGGCCCCGGTGCTTCTTATTTCCCTTACCATACTACTAGGAGACAGTGACCAACGGGTGTTCTATCCATCGTATTGTATTAATACCCTGAGTACAGCGTACATCATATTTGGTGCTATGAACAGCATTGTGGGCAGTATAGTATACCTCAGGTTTTCCTTTCTGATTTGGAATTTGCTTTTGATGATATCGCTTTTTATACGATTGGGATATACCTTGTAAAGCCGGCAAGGGTGTCCGAGCCTTTCGAAAACAGGTAGCCCAATGCAGCATCACGCATTTCTTCATATTAGAACCCATCTCATATACTAGTGTAGTACATATCATCATGCATGGTGCTGCTGCAAAGAATCACCTTCGTCATTCCGAGGCTACACTAGTCGTTGGTAAAGGGTTCCAAATCTGATAACTTACGCATATTGCCTTTCTCCAGCACCACAACTATCCATCGGGTGTGCTAGCACGTGGTTTGCCCGATGTGTCCCAGACTACTAGTACCTAGGTTTAATCAAACCCATGTCCATGTTGCATAGCGGCCGAAGAATCACGCGCGCCACGAGAACACACGATGACACCGTTGGACGACAGAGCAAGGCGCGGCACATTACGCGGAATGAACGGCCAACGATCCCAGCTCTCTTTCGCTCGATTAGGTCAACTCATCAGCCGCAAAGCCCTCTGAGACGCAGACCAGCAGATACCGGCATGTATTGGCGGTGGGAGTCTATCATCAGTTGAGTGAGAGAATTTTTCAAATTAATTTTTCTCATTACTTCTTTATTAGAGGAGAAGGGTGAGCTTCTTCGAGGACTTTAACTACCACACGCTATTGTTGGCAACCAATCACGAATAGTGAATACTACGCTATCTACACCGCGCCGAACACGCAAACCGCAAGCCGCCAGTCTTGTCCGGCCCGTTCCACATGGCGTGGTGGAAGCATACAATCAAAGGTTCTAGTAAACACGGCTTGCTTCTTACGTACAGTAGTGTATGGCGCTACTCACTCGGGCGAATAATTAGTGTGACGATACGGGCTTTACTACACGTAGTAAGTTCTTCTGGAGTATACTTAAAAGCTATCACACACGTAGACTTACACCACGTGTATACTCCCGCCTACATTACACTGGCGGTGTCTAGAGGCTAGTGTATACTAAAAGGTAGCGCAGGCTCTTGTCCCTTGTCAGTGGCCGATTGGGAATGCCACACCTCTCGTCGCCATAACTCGCGCGTGCTCGAGTCGACATTGGAGACCCAGTGATTCGTTCTGGTTGCTGCCGAGCTCCGCATCTTGATCGGGGAGCAGAACGGGTCCCATATGCGTACAAAATCTGAGAGGTATGGCATGCAGAATGCATCTGCAGCTAAGAAATGACTGCAGCAGGCCTGCAGCTCCAGAGAACAAGGGTCGAAGAACCATTGCTGAACGACGACCGCCTTGACTCGCCTTGCTAATTAGTGTACATAGTACTAGTATAAGCGTCCCTAGGGTAGCATTCCTGGTAGTATAGCATCCGCGTAGTATAGTCTACACTACGGGGGTTTCTGAGCTAGTGCCCTACCGTCCAGATGATTCACAGTTCCAGAAGCCAAACTGTCACTTATCAAATTCGAAGCAACCGCTTGGAGTACGGAATCGGAATAGGCTTGTACTGTATATCGACAGCCGCCATCCCGTTTACAAAACTCCACTAATTACCTGCTTATATCGACGATTAGCGATACAACCCCAAGTCATTTCGGAGGAAGGGCCCTGGAAGAGTAACATAACCAGCCCAAAGGAAAAAAAAAAAAAAAAAAAAAAAAGGAGAGGAGAAAAAACGTCTTGAGAGCTTGAATGAATAGAGAGTAACCAAGTCTTCTGCTGCTCCAGACTCAATTTAATCAACCTCTCTATCAAATTTTACTAGCCGGCACTTCGACAGTACCCATTCACCCTTAGCAGTTCCGCTAGTTCAGTCTTTCTGTCTTATGACGTTCCAGGTTTTGGCAAACTTTCGGGAATGTTGGGGTGTGCAGCGCTACGGTTGAGGAGGAGCCTCGCGATGGCGGGAAACATGACCAGTTTCGTCACCAGAGGAATTCCCGACGTTCATTAAATCCAACTGAACCATGCTTTGGGCCCCGGGTTACTTCCCCTAGCTCCTGTGACCATCACCCAGCCCTGTGGTTCAGCTTCAAGTAACACTGTATAATACAGTGTAGAGAGTCGTCTCGTCAATTGGGGCTGGCTATCAGGATAACTTTCCTGCTTGGCGGATAGCAGCAATCCACTGTAGACGTTATGATAGCATTTGCTAACGAACAGCATACGGCGAAACTGGCTTGGGCTCGCTATCTGGCCCGAGTACCCAAGACAACCACTTGTCATCCGAATCTTTAACGGGCCGACCCTGTGTTACAGGGAAACTATACTGCAATCGACTTTTCTTCTTCTTCTTCTTCTTCTTCTTCTTCTTCTTCTTCTTCTGATTTCTTTCCTATTCTGATACAGGGCTTCGGCAGTACCTTTCACTCCTTAGGATGTCGTAATTGTTTAGCGATAGAAATTCCCCTGTAGTCCCCTTTTGCACTGTCCCTTTTTTTTTTTTTTCTTTTTTCTTTTATTCCCACCCCGTCGCCCAGTTCGCCAGCCACCCTGCTGTGCGCCAAGTGGGGGGAATGCTAGGATTCGTGTAATTTTGACCTGTCAAAATTTCATCTTGCCGATTTTCCATTATGACAGAACCAGATCTCGGATGAGACAACTCGACCGCATTAGTTTGTAGTCATGTGGTCGCAGTCCATGGTGGTTAGGACTCAGGGACGGAATAGCACTTATACATACAGTAATGATAGGCAAAGCATTATTGAATTCAGTCTCTTGCAGCCTGACATCAGTCCTCGTCATGGCACCACTACTGCTGACCTTCTTTTCTATGTATCCTACAAATTCCTCAACCCAGCTGCACTTACTAGTATCCCGTGAGGACAGAGGCTGCATGGTGGCTGCATCCCCTCTGCAGTGCAACATGTACCATATGCCCATATGCCATACGCCCAGTACCAAAAGAGACGCGTGCGTGCGCGCGCGCTTCTTCCGTCTGCACACCTGCTGCGTCTGCGGGGACTAACGTCCGTTGCCGGCCTAGAACAAGAGAAGCTTCATCGCGATACTTAGCCCTACACCGACATTGCAGCAGGTATTGCGATGGCTATCGCATGGGAGACAGTACCGTGCATAAAATGGGTCGCATGAACTCTTCTAGGGTTCAATCGACGATGTGGGCGATAGTCTTTCCCAAGAGTCTATGCGCAAAAAGCGGTCACCGTATCGGACGAGTCGTCTCGACTACTGCTACTTACTACTACCACCTGCTAGACTGGAAGGCTGCACGCGACTCTGCAGCGGTGAGAGTAGGTGGCATGATGCTCGTTCACGATGTGTCGACCTCGGCTCCCCACTGCCTGAAAAAAAAACTTAAAAAAACTTGGATTGGCGGTCAAGGGGTGGTCTCTTTACAAGTACTGCCATGGCATGGGCTCCTTCGACTGACGATCTGATTCTTATCTGTACAAGAGGTCCGACCGATCTCGTATGCTCAAGCGTTGTCTCGTTTAATTGGTTTTCATTGCCGTAATTGATACCTGACCTGTCGTCGAGCGTCTTTAGCTTTCATTCAGTTTACTTTAAGGGGTGGACCTAGATATGCACATGTCTGCTGTCTCAGTCTTCGCGATACACTTTTATGACACTCGGCAGCCTACCCGCCACATGTCTGTTTACCGCTGGGGCTCAAGAGTGGCTAACCACCTCTGTGCCCTAGATAGGAAAGTCTCTAATCGCCATCCGTCGAGCAACGGGAAACATTAAGTAGTCGTCCATTATATGTCGACGTCAGACAATTGCCTTTTGAGCCGCCGGGACCCTAGCTGCCGTCGCCTGCAGGCGAGAAGCGCCCTGACGGAGAAACTCGAGATTCAACGGTTACAAGGCCCGTGTACCCGGGGAATCCGCGTTCTCGAACTTCTGCGTAGTTGTACTCTGTCCTCTTTATATTGAGCACCGGCCCCTAACCCCTCGCATGGGGAGAACACGGAATGAAGGTAGATGCTTTATTTCGACCTGTGTGAAGGGTAGTATACGTGAAAAAAGGGCGAGCATCAACCGCCCTATCGTGAAACCAAGCCGGACAACAAAAACGAGTGCACGCAACGTGACCCGCGCCGAGTCTGCTCTACACACTAGACAATAGCGGGTTCCACACTCTTTCACCCCTCGTTCTAAGGGAGACAGACATCACGAACTAGGGGAAACGAATCCCAGAATATTACAGAGCGCAGCGTAACGTAACACCAAACCAAAAAAACCACAATGGGAGCTACCTCTACGTCTGCGCTGCAGGAGTGGCACGTCACTAAGCCATATCTTCACCTACACTGCGCTCTTGGCGAGGGGCCATTCTACGAAGCGGTAACCAACAGCTTGCGATTTGTGGACATCAAAAAGAAGCGCATACACTGGGTGAACCTCGACGAGGGCCCAGAATCAGTGACAACAGTGCAGCTGGACACGCCCGTCACGGTGACATCAGATATTGAGGGCGTCGACCCGCGGGACCGCATCCTTATCGGCGTCAAATATGGCATCGCGGTGCTAGACCGCCAGACGGGAAAGTACGAGTACGTCGCACGCTTCATCGAGGGCGACAACGAGAGACTGCGCAGCAACGACGGCGCCGCCGACCCTCACGGCAGGTTTTGGCTGGGCTCCATGACCGATATCGGACTCGATCTCCAACCTGAAGGTTAGTAAGCTGCCACGGAAAGGAGGGATGGGATCATCACTCATGGAACTTTACTACCATGTCCTGGCCTATGCCAAGTACGCATGGCGCTCAAGACGACCGTTTCATCGTTTGGAATTATGTACGAAGAAAAATTATCGCATGCTAGACTGGGAAGACGGGAGATGAGCGAGCGAAGCGCTTATGATATCTGGACGCTGATATACCCCCTTTATAACTACTGACACAGGGAACAGGGCATGTCAACCTATTCAGCGGTAACCCTGTCGCGCAGTCCATGCGACACCCGGTGACGATCCCCAACGCGTTCGGCTGGTCGCCAGACAAGAAGACTATGTACTTCACGCACTCGACGGAGCGGACAGTGTTTGCGTCGGACTACTCCGCCGACGACGGCAGCCTGTCGAACGAGCGCGTCTTCTACCGCCATGAAGGTCCTGGAGAGCCGGACGGGTTCCGCGTCGACACCGATGGCAACCTGTGGCATGCCGTGTACGGCGAATCGCGCGTGCTCAAGATCTCGCCCGAGGGCAAGCTCGTCGGTTTGATCCATCTGCCGACGCACAACATCACCTGCACGCAATTCATCGGCACGGAGCTGTTCATCACTACCGCGGGTATGGCAGAGGGCGAGGGGCCGGAAGAGGCAGTCCAGCTGAGTGGTGCGGTATTCAAGGTAGACGTAGGGTCTAGGGGGCTGGAGCCCTTCACGTTTAAGCTGCGCAAGTAGAAGGAATTACGTACATACACTGAGAGAGTGTTTATAGCCTATTAGAAGGAGCATTGCATGCATAGTCACGTGTGATATCTCATGGGCAAGGGCTCTAATTTGACGCCCTCTGAAATGTGACTGGTTCTACTTGCATGAGGGATATAGGTTATGCTACCTCTCCACACGATTTATGAGACGACTACCGGTAAGTACCATGCACCCGGTTTCACTACTAAGTATGTACACGACCCCTATGATGTTATTTCGGTCTAAGGGCAAACATGCGGACAGGGAACAGCTCGCTGGGAAGACCATGTTGCAGCTCAGTCTTAATGATGCGGAGTCCAGCCTTGTCAAATATGTGCCTAAACGTTGCTTCTTTTCTGGCCTCACATGTTAGTACGTGCGAATTAGGCGCCGAAAAATCTCTGGCGGATGCAGCGCGATGTGGTTGACGAAAGGGTGAATCACCACAAATCCTTACCTCGTCACACTGCTATCAACTTCATCAAACAAGTCTTCTTCGCCGGTTGCGATATTCTCCTTTACGACGATGACGCCTTTGAATTTTCCGTCCTCGCCGACGCTCAGCACGGACTTGCACTTTGATCAACATCGCGAATCAGTACGCCTCCCTCCTGGGCGGAATCTTGGGCTGCGCCAGGCGTAGAACCCATGCTCTCGACAGGCACCAGAACACTAAGGGGGGGAATGAATGTCAGAAAGACACAAGGGTACTGACTCGTAGGAGGTATTCCTCGAGTTGTATATCGGTCAAGTGTCCTAGACACCATTGGTTCCAAATTACATCGTAGCTGAGCTCGCCTTCCTCGTCCGGACGCCACTCCTCGAGCCCAAGGTTGAAGATCCTCCCAACGCCCTCGTTCTTAGCCAGAGCATCGGTGAACTTAGAGATTGGCTCAACGACGTCGACGGTCTCGGCGAGCTCTAAGAGTAGACCGCAGGTGATGCGACCGATACTGTTGTCATGTTATCTCAGCCACTTTCGCTTTCTTTGTTGATTCTAGTTTTCAGCCCTCTCATCATAACAACCTCAATCTAGGGGGTTCAAATATTGTAACAATCACTAAAAACATAAATAATGATCATAATGCAGTAGGAGAAGATGAAGAAAAAGCGTAGAAAGAGGCGTTAGCCAAATTTGTCAAAGCATTAGGTACTTACCCAGCACCACCTTCCAGAACGTGCCGTATCGTTTTCACGCCATTCTTGCGGCCGAACCCTAGTTTGGCCAAGAAGCTCCTGGAGCCGCGGAGATCTATCCTGGAGACATGACCGTAGCCACCAAGCATGCCATTGTCACTCGCATCGATCCCCTGCCAGTAATGGCGCGAGTCATCGGGGTTTATTCTGGAGTCTGACGCGACGGCGGACGAGGACTCGCCGGCATCTGTGGGGGTTTCGCTGTCCTTGGTGGGCGCCATGGTTCTATTTTCTGTTTTCTTTTTGCCCTTTCCTCCACAGAGGGGAAAAATAGCCGGTAGGATCGTAGAAGAGGAAGGGAAAAAGAAAACCGCAGGGCCGACGGTAAGCGCAAATAGAGACAAGAAAACAATTAAGAGAAATACCTGCTCAGCGGCGCTTTTAATCACGAAAGAAGTAAAAGTTGTTGTCTCCTCTCAATGTATGTATGCATGTATGTATGTGCTTTGGGGGACGAAAAGTGTAAGGCTAGTAGTTCTGACTCGGCCGAGTCGGGTTAAACAATAGACTAGCGGAACCAAGCGTCCTGGCGGGTGGTGTTCGCTATCACGTGTAACGCCAGCAGTCAATATCACAACCTCGTTGCAACTGCGCTGGGCAGCATAGCGAACCTACTTTTGGAAAGAACAATGCGATTATGGGGTTTCCCCTCTCTTTTGTCCCTTCTTCTTTTCTCTCAAGGTTCTTTATGTTTTCTGTCAGCTAGTTTGTGTTTAATACTTCCATTATTCCAATACACTTTATTTTATAGCCGTGCCACACTGCTAAATGCTACTAAGCCCGTTTGACTGACAAAGGCTCATATTCAGTTGGATCAATTGCGATTGTGAGATTCACAAGATAACCATTGCGATGTAAATATAGAAACAGATATTGTCAATTGCATACTTGAATACACATATGAATTAACTATTAATCCACCAAAACAGAACACTCTGTCTTATCACCTTGTTCAAGATACAAGTTCACGATCAATAGTGGCCACCATAGCCTCCGTGGCCACCATAACCGCCGTGACCATAGCCGCCATGGCCATAACCTCCATGGCCGTAGCCTCCATGGCCATAACCTCCGTATCCACCATAACCTTTACCTCCGTAGCCTCCATAGCCTCCGCCTCCATAGCCACCAGCGGTTTCCTTCTCGGACTCCGCGTTGGGCTCATCCGTGTTGACTTCGTTCTTCTCGTCCACATCTCCCTGTTGGCCCTCAGCTGGCTCATCCCGCTTACCCCAGCCGCGGCCACCATAACCACCGCGACCGCCGTAGCCGCCGTAGCCACCACCGTAGCCGCCATAGCCTCCGCGACCACCATAGCCACCGTAGCCACCGTAGCCACCGTAACCGCCGTAACCACCATAACCACCGTAGCCGCCGTAGCCGCCACGAGCCTTTAAGGTCTTGTAGTCGTTATTGTCGGCATCCTCGTAGTCATCGCCGTAGTCGGGCTCATCCCCGCGGCGAACCTTGTAGTGGTCACCGTGGTGCCAGCCCCAGTGGTGGTGGTGATGGTGGTGGTGATGGTGCCATCCGTCGTCATCACCCTTGATGGAAGCTTCTTCACGCTGAGCAATCTGAGTGGCATTCTGAGACAGTGTGGTTAGTAACGGTGGTGTGTGGCTTCGAAAATGCAGTTGCGGAGGAGGTAGACCCGAGGATATCAGAAAGGATGGGGTCGGGAAATGGATATCTTTGTCGAAGTTCTCAAGTAGATACTCACTTCAGCTGGTGCCGCAATTGGGGTGGCAAGGACGGTGGGACTGAGCATCAGCACCGCGGCCAGGAGGGACTTGGTGACTTGCATCTTGACGAGAAAGTGAAAGTGATAGGTCACGAGTGATATGCAACGACGTAGATCAGGTGAGACCTGGGTGATGAGCTTGATATGATAACTCGAAGACTTCTCGGTAGTTCGACTCAAAACTGCCTGTAGATCGAAGAAAAGATGAGCACCCAAGGCCGGGGAAGTGGCTGTATTTATGTGTTGAGCATCTCTCGTAGCTTCTGAGATTGCTCTCCCATTTTGTGAATGGTGGTGCTATTCGATCCCGGCTCTGGGGATCTATGGAGGATCCATTGAAACCCCATTGACGTGTGATTTGAGTTCACTTGACGACAATCATATCTCATTGACAAGCCCAAAGCAGTCCGATTGTTCGGTGAATACATCATCAATATCCACCCCATAGAGGTAGATTTGTCAGCCTCTAGACATGGAAGTTACATGAATTTGAGGGACAGCATATACTGATGTATAATACGGAGATAACTCTTAATAACCTAGATGTGGGTGTAGCTGTAATGACGACGGAAGAGTCTTCACATCCAGGAGAGTAAGCATGGCGTGCGCCCTGGCCATGCCCACCATGAAGTTAGTAGAAGAATCGTGATATATCGTACATGAGGGGCCCGGCTGGTCGCATCGAGTTCAGTTCATTCAACCGTCATCGAAATCAAAAATAGCCCTAGGGAAAAACCAGTACCAAGGACATGGCTCACCCTAGCCAATACCATAGGCTCAGCTAGTAGTTAAACTTTCCGCATCATCCGATCCAGGTCCTGATTGTTTCGGTGTTTGAGGCTCAGACGTCAGGTAAGGATCATTGTTCCCGGACATTGCTTTTGAGTTTCGAAGTGCATGCGATGATGTTCTTGCTAAGATGGCAGTTCGGCGAGGAAACTCAAATTGCTTAGCGCTAGACGAGGGTCTAAATGTGCGTAGTAACCTATGGGAGGTGTTACTGTAATAGAAAATCAAGACAAACTTTCGTTATGCTTAAGTGCTAACTTAGGCTCGGCATCAACATAAAGGCGATAGCCGTTCTATGTGAGGTTAAAGCTATGCGACCCGGGGACTGACACCAAGCTCGGTATCCAATGAAAATCGTGCGTTCGAGCATTTCAACATGCCAGGTTCCCAAACCTTCTGATCGACGCCAAATTTAATGTGGTTCTCTTCATAGGCTGTTATGATATTTTGGAAGTGGATGATATTTTTGGTGCTGCGTTGCATATTGAGTTGTCATTCTTATTAATAGCTAATCGATCATTGGAACGTAATTGGGGAAGTAAGTGGGCGAAGACAACAGCTAAAATCAAGGTTGCCTCAACATCCGCGGCTGTGAAGTCATATTGCAAAAAGCGAACTAATGCTCTATATGAATTACGTGTAATATGGTACGTGTAGGGAATCAGATTTGCGTAGTGGGGGTATCATCGCCAGGCCTCGGCTAATACTCCTGCTAGCTCTCATGGGGCCTGACACGGCGGGAAGTTTGCGAAACAAGATAATCACTATACGCTGGTGAGGGATTCGATGTGTAGTGATGCCCCTTTGGCATAATGATTAGTCGTGTCCTTGAAGGGTACGGAGCTGACTGGCATAGGGGTATGATCATATGTGCCCTAGCACCGCTGATATTGCCAACACGCGTGTCGATCTAGAGTGAGTACCCAACACCAACACTATGCCAGTCGCGAACGCCCATTCCTTCTTCAAGCTCGACGCACCACCATAATGCCTCTTTGGCTTTATCAGGCTGTCCACTTTCCTCATGGGCCCTGGCTAGGGCGAACCAAGCATCTGAGTAGTTCCATCCTCTACCAAGCTTAGTCAGGCCAGATAAGAGCCCATATGCTCGGTCTCGTGCAGCCAAGCGATCAATAATCGGTAGCGAATTCGCTTTATAGGGGGCAGGGAGCTCATCGGTAGCTGGGAATCCTGCTGTTTGCTGGAGAGGTAACCGCATCTTCTCGGTATTAGACCACACCACATCCCGGTGTGCATCGCCGCTGAGACCTAGAGGTGTCAGCTGGAGCCTGGAAGTCGCCGCTTTCTCCGGGGTTGATCTTTTCGCCTTGGCTGTATTATTATGAGCCTCTCTTGAAGATGATTCCCCTGTTATGCTGGGAATCGCGGGAGGCGGCAAAAGGTCTTCGGTGTATATATCTAGTAGAATGTTGGATAACCCGACAATGGCAGATGGGTGATCTGGACAATGCATCAAAGCTTCCTCGAAGTAGGCTCTCGCGACATAGGGTATACCTTCATCGACAGCGAGGAGACCCATCTATATACTTGTTAGTCGGATCGTTTGAGACTGCGGTGACAGACATCTCACCTCAGCGTCCACATCACCTCGAAGTTCCTCAAGACATATTTTACCACCCCAACCTGGATTCTTTTGAGTTACGAGGCCACTGGTATCCTTGGATATCTCAGTTTCTAGGCTATCTGCTAGGTTTCTGGCTTCTTGGATCGCATCTCTAGCGTCACTATACATCTTGGAGCGTCGATAAAACGAGGCTATCATCAACCACACCTTGATTAGTATTGTTCGCCGCTGTCGTTCGATTTGACCTTCTGGAAATTTGATCGCTGGTAAAGGGTTGGAAGTCAAGGAGTCCAAGACCGGCAGATCAGATCCACCAATTGATCCCTTAATCGATGGGACGGACGAATCAAATCGCAGTGAGCCGCGACCTCTGAAGGATTCGGGGCTAGTGCTACTGTTTCTACTACTCCATCCCAAGGAACGCTGCTGGTCAGCGGCCATCGCGCCCTCTGCCGTAAAACCGGCTTCGCCATCTGGAACTGTGGGTTCACACGGCACGCCGTTACTACTATGCGCGCGCTGTTGCTGGGAACTGCCATCTCGTTTTTTCAGGCTATTTCTGCGTGTCGATTCGCTACGCCGTCCACGAACACTTGTAGGCCTTGTAGACCGTGTTGTTTCGCCGGCTCCGCCATTCTCCTTGGTGATTTCTATGGCAGGCGTTACAGCTGAGTGACCCATGGCGGATTGAGTTGTATGGGGTCTTTCTGATGGAATGCCTGACTTTTCACTACTCAAAATACTTCTCCTCAGTTGGCTAGTGCCTTTGTCTGATTTGCTGCCAAAAATACTTCGAAGGGTACCAGCCGAGCTCTTAGGAGCCTCTGCTGGTTTGGATATCATTGGGAGGGGAGTTGATCGTAGTGGTCCAAATAGTCGGGTATACAGAATCAGAAGCTCCTGGCTTGCATTCACTGCAACTTCTGGTCCTTCTAGTAGTTCCAGAATTGCAAGCTGGGTCATTTTCACCTGAATTATACCCTCCTTTTCGAGTTCATCCATCTCGTCCACTAGGCCATGTGGATGTACTTTGTCGTTCCGAGCTTCAGCCTCATTAAGGTGTTCGCTTCGAAATGAGCTTTGCAACGTGTGGGATCCAAATAGCACTTCCGGGTCATTGAATTGCTCGAACGCCGCTTCACAGGCACGTGCCGCCATTGTGTAATCTTGCCTAGCGCTGAGAAGAAGGGCTAAGAGATGCCACAGAGGGATCAGAGATCTTTCACGCCAATATAGACCAATCTCTACTTTTTGTTCGGCGGATTTTTTAGCAGACAACAATGCAGCCTTTACAATGTCAATAGCCGCAGTCAGTTCTCTTTGCTCCGCGAGTAAGAGACTCAGTGTAAACAATGATCGGATATCTGTAGGATTACCGGTTTCTGGTGACAGCGATTTTTGGAGGCTCCGAATAGCCTTTGTCTGAAGGTCAACCCTCACAGCTGCGTCGAAAGTTACTCGAGACCAGCGGGCTTCTGATAAACCAATAGCCTGCCAGGCCAAAGCATAAACGCGGGCAGGGACTCTGGGGTGAAGAACAACACCATTTCCATTCTCCTCATCTACCGTCGCAATCCTTATCCCGTTGTTGAGTAATGGCGGGGGCAATTTCTGGAGCATTTCTTCCAGCTCAATGCCAAGATCGCGAGCTGTTTCTGCAGCATCCTCAAAGCCGTATTTACATAGAGCAATGATAGCCTGGGAGACGGTTTCCAATACCGTCGCATCGTCATCAAGACTCGGCTCGAGATGGCCGGTTTTGTCAACACGAGCTTTCCCCTTTTTTACAATTTCCATATAGGAGTTAAAGGCATGAAAAGCCAGATCGAATTCAGCGACAGCTAGGTGAACAGTGAAGAGATGCCGGAGGATGGCGGTAGAGTGGAAAGTTTTGGTTGCTGCGCGGTATAGCAGTTCCAGCACACCACGGCTGAGGCCTTCTTTACCGCCGGGCCCTATATCATTCTCATGCCAATCGCGGCTGACGGAGACGCTCCAATTTTTCATCACTCTGGAAACAAAAGTCTCAACTTCCTCTCTCTCCTCGTCGGCTCGAGGAAAGGTGGTCTCGCTGAGGAGAAGAGCTTCGTACGCAGCCTCGGCCTTTTTCAATTCCATTTGGAGCTGATTGCGAGCGGAGGACTCATTCACAGCGTTGCTCACGTAGCCTGTGGGAACCGGCAGATCATGTTGTAGGATGCTCGAAATGGCCGCATAGTATTCGCTCCAAATTCTCCGCCGCGGTACTGCACCAGGGAACCCGCGGCCACCCACGAGAGGAGCCCCTTGCGTCCTGGTGACTTCCCAGTATTTGGCCCACGAGCGGAAGGGAATCAGAGAATCATCGTCCTCGAGACTCTTTTCGCCTCTTTCAAGGGCTTGGGCTTGCAGCATGCAATAATTGGTCAGAAAGCGCTCCGCCCATGATTGAAGCTGCGCGCAACCCTTTTGACCACTCCAAACGTGTGTTAACAGGCCTAAGGCGCCCCGATAAACACCGAGAGCCTCGACCGTCTTCTTATTCCGAGAAAGACAGTCTGCCTTGATGTACGCAGCCTTGAGGGCGCAGACGCGCGTCGATTCTGCTATACCGTCCGGCTGGCCCCACGGGAGAAGCTCCTTTTCTTGGTCGGAGGGCAAGGAGGCCAGAGCTTGGTCATGTTCGCCCACGGTCCAGTGTAACCATGCCAGGCATACTTGAGCCTGGAATCTGTCCTGGGGATATGTACGTTCGGCGTCGATAGCTTCGAGTAGCTTCGGCAATAACCGTCCAGTGTCTAGGTCACTGGCAGGGACGGCGGCCGTGGGCTTCGAACTGGCCGTCCGTTTCTGGGTAGCTTTGACGACAGCATATTCGGCTTCGACGGTGGCGGTAAGGCCTGAGATTGTACCAACTTGTCAGCCTGACCGACCTTGGTTCTCGTCAGAGTTGAGGAGAGGCTAAAAGCATCGTACACGCTCGATCGCTGGCATGCTTGCGCACCTTGCGAACCAGTTCTGGTGTCTCATCCCATCTTCCCTCGCATCTCGCGTCCTCCAATTTACCCAGGTACTGAGCCGCCTTGATCGGGTTCTGGCACAGGCGGGCGTGGTTAGCAGCTGGCAGCTAAGAGGGAGCTGGCTGGAGATGTCTCTATCACAAGATCGGAACCTACACTCATTCTGGCAACTGGCTGTCCAGCTAGTTCTTCTCAGGTTCTGGACTGTCACGGAACTGATTCAATTGGACTACGAAACCATCTCGAGCGCGTCGAGGATTATAGGGGCCAAGGTCAAGACGCAAATACGACAAGCAGATAAGTTCATGTCCAGATAGTCGAAACGATAAATCGCAAACTTGGGTGTACCGATGCCTGGGCACACACTAAGCAGGGCAATAACAGGGGGAGCGGGTGCGGCAGAGGCGAATCCTTGCAATTACATTGCATGAGGGCAAAGGACTTGCGCGTGCGATGTCATCGTCTACTAAGTACTCGTACCTAATTAGGTTAACTCTACTGATGTAGCTAGGTCCAGTCCCACTTATCAGCTAGCGAGCTAGGTACCTAGCCAAGGCCAAGCCACAGTGATCTCGCTGGGTAATTGGAAATTACAGCCTATCTGCATAAGCTAAGGAGGTACAGTAGCGATATGCAAGGACCCAAAGCTACCTAGGTACCTAGCAGCTTAAGAAAATTCAAGCTTGAGCTGATCAATAAGGTACTTAAGTATCCTTCATGTTGCCATTGATGAAGATTGTTGTGCTTTCTTACTAGTACGTGGAGGTTCATTTCTTTTCTTAATCATCATAAGGTCTGAGGCCAGATGAAATATTTTATACATTCATAACCCTGTTCAATTGGCCGGAGTTGTCATGTTCACTGATAAAATTTTGTTTGGTCAAGATTCTTGATATATCTGTTATAGCAAGTTGTATCATTGGTATCAGGGGATTCTTTACCAATGGCTCTAGTCACTTTACCACCCGAGCTTCGGAGTATATGCCGAAGGTTGACATCGACCCAGGTTGAGCAATTGCCACCTGTCGTACCAATCCTTCTGAAGGATGTACAGCGCTGCCAAGGACCTCTCTCCCAGCCGTTAGAACCCTCTTCTGAGGCGTCTGGGTTAGTTCACAAGCTGAAAACCCAGATAACTAGCCTCCTCAACGGGAGGACGTCTCAGGGCCGTTTTGTTGGGGCTGCTTTGGCGAAGGCGGTTGTCGAGAGCGGGGGCTGGGAATGCCTTCGAGCATCTGGACCTTGGGTGAACGGACTGATTTCTGCAATACAGGTAGGTCCTGTGAATACTACCGTCTCATGAGATAGCATGAAGAAGCTGACGCCGAGCAGAAGAAAGACCCTACCGTTGCCAAAGAATTATACATTGTGACACTCACTAAGATATTCATACTGATGCATGAATACCCAACCCTAGTACGAGAGATTGTCACGCCCTCTTTATCTGGATTTGTCACTGCTTGTCTACGGATACTCAAGCCGCCAGCCTCGAGCAAGATAGGCAAAGCTCCTCATAGTCTTATTGAGACCATATTTGAGGCAATTTCGACATTGATCCCACTTCATCCTACGACTCTTAGACAGTTTTCTGGGAAAATTAAAACAGAAATAAGGCCCTTTTTGGTACCGACTATTTCGGATCGTGTTTTGATACCAGTCTCGCTTCAGGCGAGTAGTCGGCGTTTAGCGATCCGGCTTCACATGACAGCGGCAAAAGGCGGAGATTCTATTGAATGGACCAAGCATGTCGAAGAACTTGTGAAGACGCTACACTCCACGGCCGACCAAGTTTTCAGAGCTGTACAGGAAAACTGGGAGTCGGCGATTGGTTACAAGCCCCAAGGAGTCAACGTCAACGCCGAACCCCAGAGCGGTAACGATGATTCTGATCAGTTCCCTGGCTGGGTTGGCGTGCAGGCCGGAGGTGAGAGAATTATTGGGTTACTCGACTTCATCGCAGAATACCTCCGCTGTCACACTCGAGTAGCTGTTACTGTGCCAATCACCGCCATAACGGATGTGTCTTTGAGAATATCATCAATCAAACCACCGCCTTCTAGCAAGGAGAAAGTCGACTCGGGGATGAATCCTGCGATCGGACGAGAGGAAAGAGATGAGTTGTGGACAGTGTTTCCCGATATCCAAATCGCTTCCATGAGGATGCACCTTGCACTGATTCAGAGATTACAAAAGAACTACGTCCCACTGAATCAGGAGAATTTGGACCAGATTTTACGCATTTTCCAGTCTACATATCGCCTACCCCAGGCACGAACGACCGCTTTCTTATTAACGAAGGAAATACTTCTTATGTGTGGGCCCACGCTACCCAAATTCACCGTTGAGAGTCTTGGTCTCCTCACAAAGTGTTGTTGTCGCGATCTGTTGGGAGCAGCCGGCTATCTACCGAAACCCAAGCCGCAAAGTTTTTCTGTAGCACAGAATGGACAGAAGCCCAAAACGGTTTCTCAAAACGCCGATGCGTTTCTCCCCGGAAAATCACAAGATGATATGGTATCCGTGTCACTCAGCTCCGAGCACCTCGGTGCAGCCGAAGGACTATTAACTACACTTTTTAGTCACTTGCCACAACAATATGTCCCGTCTTCATTGCGGTCCCAAATGCTCAAGGCAGCGATCCTTGGTCGCAACAGGGATGCGCAGCTAGCAAGTATACTTCATCCAGCTCGGGATCGAAGCGGCCGCACGAGCCAAGTCATCCTACCGTACCTGACACAGCAGTTCCCCTACGACGAAAGCGTGGAGGTCCTGCGTTTCAACTTCAGACCTAGGGCTACGGGGTCATCCAACGAACTCATGGAACCAGACGACGCAATGGATATAGAAGAAGACGAAGTCCAGGCAGGGTCTAAGACCAACGGATTCTCATTTGGACAGGACTTCAACACACCGTTCTCAAGCACATTCGCAGCACCGGCGCCGGCGACCCAGCTCAAGGCCTCCAGTCCCATCCCCACGCGCAGCGCCGAGACCATCCAGACTCCCTTCCTCGCACGTCCTACGGAGACAATAGTCCAATCGTATTCGGAGACAACTGTGGTGGAACCCCACTTCAGTAGCAGTACATCAACGAGCTCCCTGAAGCGGAAAAACGAGGATGCGACTGCAGAAATCAGCCTCTCGAAACGAGTCGAGATCGACGCTACCACGGACACCGTGGTAGACACAGCGCCATCCCGCTCGAATACTACCGCTCCTCCTGCCGCCGGCACAGCTCCTCCCCAGAGTGGCGAAAACGACACTAGCGACGACGACGATGAGAGCGTGCATCTCAACATGGATCTCGATTCAGATGATGAGGATGAGGAAGAGGCCGAGGGCGACGAATGAGATGGTGTTTCAGCAAGCAGGCCAAGCCGGCTCCTGGGCAGAGTCGCAATCCGAAATGTTGCGCCATTGATGACTGACCAGCCGGGGTGGTATGAAGATGCGCCCCGTGGGGGGCCACTATCATTCTATAACTTCTGTATTATATCCTATATATGTATATGCCTACAACGAACGGCAAACAGGGTAAATGCTAATATGTGGGTATATGTTATCTTTGCTATGTAAATAGGTGGCAGCCAAGAACGAGCAGCTATACAGGACGTCTTGAATGAAGGACGCGTAAGCTGAGCTACAGCAGGAGACCTAATTCACAGTAGTCGCAATCCGACGTAACTCTAGTACAAGCAAGCTGCATGTTCAATAAATCATCGATGCTATTTAGCGTAAAGTACAATGTGTGTGGGTATAGCTGTCAACAGGACGCAGAGCGTAGTGACGGTGAATTCGGGTGTCCTTTATACAATCCTGGCCCAGCAAATCTTGTAGCAACCAAAAGGTAGCTCTCCTTCGATGACGTCTGTATCGTACAACCGCCTAGACGCGTAAGAAGAAGCGCAAAGTCCAAGTCGACCGACCCTAGACGAATGGCAGTCTCCAAATGCTGTCCAGATGCAACGGTCCGCAGTCATCGAACTCGTAAACGAAAATCAAGTCCCCCAACGCCTTTCTCATGCAATGCGAGTGAGGTACTGTCAAGCGACAGTACAAGCCGTGAAACTCCCTTCCATGAATAATACGTTAAGAGAAAAACCCAATATCTAGTCGCGGAGCCAAGCCCGTCGCTTTTCCTCTTTCTTGGCGCGTCGCTTCTCCTTGAACTGTTTGAGTTCGGCCTTCGAGGGTTTCTTGCCGGAGCGCTCGGCCTTCAAGCTGCGTCCATCGTGGGCGTTTGCAGCGGCATCGACATCGAAGAAAGCATTCATCTGACGACGCGACTTGGCCTCGTCATTGTGACGTTCCGGATTCTGGTCATCGCCTTGCCACCGACCAGTAAACCGGTTGAAAGAACCAATGGCAGCATAAGCGGTGGCGGGATCCATTACAGCAGCATCGGGCTCGCCGTCGGCTTGGTTGTTTTTGGCGTACCAGGCATTCGGATCGTAGTCGCCGTGAATGGCAGGATTGTAGCCCCCAGCTGGTAGCTGTTCGTTGAGGGGAGGGACCGCAGTAGCAGGAGGGGTCTGGAGCTGAACATTGGGGTCCGTAGGTGCTGGTTCTTTTGAGGGTACTCGAGGATTGTCCCAAGTCGACTCGTTGGTAATGCGATTATGGAAGAACCAAGCTTGCTGCGTCGGATCCCAATGACAATCCCAACCGTCATCCTCCACAGGAGGAAGAGGTTCGTTGGGAAGAGGGGGAGCGCTGGAAGTATTTGCGGCTACCTCTTCGGGAGTATCGGCATCGGCTGGCGCGACACTTGTGTCCTTACTGGAAGCGCCGGAGGAGTCGTCATCGGCATCATCGTTCGTTTGCGCAATCGTCACGTCTTGCGCTGGCTTATCGTCGGACGTAGGCGACGAGGCTTCGTCGACGTCGTCGTGCTCTTGTTGTTGCACATCTACATCGGTTTCGTGGGAGACCTTATCGGGGCCGTCGTGGCCATCATGGCTAATGGCCTGTTCAGGCACGCCAGCTTCGGATGCGACTGAGTTTGGGGCGGTCATTGTAGAATAGCCAAAAGAAATATCAACAAGAAAGTCTATACAGGAGGAAAATGATCGGAGAGCGGCATGCTGGGGGAAAGTGGCAACGGGGACGATTCAGCTTAAAGGGGCGGAAGCGCGGGGACTTCTGATACACACCCAGGAAAGAAGAAGGGGGAGGTGGAGAGCGAGTGAAGCAATCGTCAAAGGTCCTTTACGCCGGTGTCACGGTGTCGTATTCATTCCGGGCAGGTAAGTCAGTCTGGGGCTAGCCTAGTAGGCTTATCGCGCGCTACCATTCGATCTAATCGTCCAATGCGTCCATTCAATGATGCCAGTGGCGTTATCGATTGTCGGTTGTCGGCATCTGGCAAAACTTCGGTTGATACGGATTAGGTACCTACATACTGTAGTTAGTGTAGATGCCTACTACGTCAAAGTGTGTGATTGTATAAACAACTCCCTTTCCTTCAACATCATCTATTACCCACTGAATCCCGAGTAGGCTCTGTAGAGGTTACATAGTATACTTGCATTAAGTAGTGCTACGTATAACCTGCCTTTTACCGAAAATGGCTACGTCTCACACCTTACCTAACACGAGAACACCACTGGTTACAAGTTGGCTCAAGTCGGAAAGCGAAGCTGACCCCCCTACTCTATCAAGAAGAGGTAGTGCTCGCGCCAACAATTACGTTTGTGTTGTAAGATCAAACTCACAAGTAGTGAATATCGAACCATCGCTTTCACCCGGACAAGGACAAGGAGAAAAAGAAAGATAGTGTCCTAACCCTTGGTTCCTCGTTCGAAGTCCAAATCCCCGTCCCAGATCAGTGATCTTCGTGATCTCCATGATCACCACTTCATACATGAACGATGCTGAGAGGACAGTGTAAGGATACCAGTTGATGCAGAGACATCAAGGGTCCTAGTCCCAGTCCGTGCTGCTTCTGTTCGGTTAGAGCCGTGACTCGGGTCCCCCTGGCCGGTCATCTTTTCCCCCGGTTCAATTCCCCTGGACACAGCGCCCTGGATCTCGTTAATCTGCCCGTTCCGGTCATCAGTTCACTTTCGTTGGTTTCACTCAACTGTTTCAGCGACCGCTCTCTCTGCCCCAGCGAGGCACGCAATGGCACGACAGTTGCTATGTGGCAGTGACAGAGCAGTGCTATATGTCAGGTGTTGGTGTGATCCTTTCGGAGAATAAGAATAACGTCCCTGTCTCCAAGCTCGCCCGTCCATCGTTAATATACTCTCTACTGCAGTAGTATATATGGATATTACCCAGCTCCCTGTCTCGTTGCATCTCTCGCGTGTCGTGGCAGCCAGCGACCAGGCTGCTTGGCTGCCTCATCCTCGTCCAATACACATTTGTCACAGGCGGGCTAAGGTCGTTTAAGTGCAACCTTGTGGCTGGAGATCCGCATTCCTCAAAGGGTCGAGACTTCATCTATTTCAGCCTCTGCCCAATGGGAACCTGCTGCCGTGCTCGGTAAAACCGCATACATAGCCTGTATTAATCTGGCCCGACCCCAGCAGCCACAGAGCATCAACTCCAACTCGGCGCTGCAAGAGAGAAGGTGGCCTCCCGTACACATTGGCCAGCATGAGGGCTCAATCTACTCAGCTTCGCGGGCGCGTTGCTGCCAAGGCATCGCAAATCGCACGCCCCTCCTGTCATAGGCTGTTATGCTATTCTCCGAATCCGTAAACGGCAACCAGATTTAGACACTGCTGTGCTATGTCGCGCGCCTAAACTATTACGCATGTGCATCATGTATTGAAGGCCATATAAGTTGACTGGCGCATCCTTCTTTGTCTTACAGTACCTGCACCCCTGCTTCTCTCAGCCCTTCTCCCTAATCTCTTTTTTTCTCGCAATCGACACGAGCCCTTGTTAAGACGACCTGTGTTGTCTATGGGCGTTATGTTCGAACATTTCTTAAATATCTGTCATTCTTGAATAGCTGCCTGCCGTTGCAAAGTGCTCCAGATAGCTCGAAAAACTGCAAGCCGAACAGGGCTTCCTGCTAGGGGTTGAGCGCTCGATCGAACGTTTTAATTCAAACATGGCTCGCCTATCCCTGCAAACGCTGGTCTTTGTCGCCCTTCAGGCTATAAGTAGAGTCGCCTGTTTGGAGCAAGTCAGCGACAGGCAATGCAATTGCTATTTGACTAATGATACCAGCACAAACTACTTTACATCACACGACTTCTTCGACTTCCGAGCACTTGCGCAATATGCGAAAGTTCCCAGTCCCATCGCAGATCCCTACGACAGTAGCGATGCCGATGAGACGAGCGAATACTTCCTTGACGAGAATTGGGCCAGCGTCTGGGGAATTCAGTCATGGAATAACAGTGACACAGTGGACTCAGGAGACGTACCGGTGCTCCTAGTCAACTCACCAAATAACATCTATATCGAGAAGAATGAGGATGAGAATCCTTCATCCGAGACGTTTTTAACCATGAGAACACTGAGGTATAAAGACTACCAGTCGGCGGCGGAATTTGAATCCATTTCGAAAGCTTACCATTTCCTCTCCATCCGAATGTACGCTAGAACGCTTGGTGCACCTGGCGCAGTAACGGCCATGTTCACGTACCGAGATGATGGTGACCCTACTAAGCTCACTTCGGTCCAAGAGTCTGATTTAGAGATTCGAACCATGGACCCTAAGGACAAGGTTCAATATACGAATCAACCTTCGTATAACTCTGCGGGCTACGACATACCACAATCTACTCGAAACGCGACGACTCCTGTAAAGGCAGACTGGACACAGTGGTCTGTCCACCGGCTGGACTGGAGCCCGAAAAATACGACATGGTATATCGACGGCAGGCAGGTTGCATCAATCGCTTTCCAAGTCCCACGCGACCCCAGTCAGGTCATTTTCAACGCATGGTCAGACGGCGGTGAGTGGTCGGGGAACATGAGTGTTGGTAGCGCAGCGTATCTCCAGATCCAATGGATCGAGATTGTGTACAACTCAACGGGCAATGAGAAGACAACCGATAAACGCAGCGACGATGCAGCCTGGTCGTTATCAGGCTTGAAAAGAGATGAAGGAGGCTGTCAAAACGTCTGCAGCATTGACGATACGCCAACAACTGGGACACCAGTGCTGCTACAAGGTGCTGCATCCAGGATATCGGATCATATACTGGGTTTCAGCGTCGCTTATGTTTGGATTCCCTTATTATTGGCCACCTTTTTGATCTAAAAAATTTAGAGACATTTCAACGATTCGGGCAGTCCGAAGTTATAGAGCGAACGTTCCCAAATTATACATAACTGTAAATCGATCGTATCTAGACTCGAGCAATTTGACGCGATCGAAAGCTTACCGATGATGCTATGTCTATGCTCACATTGCTTCAGCCGTTTTCGCCTTGAGGCGATTATTCGCCCTGAGACTAATCGTCTCAGCCCCCGTCTAGGCAAGAGGACTACAACTCTAAATTCTTTCATTACATCACGCTTTTTGATATTATATCGCCCGAGATAGCCTAACGCCTAACCGCTTAACTCTTTTTCTACATCGCCTGCACTACTCTCTCATGCCATCACGCCTTGATTGATACGGGGCGGTACCGACTGTTCCACATACATTCGACAGTAATGCTCGATGCCCAGAGGTTAGGTTAGTATTAGACTGCCTAATTTGAAGCACATTTCACGACCCTAAAGCCTATCGAATCAAGAAGCGCGTCTCACCCGCGCTCATCAGAACTTTACCCGGACATCTCTAGCCGAAACGAGATAATGACGAACGACGGCCACTTATTTCAGCACGTCAATATGTTGAAGCTTTCGTAACAATTCGGTTTTCCTTTCGCGCTTTGTGTTTTCTTTACCTCCATCGTTCATACGTAGAAACGGGAGGTATAATACAACCCGTGCCTTGCAGGGTACAGCCATCACCGCATCGCCACCTCCGATAAGTTACCAAGCGATATCAGAAATGCCGACGAGAAATCTGAGTAGACTCACGTCTTGGCGAGTCCATGTTCCCAAACATTTGACACAGTATCTCTTCCGATCTATGAGATGATAATGGACCCGGCATTCTCGATACGATGACGTCTACCAGATATATTTAATGCAGATTCTCTCTGTCAAGACTGGCATGACAATACAAAAGGAAAGATATGACTTCATCCTATATCAGATCTATGAGGGAGCTATGAGCCTTGGCGTATGTTAGACGGGGCTGACCGCGTATCCTAACTTGACCCGTTGCCTAATGCTTGTTCGTTGCGCCAGCGGCTAGGACCTGCACCCAAGTATCATCATAGATCTTCGCAACTTTCGCAACAGCAGGCCTTTCGTGAAGGCGCTTCATCCAAGCCGTATAATGCACCCACTCCGCGGTGTCCACGTCCTTCGCCATGACGGTAAGCGGGCCCATACCTACGGACTTAAAGTAAGGGATGAACATCAGATCGGCGTAGGTGGGCTTGTCGCCGACTAAGAAGTCGGTGCCCTGTTTAGCGAGATGCCCGTCGATGACGCCAATGACGCGCTTGACCTCGTTCTTGAACCTCTCTATCGCCGAGGGCAGCTTCTCTGCGTGATGGTTCGAGAACCAGCCCAGCTGCCCGAAGTAAGGGCCCTGTCCGCTGACTTGGAAGTACTGCCAGCTGCGTGTCGCATTCTTCTCCTTGGGCGTGGTGTAGTGGAGTTTGGCACCTTTGTCGTACTCCTCGATAAGGTAGTCAACGATGGCGCCAGACTTAGAACGAAACCTCGTCAGCCCGGACCCTAACGCGAAATATCAGGAGGGGCTACAAAGCGACCACTTACCTCCCATATGGTCATGTCAGTATTGGGGTCAACTAGAGTCGGCACACGGCCATTCGGGTTCAAGTTCGTGTATGGCTCCTTTTTCAGGTCTGGCATAGGGAGCGACTCGAACTTCCAAGGAAGACCAAGCTCCTCAAGCACGAACGCCACCTTATAAGGATTTGGCGCAGGGCCGGAGGAATAGACAATCAGAGTCTGCAGGCTCGACATGATTCGTTCCTTTTTTTCGTTTATCGTCAGATATCAATGGCGCTGTACAGGGAGGATTAGTTTGGAGCGTAGAGGTTCCTTATATGTTATGGAGCTTCATGCCCTCCACTATTGGATTATCAATCATCGTCGCCTAAGCCCATCTAATTACACAATCGCTATCAATCAAGATGAGCGCTTGGTCATCCATTTTCTACAATCCGGACCCGGACCATTACGCCCGATCTCAACCGGTAACAAACGCCAAGAAACGGGGGCCGGGGCAGTCGGACCTCAGAGACGCGGCATTCGGACCAGACGGACCAAGGCAGACTAAGCCCAAACAAGCAGACTACGCTCCTCGGAGCACACAGAGTCCTGCGAGACAGCTAATGTTAGGCAGTCTGATCGTTTCTCCTGACTCAAGCGAATAGCAGTGGCATACATCAAATCACATTGGATTGACAGTCCCTCTCGCCAACGTCTGAGTGATGGCGGACCTCAACTTTCAGAGCCCCGGTAGCGATGGCGATCCCCTGAAGCAGCCTGTAAGTCCTTGGAGCTGCTTCCCGTGCAGACGGCGTAAGATCCGTTGTGATCGCCGGTATCCATGCTCCCAATGCTCTAAAGGCGATTTCGACTGTGGGTTTCCGGTGTCCGGTCGGACTCCAACGAGGCGACATGATCTTCTGTCCTTCGCTTTCAAAGCCGGGAAGCAGGATGATCTTTTAAATCGGCTCCGTCGTCTCGAGGGCTATGTTGCGAAGCTAGGTTCTGAGCTCCAAGAAGCGAACCGGGATGAATCATCAGTATCACGTGATGGCACTCAAGCTTTCAACTCGGGGATGTCACGGAGCGGTAGATCGCATGGTGGGATTGGAGGTAGGGGTAGCGGAACGGTGGAGGTGGCAAGCGTCACTGAGGAGCTTGGAACATTGGTGATGCACAATAATGAAAGTATGTATGTGGGAAACTGGCTATGGGGCGTCATCTGCGATGAGGTAGGCTGTCACCCGTCCTACAGAGGGATTGATGCGCTAACACTAAACTAGGTACAACATATCCGACGAGTCGTTGAAGATAATATTGAATTAGACTCGCTCGGAAAAAGGATTCTCAATCCCTCTATTCAGGGAGTGCCTTTCTTCTGGGAACCTGGGAGTCTTTCTTCCGACAACCTGAGGCCACTGCCGTCGCAAGTCTTACACATATGGGAGATATTCATTGAGAATGTAGACCCATTCATCAAAGTTCTGCATGTCCCGACGATCGGCAGGGTCATCAAAGAGGCTAAAGGTAAATAGAGTGGCCGAACAATAACTAAACAGATGTGTCTTATTATCGTTCACTGTTCACTAGTCATTAGAACACTAACAATACCGATGATGAATTAGGCAAGTTCAACTTGATGCCCCGTGGCATGGAAGCTTTAATGTTCGCCATTTCTCTTGCGGCTGTAACTTCATTGCGCGAAGAAGAGGTAAAGTAAACTATAAAGCCGCTATATATGGAATCCCCCCTGACTTGACCAAAACTAGGTAGAAGAAAACTTCGGCGAGGACAGGCAAACACTCCTTGCCAGGTTTCGCCTTGGCACAGAAAAAACTCTTTCTCGAGCCGGGGTCCTGAACACGACCGACATCAGCACTGTCCAAGCATTCATCATATACCAAGAGATCGTTCGGCAGAATGACGGTCAAAGGGCTACCTGGACTCTAGCCGGTCTGTTGATAAGGATCGCGGTGGGAATGGGATTGCACCGAGACGGGTGTAATTTTCCGAATGTTTCCGCGTTCGATGCTGAAATTAGACGAAGAGTGTGGTACCATATATGTCTCCTGGATGCTCGCGTGGGAGACTGCGAGCCGTCGAATGTCGGCATAACGGAGAACCTCTTCAACACCAAGCAACCGTCGAACCTGAACGACGCCGATATAACACCCGATATGGCCGCATTGCCGGCTTCAAGGGATGGATATACCGACACCACTCTCTGTGTCTTGCGGTGTAGATTGTGGCTCTTTGGACGGAGATTTAGGTCTTCGATTTCCCTTGAGTCCTCTCCGGATGAAACCATCACGGCTCACCGGCTCAGAATGCTGACAGAGATCAGAAAAAGCATGGCAAAGGACTTGAAGCATTATCTCAGTCCCAGCGAGAACCGGTTTCACGTTCTCATACAAACTTTAATCGTAATAGAATTGTCCAAATTCGATCACATCATTCACGTGGCGAACAACTTCAAGCCGCTTCATGGGGAAGGCGAGTCCCGCAAGGCTTTTGCGCTCGCTGTCGCCAGCCTTCAGCATGTTTTCGGACTCTCAGAACAGCCATCCAGTGCGCAATGGGGATGGTACCTCTGTAGTGTTGTCCAATGGCACACAATGAGCACCCTGTTAATACATCTATCGACGAGCCCCTGGGGCCCCACGGCCGAGATGGCATGGAGCCTGGCGAAGAAGGCGTTTGCGCATCTGTCAGAAG
Source organism: Xylaria sp. FL0933 (assembly GCA_022578765.1). Lineage (NCBI taxonomy): Eukaryota > Fungi > Ascomycota > Sordariomycetes > Xylariales > Xylariaceae > Xylaria > Xylaria sp. FL0933. The sequence goes on along the minus strand of MU389724.1, from coordinate 84,460 downwards.
GAATGTCGCGAGATCCAATGCGGCAGCCGCTCCAGGAACTAATGAAAACCGTGGAAAAACACCGCGATGTGCAGATCCAGAAACTGCGAGCGAATCCTGCGTGGGCGGAAAGGTTATCTCGGATTGGGACTCTACAGTTTCCCATGCCAGCAATCCGTGATTTTTCGGACGGGAAGGAAGCTTTCGATACTTCCGCAATTGAACAGCGCCTTGCGCTAGATATGGAGGCATCTACTAGCCAATCTGAAAGCTTTGAAGTAGCAGCTTCGAATTTAGCGCAGAGCTTCGGGGCTAGCGAGAAGAGCGATATGTGGACAGACTTGACTGCTTCCCTCATCGGGGCTGATGGCGTCCTCCAAGCACCTCAAGCTGCAGGCGCACACGATAATCAGCAGGCAAATGCCGACTTGGACCAGCACTTGGACCAGCACTTGGGCCAGACTCAAATTCGCCGAGGGGATACGGGTTTACTTAATAACCAGGAACCTTGGGACGGTCATATCGCAATCGGCAATGAAGTGGATTGGCTAGCGTGGGACAACATTTTCAGAATAGAAGGTGTCCCGTGAAAGACAAGCAACGGTGACATGTACACACTGGGCTGATTATATTAGACGCGAGAATATTACCCTTAAAGCTCACTGAATTTACATTACACTTAATAAAATGTCAATTGTTAAAATATAGAGAAAAACAATACAGAAAACAATGCGGAACGGCAGAAGCTGTTGGATTTCCCATGATGTACAATTTGGGTTGGAAAACAAGATGGAGAGAGCCAAGTTTGCGCCGTAAACGTATTTATATCTCGTCAATTCAAGATTTCGTGTAACATCGTATATATGATCACAAACGCCCCCTATCCCAGTTAGAAGAGAGAGCAGGGACCCCCGATGTAGTGTATTGGGCATTTTGAGAGGATTCTAATAATGGCAAGTAAACGTAGTGGTGAGCACCGGTCATCTGAATTCCGAAGGATGGTACATCTACGAGTCTCGGTGTTAGTATTGGCCCTTTCGAACTTAAGTTATAAGTACACAAAACTTCCGAGGAGCTATGAATCGTGAATACAGCTTGAAGAGGGGCGACGATACTCTGAAAATTGGGAAATAAAAAAGGAAACAACTCCCAAAGCTACTCACGACGTTGGGGCCCACTGGGTGAATATGAGAAGTACTAAGATTGTACGGCCCGAAAGCGCTAGGATGTGGGTGATGATGTATGGCAGCTGGTGCATTGGAGTTATTAACCCAACCGTCCCAGATGCTGTTCATATCAAATTCTGATTCACACCCACTTAACGTATCACCCCCCTGTGCGATGCCAGCAGGGGTCGTCATCCCACCTGTCATAGTTAAACTCTCATCTGAGCTTAGCTGCTGCACAGTGGAGGGAATCAAAGGTATTGAAGATATCGGTTGTTGCGCTGGAGCGACTAAAATCGTCTCTTCGTTGAACGTTGAAGTCATGGCAGCATCATGTTGTTCTAGGCGGAAGAAGTGGCACATTGGATCAAAGCTTCTATTTTGAGAGAGTGTTGATAGTATAGGGGTCTTTCGGCCGGGTAAGTAGAGCCTTTTGGTCGTTGGGCGTTGCTCGACCGCCTTGTTGAAGCTCTCGACAATGTATGACACTCGCTCGGCTTGCTTGTCATTTTGGGAGCAGAATCTCAGGATCGACATTGCGCTGGTAATTGATGTTCGGGCGTCTGGATTATGATATAGCGACGCAAACTCGTTGCTCAGTACAATAAGCGCCGCCGCAAAGACACAGTGTCTACCTTCTGTCAGCTGTTGTAATAGGGATAGCCAAGGAATTACCTACATAACGAATGGGTTGCACTGCGGTAGATACTTGTGATCCAATACTGCCTGCGCAAGTACTAGAGTATGTTGCGCCGCTTCAACGCAGGTTTGGGCAAATGTCTCCATTTCGTAACTAGGGCGCGATGATTTAGAATTTTCACTTTCAAAACCTACCGCAGCTTTATGAAGCAAGCAAAGGAAAAATGGTCTCGTTAATAGTATGACGGAATGACAATGAAGAATGTTGATGTGCAAAATTGCAATGCCGTGGTTGGAGTCGATTGGCTTGCTCATTAGCCGCCTCCAATGCAGAGAATGGGGCAGCTCTGAGTTCCAAGTACTTAGACGAGCCGCAATTTCCTGACCAGCTACTGTTGAGATCTTTCTCTTTGAATAAACACGTTTGAGAGTCATCCCTATGACCTGACAACTCTTAACTGTGGCAGCGAGCGCTTGGAGGTGTATTGCGTCCGTGCCCATGCCAGGAGACGTGGTGCCTTCTCCCGGGGTCTCAAAGACACTGTTAGAACAGTCCTCTTCGGATATGGCTGTAGGCCGGCCCAGACACGCCGAAAGAAAGCGATCAAGAATGAATAGGGTCCTCCACAAATTTTTGCGGACGAGCTGCTCCTCGGGTTGAAACAATATCATACTCTCCTCTCTATGGAGCCCTAAGGCAAAAGCAGAGCGTACTGCCATCCCTAACTGGTGGCGTTAGTTACGGGGCGACTGCGAAGAGACCATCACGTATATGGTATGGAAGATGGCCAAATTGCAGGCGCTCTCACCAAAATAAGCATAAGAAGCGTTCCGTTTGGAAATCGCTAACATGTATAGAGACATCAGGAGAAGAGCTTGTATGGACCAGAAGTCGGCGTCTTCGAAACCGGATACTGGATCAGCAAGGCTTTTAGCGCTGCGAAAGAACAGTTCCGCACGACTGGCGCTTTCGGAACGAAGTTTTTCGATTGCTCCTGCATCATCACTCCCAGGATATGGAGCCGCCATCACTAAGCCAATGGCGAACACCAGATACAGCAGGCACAAGAGAGACGGGGTGACGCCGAGAGGGTCTTTATAGCACTCATCTACTGATTTCATGAATGCATTCCGGTTGAACACCTCGATGAACCCTGCAGTCTGTAATCGTAAGAAATGTGTTCCTTATATGATTAAAATCGAAACGTACATTTGTGAAGAAGGAGTTGATAAGTATCTTCGCAGTTCGCTGGTCGGGCAGGATCCCAGTCGGTCTCATATCTTGGGGCAGCGAAATCGCATTCTCCATGATCATGTGCCGGCGAGGGTCTACGGTGAAGTCGGACGGACCAGATATGTGTTCAACAATCATGCGGATCCATTGTAGGTATGAGAGTGTTGCTGAGTCACCGATGTACACTGTAGACCTTGTCAGCTCGCCACTAGATGATGATTCTAACACAAGAGACTGTTTCACTCTTATTGTATCACTGCAGTGAAACTGTCGTAGCTATGAAGCGAAGCGTAACAGGCTGCACAGGTGTAGTGAACAGGAATCTTTCAGTATCACGATTTATTTCAGAGAAAAATTCATGAATGTTGTGGACTTACGAAGCCTTCCTGTGTGGTCCTGAAGCATTCGGTTCTGGGGATGATAAACCTCAGCCTCCTCAGCAGCCACGCCAGTATTGCTGAGCTTAGAACGGCCATCGAAGTCCCCATCGACACTTCCCGAAATTGGACGGCCTGTGCCAGTATGCTTGCGCTCAGGGGGTATCACTATGGTCTCTCCGAGGCCCATACCCCCGGATTCAGTATGTTGGTTCCACTGCATAAATGATGAGCTCCTTCTTGCAGTTCCATGCACAGACTCAATAGGAGATTTCACCATAGTTGGCGAACTGTCCACATTGCGACGCTTGGTAGGTGGTCCGAGATTGTCTAGTGAATTGGAGTGATCTGGCGTGCTAGTGTTATATTGGCAGTCAAGCTGTCGTTTTGTACATGTGTTACATGGCTTCTCGCCGTTGCACTATTAAGTCTTAGTTAGTGCGTCGGATATGTTGCAACATGCAGCCTAATCGAAGAGGACGGCACTCGTCACATAGTCCCTCTAGTCACCGACTCTTCGGTGAACCAGATCTGGTCTGACAAGGCCAGCCACAAGAGGGTAAGCGATTTACCATGTTTTCTATGTACCTTTATACTGCCCGAGCAATAGAAAAGAGAAGGTACATATTTGAAAACACGCACAACTTACTGCTCGACTTGACGCACCATTGCTAGGGAGGATTGGTCTGAGGAGAATGGTGCGGAGTAGGAAATTAGATTGAAATTGGCAGAAAGGCCTAGAATTTTGCATAGAAGATAGAGTGAAACAATGGAGATAGCCTTACTAACCTTTTGTTTCCTACGCTTACACGAGTCACAGGCTTGTGCGGTACGTTGCCTTTTGTCTGGATCAACCTTAGGTCGTGTCATAATGATGGTGAGGTCGAATCCCATCCACCATCCGACAAGGAGCCAGATAGTGGCGGGGGGTAAGCCAGACAGTGCCAGTGACTGAGGATTCGGGAGGCGCCGAGCCCACGGGCTTGCTGAGTGATCGGTCTCGGATGCGGATAATAAGGACCATTCAGCCCTATCGGGACTTAAGGGCTCACAAGAATCTCACGGGGGATGTCTGTTTGCTTGGAACGATATCCGACCCAACACAGTTATCGGCCTGCATGCGGCATCGGTAGCGGGGCCTTAGCAAAGAAGTAAGTAACAGAGAAAATTTCCGGAAAGTAGATGTCGATGGGTATCAAGAGTATGAAATAGAGCGAAGTCCGCAACCGGGAGCAGAGTAATTAGCGGCCCAACAACAAGAACATCAAGCCTTCTCCGCTCAGGTTGTGACCGAAGGACAAGAGATGATATGGGAAGCTAATAGCGGCCACTCGCGTCGGGAAGGGAAGATTTCAAAGAAGGGCAGCGTATACCGCCGGGTCAAGCCAAGGTCAAGAGACCGGGAGAGATGTAATGCAAGGGAAGTATTGGGGGAGGTCAAGGGGGCCCTGGTCTCGACGGCGTCTGACTGTCCATCTTGACTGATGTGACAAGGCAGGTTTATTAGATGGGAGATAGCACAGGGTCAGTAGTTGGCCACAGCCCATGATTGGGCAGTGTAGTCGTGGTTCAATCAACTGAGACTCCCGTTCAGGTCAGCATGGCGGGATAGTGGCGTTGGCACGCATGATGCGAAAAGAAAGACGAGAGGCAAAAGGCGTGCTTATCTGTAGGCACTCCTCCTAATTTTCCGCTGCCTACGTGTATACACAATCTCAGCATGTCATATTGATTTGGGTGGGCAAGTAAATCTTAATAAGACGACGTACTATAAGCACAGCACACAGCACCGCACCGCATAACACACCACATCGCAGTCGAATAGCCAACATAGCATAACGCAATACAGCAGAAGGCTGGCTCGCTTGATGAAGTAGGGCTGGACTAATCGAAAACGGTCAGAATGTAGTGTAAGGATGGCAGAGTAACATATACTGCAGGGCTCAGGCGGCATAGTTAAAAAGTTCCAGGCCGAAGGCGCATGTTGACATATGTACTCGCATGCAACCTTTACAGGTTAGACGCACGGTTTATTGTCAACCTGTCAATGGGGAGACGATATAATAGCGGTACCTCGAGATGGACATGGCAACTACCGGTATACTCATTACACCTGGGAGAGGAGTTCCCGTGTACTGTACCGCTGTGCCGGTACAGGATGGGGCCAAGACTGGATGCCGAGCCATGCGATATTGATAGAGAGATGATTGCTCATATCGGTACACGTATCCTTGGCTTCATAGGTAGCACGGTGGACAAGCAGCTGACCTACTACGTACGTAGTAACTGAGCGAGGCCCTACCCAGCGGCCTGGCGCTCTTTGGGGGGTGTCTACTACATACATGGAATGCAGAGTTCGTGATCGGGCAAACCACGAACGCAGACGCATGGATTCCCGATTGGCCGGCGTTGCTCACCGGTTGTATGTATAAGTCGAATCTTCTCGGTGATGGTAGTAATGTATCAACAACGTATGCATATGCATGAGCCATGGGCATGAGCATGAGAAAAGAGTACTGTGTACCTACCGATCGAGACCGTTGCTTGAAGGCAGCAGAAGATGAACAATATGAGAACGAGGGCAATCCAAAAGAAAGATAAGACGGTGGTTAATGGTGGTTATTGGAAGTAGGAAGCAGAGGTCTGTGATCCCAGTATACGCATAGGAGTATAGGAGTATAGGAGGCGTATCGTGTGGCGTCCAGTCATGGGCCGAGGTACATGTATAATGGTACAGTTCCCACGTCTCACTTATATATCCTCGTCAACGAGACGTTCTTTTCGGCACTGTCTGAGTAGTTGTGGATACCTTGGGCAGTACTCTGGGCTGGCTGTGTGCCCCTGTTGCCTACCGTCTGTCTGCTTGGTAGTTAGGTACCTGGGTACCACGGTAAGTCTACCTAGGTAGATTGGCCGTGCTTTAAGCCCATTTCTATACTATGTACAAGACCTCTACGCCTATAGACGGTCTAATAGCTGGTAGTGACGTTCGTGGCCGTTCTCTAATACAGGAAAACGGGCAAATATACTTCAATGCATACATACGAGAGCAGGTATTACTAAGTACCTACTAAACGTCCACGCCGCCACATAAACCGTTCTGTGCTCTACTTCACTTCCTTCTGGACTCTTGTTATCCATAGCGGCAATCATGTTAGTCAACATAGCGTCGATTGCTAGCGTGGGAGACCTACTACAAGAGAACCCAGAAACTGATCTGTTTGGCTCTCCTATATTTCATACATATATCATCAACCACTCTACATGCATGTTTACGCGTATAAGCCTGGGTCAGACATCCTAACAGCAAAGAATATGATGTCAACGATGTACTTTTGTTAGTTCAATCCGCTCGATGTCCGGATCTTTCTATGGCGACAGCCTACACGCATCAGTCGCCTCCTACTAGTACACAGGGGCAAAAGAGCTGTTACTCTGGTCGTCTGTCGTGCTATGTTGCACAAACTTACGTATCTGTGAAGTTAGTTCGTCCCAATCCATATATTGCGCCTAGAACTTCAGTGTTCCGTCGGATAGTGCACCCGGTTAATGGTCATTGACGAAATATGCAGGTATATCTGCAAGCGCTAAGGATCTTGAACCACTTCGTGAGTTTTCCGCTACAGATATCTTGCGTCCGACACAGCTATGATATATCACCTTCAATATTTTCTACATCTCTTGAGATCAGGAGTTCCTCGATGAAGTTGAGGGTCTGCTATCCCGATTGAAACGCGTGTGGCCCTTGGGTGGTTTCGTCTATCACGTTCAAGGGAAATTTCAAGCCGGTAGCTTTTGGTTGGTTACTTTTTCGGTAATCTATCGGCAATCTATTTCCATATCTTCGCCAGATGATATCAAGGTATGGGCCCTAACAGAGAGTGGAGTTTTCTGTTCCATGGTCGTTGCAAATTGCAACCCATTAGGTCGGTACTAAGAACACCTTGCCTATAATCCATTCACAACTGTCTCAACTAGTGATCAATAACTCTATATCATGGCGAGCTTCACGCTAGCAATAATAGTGTGTGCTCTTGTTTGTGTTTTGAACACGTCATAGTCACCGTATGATATAGGTCGTGATCATTCCGCCGGTTATCACTCTCACTCCGCATTGCCGGCTGCACTATACAGGCTGACATACCAATAACACGAAGCTTTTAATAACATCTCCTCCAGCTGCTGACAGGGAACTGTGCTACATCCTCGGGGCTGGCCTATCGTTGTTCGGCTTCACCCAAGTGCAGACTTTCGGCTTCGCAACATTTGCGTAAAATGCCTCCGAGCTAGTTGCCGAGAAGGCGCACCACCGGCCAGCTGACGCGGATGGGGTTCTTTGTCTGCGCACCCGGATGATGGCGACCCCCTTCCGAGCTGTGTAGAGGTTTGGTGATGGTGTGCGCGTCGCGATTGCCTACTGCCTGTTGCCCTTCGTTCTGACTGATGCTGACCATCAGAATGTCAGTAAAGCTTGGTGGCGTGGTTCAACCCCAGAGTTTTAAAGGCAGCCAAATCGCGTGTTTTTGACGCCAGTATTGTCTCATGTTCTCTATGCTTATTCTTTGAATGAAAATAGCGGCATATCCAGTTAGCATGACCATCAGCCAACATCCGCCAACTTCAGCCGGAGGCGCTACTTATTTAGTAAGCAGCAATGCATATCGTGCTATAGAAATCCTGCTCCTGGCGTCGCAGTCGGAAATACCAGCTGAGATCTCTCAATATGCTGGGAACGTAGTATTTGACAGCCGCTCCGCTACCGGCGACTCGGTTTGTCTACCATGTCCCCTGCGCCAGCAAGAAGCCTGCGCTGGACTCAAGGGGCTGGAAGGATGTGCCGTCGCTGCCATCGCGGACCTCCAACGAAAGAGCTACCGTAGGAAGATCACGGTAAATCTTGAACGAGTGACCTGTTTCTTGATGTCCGCCTACATCACGACACTCGACGGCCTCGACAAATCTAATCCCAAGATCAGCCACAGGTTACCTGGTTTGTGTCCACTCTTCATTCCCGGCAATTCTTATTGATCCGTACGCAGACACCGACCTCCACGATGCTCAGTCGATCCTGTACCGTCGTCTGTCCGCAGGGTGCTATGAGACGCGAAATACAGGCACATTCTACCATATTCATGGGTCCTTAGATGCGAGCACGACGCTTAGTATGATCGGCCTCCCTCCATTCTGTCCCAGCCTCACCGACTATCGCCAATGTATCAAGACCATCGAGAGTGCCGTTCGACGATTTTCAGCCGCGGAACTAGAATTGCGGAATAAGCTCTTTCGACAAGCAGGGACTGCCGTACTTACACAAGAACAGTACAGAGACACGCCTCATGGTCGCATTATGAGCTCGCTACCCCCTTTTACTGTGCGACCGCTTGAGCTATCTACACCACCTGTCCCATTCGTAAAATCTGAAAACAGTACGGAAATCCGTCAATGTCTGCGTGGTATCCGAGTTATCGAACTGTGCCGTGTGATCGCGGGCCCGACGATTGGTAGGTCACTCGCAGCACACGGCGCTTCAGTGCTTAAAGTCACTTCGCCGCAGCTCCCAGACGTGCCGTTCTTCCAGGTGGACGTTAATGCTGGGAAACACACGACATCGCTTCACCTCAAAGACCCCGCCGATCGTGCCATCTTCGACGCGCTTCTTGCCACCGCTGACGTGATTCTTGATGGCTACCGCCCCAGTGTAATCACACGATTAGGGTACTCTCCCGAAGTCCTTGCCGCCAAGGCAGCCCAACGCGGCCGCGGGGTTGTCTATGTAGCGGAAGACTGCTTCGGGGGGTCGGGTGTGCCTGGCGCTGAATGGGCAGATCGCGCAGGCTGGCAGCAGATCGCCGACTGTGTAACGGGCGTGGCTTGGAAACAAGGTAGTTTTATGGGCCTGGATGAACCTGTGGTGCCGCCGTTCCCTATGTCAGACTACGGGACGGGTATTCTGGGCACGATTGCAGCCCTGTCTGGCCTTTACCGGCGCGCCACCGAGGGTGGCTCTTGGATCTGTAAAACCAGCCTTTCGCAATACAACCTTTTCCTCCTCTCGCTCGGCCCGTATCCTGAGAAGGTTCAGGACGAATTACGACGTCTCCACGACGCCCAGTTCTTCTCCCTGCGACATAGCGACTCGGTCGACGAGGTTGGGAAGAGTGCGCTTCGTAGTATTCGCAGACTGCACCCGAACCTCTTTGCCGATAGTATGATGTCAAGCGCATATAGCCCCGGGTTTGGCGGCGTTGTCAGGAGGCCAAGAGAAGCGCTCGAGATCCAAGGCTTGAAAATCGGCCACGTACGCGCCACTCGACCCAACGGGTTTGACACTCCGACGTGGGAAGGTTGGGAGGAAGATAAAACGTTGTTGGACGACTAGTTGGGCTCTTGTTTCTCACCGGTTAATGTTATTGAACCGTGGTCTGACGGACCGCAGCCATTTGGGCACCCCCAAAGGTGTTGGCTTTTCGTGTCACAGCAGAGATCAGCGACGTGTTTTGCGCACCGGTTTCATTATAGCCTCTCACCAGGCCTGACGTATTGTAAATCTTATTGTCATCTAGAGCTGGCGTGATAATCTATGCACCTATCGCTCTTACTTGCCCCTACTTCGGCACCCGGCAGTCGCGTTAGGACACGTTATGGCTAGACTCTCGTGAGATTGTTGTAGCACAACACACCGCACAGCATATGAGGCGCTGTGCAAAAGGAAATAGACTGGTACGGATGACTGCGTAGTGGGTATCATTATACCCAGAAAGTTTCATAATAATGTTTTATGACAATTCAGGAACGAGAGCTGTTTAACTCCTAGATATCGAGTCGAAAGCTGCAAGCAGCGGGCGAAGCACGTAGCCAACCAGGTATGAAATGGAGAGAGCAATATCCTAACCAGTCATCGGCTACATATCGTCAGGCAATTAAATCATTCCAATATGTATTACATATGCTTCGTGATAACATTGATCCTCGCTCTTCGTTGTCAAAGACCTCATGTGACCCGGGATTTCACTTACTGTATAAGATTGCGTCACTGGATACAAAGCGTGTCTAAGATGTTCGTGTTACATATTGACAGCCACTCAACGTCTTGTGGAGGAGTGAGTCACCTGTCAGAGAGACATTCGCCCACGAATCAAGACTTAGTAATCTGAAGTGCAATACGGTACACAGCAACGTCCATCCAAGACTCTTTCCAGCACGACTGGTTTCAAACTACAGCGTAGTTGGCTATATGCCACCAGATAACCCCTGGTCTCCCATGTACTATCCCTTTGCGCAGTTACACTGCAGCCCGCCACAAATCTCTTAATGATGAAGGCCGGCGAGGCGGTGAAACCGAAACTGTCACACTTTCCAGTGGTTGTAAGTGGTGGGTCTGACAGTTTTCGCTTTCATCGCCTCGGCCGGTTGATTTCGTGCCTCACATCAGGGTGCCTATGACAGAACAAATTTTTATAAATAATTACAAATACCACGAGTATCTCTTCCGGCATAACCAATCAAATTTCGGCGCAACGATGATGATGGATTGGGTATCCCTTTTGAGCTATAATGTACAATAGCCCCTTTTCGGTGGCGGAGAGATTTCTTAGTCTAGAAGTCACGTTGACTAGCTTGGCGGATGTGGGAGAAGAGGTTTCGGGCTCAAAAAATACGCCTGTAGTAGTTGTAGTGACGCGGGTCAAATAATCACATTTCCTCGGTGATTCTAGCTTTTAGGAGAGGGAGTTTGTCTCTAGAATGTGGTTGGGTCTCTTCTGGCCCCCTATAATCCTAGTCGATGGTGCACCTTTCTGATATCAACGAACATTTTGATAGCTATAATCCCCATTGAAAAGAAAACGAGAAACACTCATATCAAAAAGAGAGTATACTTCGATCCGAGGCTATCAGATCTTTGATCAATATTCAAAGCTGTTGGTGATGTTATAAGTCTATAGGCGGATCCACATGTAGGCATTACAGAGTTTATAGGTACAGAATTCCCAGTCTCTACCAGCTGATTTATAGGACCAAATTTCCCGGTTTAGATTCCAGCACAGTCTTCATTCTCTGCAGGAACACCTTAGCCCGCTTCTCTTCATCCTTAGGCACCGTGAGGCTAAAAAAGTTGGTACCGGTAGAGATACCTGGTTGGGTTCGGGTCCCTCTCGTCTTTGGGGTTGGTCTTCTAGTGGAGTTTGCGAGGAAGTCGATGATGTCTACCTTGGCCTTCGGCTTCGGTGCGACACCTGTGAAGCTCGAGGGAGGAAGGGCTGCGATTTGGGGTATGTAACGGCCACGCGAGGCCTTGGGGCCTACCTTGTCGAGACCAAGGACCTGGTTGAATAGCTCGTCGGCAGTGGGTTTATAGTTGGATGCCAAGGGTAGTGCATCGTTGGCAATCTCGGCAGCACGCTCGAGAAAGGTGGATAGGGGGATAAAAGTGCCCAATGTATTTTCCAACTTCGCCTGTGCTTCGATAACAGCCGCTAATGAAACGGGCAATGAAACCAGTCTTTCCTCCGGGACTGGAGCTTCTTTAACGGGGGCTTTATCTGTTTTCGGCGCTTCCTTCGGGGCACGGATCTTAATATTGGAGAGATCGAGGTGGGAGTTATGATTGAAGCGCTTCATAATTTCTTCGGGCCGATCGGCGGACACGGTTCCCAGGTAGGCCAGAACATCACCTTTCAGCAGCCGTCCAGCAGGCCCCGTAGGTGTCATCTCGCTGATTGCGGACTCGTCCAGCCCGTTTTCCTTGATGAGATGCGCCACTGACGGGTAGAGAGGGTATTTCTGAGGCGGTGCCTTTTCTCCAGACTTTCTCGGCTGCTTCTGTGCACCAGTCCCCTCGGAGCTGGCGGCCTGCTTGGGCTCCTCTTTCTCGACCGGTGTTTCCTTCTTGGCCTCCTGAGCGGGGTTCTCGTCGGCGGGGATCTCTAGCTGGCTGATATCGTCCCCGGGCTCGGCAATGACGCCTATTCTGGTGCCGACCTGGATGCCCTTGCTACCGTCACCCTGCATGATCTTCATGAGAATGCCGTCATCTTGCGCCTCGACATCCATCGAGGCCTTGTCGGTCTCGATCTCGAGGAGGACGTCGCCGGCGGAGAAGGAGTCGCCCTCCTTGACTTTCCAAGAGGCGATGTTGCCCTCGGTCATGGTCGGCGACAGGGCAGGCATGGTAAAGTTCTGGGCAGCGAGCGAGGCGGCGGAGGTACGGAAGCCTAGAGACAGGAACGTGTCAGCAGCAGTAACAACGATACCCGCAACAGCGACAGAGGAGATGATGGAGATTATTAGCGCGTGCAAAGTCGGAATACGGGATGCGAACCTCGAGAAGTGGCGTCTTGGGCGACTCGTCGGCTCACCAGCCTCGCAGAGAGACGGGTTGCCGTCGCGAAGGATGCCATCGTTGGCGATGCGAAGGGGGTTGTAGCTCAATTGGCTGAGCTTTTTTCCTTTGACGCCGTCGTCGTGTCTTTTGAATGGAGTTGAGGATTACTGTGAGATTGCGATAATATTTCGGAGCTTGTACCGTTTGGGAGCTCCATGCTTTATCTCCGATACCAGCCCGTTGGGGACTTTCCGTAGCAGCAAGCTGCCCGTACTACGGCAATGAACGGGTCCAGTCGGAGTCCAATCGGAGCTTTCCCTGCACTCTAGCGTTAGGTACCTAGGTACGTACCTTCTTACCTCCCTGCCTGTCCCTGTCTACCGGGTAAGCTCTGTCGCAGTGAATCAATCGTCTTTGGTCCTGATAGCTTGACTCCACTCCAACAATTATCTAACTCTGCTTCAGAGACGCCGCCAAAAATTTCGAACCAATTCGAGTTGTAATAGTAGCGGAGCTCCAATAAAGCTACAAAGGTTGCTCCTTTTGCCATTACTTTCATTTCATGGCATATACCATAAACATTGACTTCGAAAAGACTCAATGACGGCTTCAATGGCCCAGTGTCGAGGGTTCACCCACCCCCTGGTCCTCCTTGTGCGCAGTACCCTTAGGTCAAGAAGCGCTCCAGACTCTTTTACACGGATTACGACAGACTCGCCGTGTCTTCTCCTCCTCACGAACCAGTTTTCAAATCACCAGAGACATTTCTCGTCATGCCGCCCCTATTTCAAAACGGCCACACCGTCGAAGACGACGACGACGACCAAATTGCCGTCTTCCACTGCCAGCAATTCACCCGCTAGCAGTTCGCTCGGCGAGAAAATACGCGCCGCCTCCAAGCTCAGCTACGCTCAGCGCCTTGCCATGAAGCCTAACCCGACGACGTTATACGAGGCCGCCCCGCAGACTAGTTTTCTGGTATCGAGTTACGGGGCCTCATTTTGCTGCATGGCCGGTGCCGGCATCAACAGCTGGTTCAATGTCTTCAACCTGCCTCCCGGCCTGTCACCATGGATACCGGTGGGCTTCGGTGTCGTCAGCTTCATGTTCGCCGCTATAGGCACCATATTCGCTCTGCGGCCCAGTTCTATCATACGGTCAATCACGGTTGTCCCCTATTCACAGCCACAGCGACAAGGGCTGGAGCCCCTACCCCAGAGCATCACGCTCGAAGTTGCCGCCAGGCGCATTTCGCCTTTTCCACTGCCGGTGAAGCGCTTTCAGGTGAAGCCAGAGCAGATCGCTCTAGTGAATCGGATGCAACCTCGTATTATGGTTCTTTCCGAAGGGGAGAGGATCGCGAAGCAACGGGAAGACGCGATACGCAGGAAACAAGAACGCCAATACGAGCTAGACCACCTCATGACCGCCCCTTTCCGCGATGCGGGTAGGGCTTCTTCAACGATTTGGGGTAATATCCGTCGTGGCCTAACTGGCGAAGGGTTTGAGCCCGTGTACATCAATGGCGTCCAGTATAAGTTGGATACCGAGGGAGGCTATGCCCTCGAGAACGGCCAGGTCATGGACCGGCTCGTGAAGATCCAACCCGACCCGCAGTTGGCCCGTTTACAGTCGGAAAGCCAGGCTAGCAAGGGATGAGAGATATTCTGCAACGAAGGCATAACTAAGGCTTGGGTTTGCATAGACCTCGTGTACTGGGACGTGTGTCTACGTTTTCGGGTGGCGGCGTATAAAGCGGCGCCAATCCTTGCTGGCGATAATGACGCGTATATGTGTAGATATGTAATGTTGATGAATACTTCGCCAACCCAAAGAGTGCGCGTTCTGGAATTACTTGTACTTTATATTTCATGAACTAAAATACACCCATATATTGGCCTTATATGAGCATCTCGTCTTTATCTGCCCTTCTATGAGCATTAGCGAGATTAACCTATGTACCCAAGGTGTCCCTTTGTTATTTGATATAAGCAGTCTTACAGAAATGGTGAGATAGCCTAAACTACCAGCACTCAAAATGGATTACCCAGTCAGTAATCTTATCCAAACTTTTGTTGACCCCGGTATACCCATGGCACTACTACTATTTGTATGAAATTTCTCTTTTAATTGAGGAAGCTCTACTAAAACGTCATCCGCATTTAGCAACTATTAGCGAAAGGGCCGAGCATTTCCTGACTGAGTTTCCCAGTGTTGAAGTAAATACAACCCCCGGAAGTTGAATCAAACTTACAGCGCTTGAGCTCCGAACACTAAGATCTTACCAATATAGAGTAGAGAGATCAGCTGTCGAATAGCCGCTAATTAGGGGATCAACGGACTCATATGGAGGTTTATGAGCCATCATATTAACCATGATTGGCATTTTCGAATGACTCATTGCTACTGATTGGGGTCGTCTTTTCTATTTCTAGTCTCTAATCTATATGCACACCAATTGCTCTTTTTCTGCTCCATGTGACTCATTCCCCTCCTTCGTCTCCTCGTCGCCAACAAAGCAACTATCTTCCAGCTTTCTGACACACAGCGGATCATCTCAGAACATCATAAATCGGGAACGGGAGTAACCTTCTTCACAACCCTCGCAGGCGACCCAATGGCAACAGAGAAATCAGGGATGTCCTTCGTGACGACGCTGCTGGCACCGATAGTGCAGCCTTTGCCGATCGTCACGCCCGGCATGATGGTCGTATTGCCGCCGATCCAGCAGTCGTCGCCGATGGTGACGGGCTTGGCGTACTCGATCCCGTCCCGACGCGACTGCACTTCGGTCTCGTGCGTCGCTGCGAATATGGAGACGAACGGTCCGAACTGCACGCGGTTGCCGATCGTCACTATGCCGCAGTCCAATATGACGAGGCTAGCGAGGGGGTGAGACGATGTTCGTTTGGGAGTCGGTCGAGAAACATGCTCATAGTACATAGTAATAAGGAAAAGACGAATAGAAAGTTAGGCGAGCTTACTTGAAGTTTGAGTAGAAGTTATCGCCAATCTTGATATTACACCCATAGTCGATGTTCACGGGAGGTTCGATGAAGGCGCCTGTGCCGAGCCCGCCCATTATGTCCTTCAGCAACTCCTCTCTGTCCTGAACGAGGCTATCAGGCGTGGCGTCGTCAGGGAAGTGCGTGTTGTACTTATTCATGAACCGCCGCGCTCTGAAGCGGCCTGCTACCAGCTCTGGGGCCTGGGCATCATATCTATGAAATCTATTTAGTATATAGATGAACGTATTTGTGAAGCTGCATACGTCTCGCAAATCTCTGAGACACCGAGCATTCTGAGGGACTCACAGCATTCCAGATATCATCTTCTCATATTCCTCTCCCCAAGGAACGTGAGCGAGGCTCTTAGCCGCCGCGATCGCTGCGGGGTCTTTCTGTGTACTGGCCATTGCCAAATAGATATCGCAGGTCAGAACTACTGAACACCCCGGCAATCGACGGTGGGAAGTAGGGGGAATCCCAACGAAAGACTTCTATAGAAAGCTCTTTTGAGAATGCCTCTTTTAATCAATTTATATGAATATCAGTTTACAAGCAGAGCTTTATATGTCCGAGTCAACTAGTATGCCCCGACCTTCGTCAACCTTCATTCTGACCCGAATAGGAATCTCCGTATCCGGTTAGCTCAGGAAGTTCAGACAATAAGCATCTCGTACCGGCCATGGCTAAATCTCGGCTTAGATTTGGATACTCGACGTCACCTCATCTAGGCTAGTAATTCCTCGTCCGCGACACGCCAACGAGCACAAACGTACTAGATGCCAGTACGGTATACATGCGACAATCAGGATCAAAGGAACTCCAGAATGATAATGTGCGTCGCATGATAGTTAGATAGGGTAAGTAGAAGTATACATGCGTCGATAGCGGATCGGGTGACTCTCCTATCTTCTCATAGATTCCACCATCTAGGTAATTATTCCCTATTCGGTATCTCCGCCGTCGCGATAAAGTTATAGCTACCACATGGGCTGCAATGCGAGGGAACTGGTAATTGGTGTATGCAGATCGAGGGAGCATAGAATAGCAGGTGCCAGATACCTCTAGCTTTTCCTGGCTTACATCATGAACTACCCTCTCTCGCCTCTACTCAGTATATCGCGGTTTGGAGAGTCTTTATACTCTTTGAGCAGGGTCTGGGCCACTCACCCTGGCACTAGCGCAGTCCACGTAGTATCGTGGTGTCGCAAATCAGGTTTCGCATCTATTGTCGCGTGTTTTTGGAGTTCTGAGACGCTTCATGACGTATATATATATACGGGATTGGTATCCGGCTACCCAGAACACATGTGCTGCTCTTATCATCTCTGGGATCTCGATCATGGTCCTCGGACTATGAACAATTGGGAGAGGGGGGGAAGGGTTTGGGTTCGGTATAATTAGGGAAAAGTAGAATCGGAAAGAACAGTAAAGACTTGCTTTGGCCAGATCTTCTCTAATTTAGTGAGAATGGTCTTGAATGTAACGATTATACTTAGGTCGCAAATAGGTGGTGGAACAATGTATGTATATCCAGATGAAAGCTCATAAGAATTGGTATGATGCGAATGCCTGTTCGTAACAAATTACATAGGAGAAAAATCACGCACAACAATATCGTCGAGTACAAGATGACTAAAATTCGCATATACTTGCCTACCAACACCATCATGCGGAATAGAGGTGCCGTGAGACAATACCCAGCGGGAAATAGCAAACAAGCCCACCCGAAATAGAAAGACCCGGGCATGATGTTGCTCCGACTTGTTGTCTTAGTATTATTTCCCCATAGTCCGTTGTCGGAGATAGCGAAGGGTGATAGTGTACTACTCTCTGTATTATATCTGTCGGTGCTGTCCCTTCTGTCTCAGTTACGCAGGGCAAGGCTGCTGAGGCGAGGCGGAATCGCAACGTTTCCAAGACACTGGTAAAGGAGGACGTAAATATAATTGGACGACAAAGTCTGTAGAGCCTCCAAGCCCGCACAAATGTCATAACCTAGACGATAAGCACGGGCGGCAACGCTGGTAAAGTCTCAGTCGTGCAGTGACTGTCTTGCTCACTCCCGCGCTAGTTGCAATGTCCCAAGTAACAGTGTTGCGTGTGCATATACGTACCATCAATCATCCCCGTGAGACATTGTGTGCAGGCACGAAGGAACACTGGCTTGATTAGAGACGTGGCTGTGGATGGGTGGACAAGGCAAGGGAGTAAGACAAAGTCCTCCCAAATGATAGATAACGCTTCGATTCGGCACTAATGAGAGACGCTATGTTACCCCCAGTGTCTCTCACATGCAGCGCAGCAAACTGCTTCGGCTCACCATGCAAAGGCCGTTCTTGTGCGTGCGCTGTATGTGTTAAGTGCTCTATGGGATCCAATTACCCCCCGAAGGTGTCCGGGATTGCAGGTCGACTTAAACGCACGGGACTATCCGCCGAGCCGCCCATTTTCGAGTCGCTGGCCGTGACACAAATCGAACTAGACAGAGGCAGAACCGGGTAACGGATGTTGGATTCGCGGGCAATTTGCTGCACTTAGCTCTCTTCTCGTCTATACTCTCAGCAGGTAGACGCATTCATAAGCGTGCGGCCCGATTCAGTGTATGGTTACCTCCCAATGAGTAGACTGGTACAGTAGCTGACTAACTACTCGATAGATGGCTCTAATCATCTGAACCGGTAACCTGCAGCTAATGCGCTGGTGAATGTCGTACCATGTATCACTGTCTGTCGTGCTAGATCACACGCATCGCCCGTTTGCCTCACGGATGATGCGGCGAAAGCGTCTCTGCCACCTAGCCAGCTAGTTGGCTAGGCTTTGCCTCACAAGAGTAGATGTCGTTACAGCGCCGATGTAGGATCTTGAATCTACTGCTCGTTCGTACATCTTCATCCGGTAACGCTTGTGCAATGTAGTTGCCGAGAGATTGGGTCTCAGTGTCATTGGCGGGCTGCATGTTCGCCAGGCAGTTTAATGCCGTGGGAGTTCGCATTGGTGCGTCCATGATCATAAGGTCTAGAACTTGTGTCAATCACGGTTACTTGAATGGGCTGCCAGTTGGCAGATTCAGTGTGCAATACTATCATATGAGACACCGATGTAAGAAGGGCGCAGTTCCGGCCTTGGCCCTTGTCCTCAATACCACAGCGAATGCGTCTAGACGACTTACTATATCTGATTAGAGATATAGAAGATACTTTGGCGGCATCAAGGCACACCTGCATGCCGATGGATCCGGGGCCGACGGCACCCATCTCACACTCCCCTCATACTGAGTAGATATCGCTGTTCAATGAGCTTGATGGGCGGCTGCCGGCGTCGATGTCGTGCAGGTAGCTGAAGTCATACAGGGAACTAGACAGTTGATCGAGCTGATTTCCAGATGCGGTGGGAAGGGATCTGCTTGTGGACCAGATCGAGCTTAGATCAAGCTAGTATTGGGTTAATTCGTCGAATGATAGTCTGCGAATTCGCCAACCGCCTACCTATTCCGCATTTGCTAACCAATGCAAGTCCGCATTCAGAAATGGCTTATCTGCGGTTGATCAGCTTGATAACCCCGTTACTTGCCGAGGGAGGTAAAGCCCGACTCCAGGTCGAGTCCCCTTAGTGACCAATGGAGGGCTTTCACCATTTTCAGCGACGAGTCTTCCCCGCGTAAAGGTATTTTACTGTAGCTTTCACAGCTTACGGATTGCGTTTCCTAAGCGCTTTGTAGCAATTAACACTTTGTGGCGACAAGACCTTTTCGAAAGGATGCGCGCCACTATCTCTCATTCGCGGCAGTACTACGCATGTACAAGCGTAGAAGGGCATCGCGAAGCTGCAGCCCAAGAAATTTTTTCCCTGTGAGACTACAGAATCTCAATGTCTATGTTCCGGGTTCCGGACTTTTGACTGTAGGCGCAAGGCGGTGAAAGATCTGGGCGACATTGGTTTCATTCTTCGATGATACAATCCGCCTCCTCATCCTAGCAAGATGCCAAGCTATCAGCCAAGCTTTCGTGGATGTTTGTAGAACAGAAAAGTGTGTGCCAGACCAGCGGATCAGCTACAAGAGAACGAGGGGCTGTATCACGAATGGGGCCGTGTATAGTACCCATCGAAGCGGGTCAAAAGATGAGTTTGCGCAGCTGATCTAGCCTCGACTTGGTATTAACAATGGGGGTAAATAACCGCAGATAGCGCGACCTCTGCCATGCGCACTAATACAAGTGACGACGACATCGGTGTGTTGGTGGCGAACGTGAAGCTAACGACCATAAAGAGAGGCATGAGTACCCACTGGTGATTGAGTTTCTCATCACGAACCGCTTTTCTCTCAGTTGTGTGTCGAGGGGCTGACTCAGTATATCTCATCGCTGATCCTGTCTGCACTATCAATAGAGTGGTGAGAAGCCAGCTTCGATACTTCTACCCAGGTAGTATACTACGTAGAGCTTTCGAACCCTAGTAAGCCGCTTATTCGAGATTGCAATCCGTTATCACAGTTCTGAATGAATAGCTGCACGGCTCGGTCGTAATAACCGTACCAGTATAACGTATTCATCATTGAGGAGTGTTTTTTCCCCTGCCGTGTTACACTCTACGTTGCCGTTATATCTCTTGCAGCACTGGAACGTTGCCATTTTAAGGAAGCCGGCAGTCGTCTGGCCGATCAGAACCAATGAAACTGGCATGTCAGGGATCACGGCAGGTCTTGGCTCGCGTTATCGCATACTGTAGTTCCATTGGAGGTGCGCAGACGCTGCATGTCCACCGCTTTTCAAAAAAAAAAAAAAAGTTTTTGCTTTTCAACTCCAGGCCGGTATCGTGAGATTTTTTTTGGCTGCTGCTAGGTATATTGTAGTCCTCTTTGATTTATTCCCCTTCTTCATTAGTAGAGTGTGATGTGCTGGATGTGGGACAGTAGGCTTCCTCTCCCCTGGTTGATCATAAGTGTAAATCTTGAAGGATAAGAGATATCCAACATCAGTATAGCCCTGCTAGGTAAATCTATTTGCTGGACATTATGTCGTTCGCCCCTTTTTTATGATAGTAAGTTCCATTTAATTTAGCTATATAGTAAGTATGTCATGCAAAGGATGCACAGCCGCACCAACAGGTGAGAAAGGGAGGGTTTCTGCGTTGCTAGATTTGGTGGTCAGCAGCCAATGTCATCCAATCGAGCGGTGTGCAACGAATTGCAACCCTCTATGTTGCTTCCGGATGATACGCAGGCTCATCTTCATGCAATGCACCGCGCGCCATTGTGGAGAGTTTAGTCTAAGAGATGCCAAACATGTTCGCTATGAAGCCTGGGCGGTATATGGCACCACAACAATATCTTCTGAAAAGCTTTGCAAGAGTCCTGCGTGGCGCTTGAGGGATCGACGAAGCTGATGGGAAAGTGGTAAAATCATCATTGTACTTTCTCACTCTGAGTATGGCAAACATGGGAGACCCCTCTTCCTTCAGCGTCGACCTGCCTTGATTTTCAACTCTTTGCTGCTCTTAGCGCCAGCGATGGTCATTCTTACAGTAGCGTGGGAACGTGGGGTAGGCCATCACTGCCGTGACGGGTTGAAAAGGCGTGTCGTGGAAAACACGCAGTGTGATCTAGGAGCCGTTGGTTGAAAGTATCGAGTAATGCCAATTGCGCATCGCAGAATCTGTTGACAGATCTTGACTACCCTTCCTTCGCCGAGTGGCCGTGATATCCTGAAGGGCCAAAGGTTCTGAAACGTGAGTGACCGATGGCAAATGGCGGGGTATTTCCTCTCAGTTGAAGGAGCTACATAGTTAGGTAATATCTGAATATGGATGCGCTAGTGCACACTAGATGTAGGGCCGCAGGGATCAATAGCCCATATAGAACCTGCCCAGAAGAGCAAGGGTGATTCTATTCGCCATCAGCATGTCCCTATCATAATGGCCAATGACAGTTAGCACCGCGCTATGGAGTTATGACGAAATGGTAGGTAGATTTGCGGGTTGGGTGAGTCGAAGGTGAGAAGGGTCCTGCATCACGCCAGATCTAATGCTGTAGGCGTCCTATGAAGATCTTTTGCCTAATATTCGTTCAGGACCCCGAGTAGCGTTGAGGTCCCTGCGCAGAGCCTTTATCTCTCTTAGTAGGTAGTGTAGGTAGTGATATCAATAAGGACTAATCAGTGGCCATAGAACAATAACCCGACGAAGTGTGATATGATATTATGGTCTGCGTTGGCCGGAAATGGCGTAGTTATTTCCAGCTGAATGATAATGCTTTTGAAGGAAAGGTATCGTGGGCTAAGATAAACGCATTGATTGGTTGGACTTTGTATATTTCGAAAGTCAACAGCCAACCAAGCCGATGACGCTTAGTGTAGTTAGTACTGTTCTTGGTCGGGTTAGTTGATATATCTTGGCAGCAATCAGATCTATTTAGACCTCTTCAAGTCGACAGGTAGAACCCATCTGGGCACAAAGATTAAAAAAAAAAGTCGTTAGTGATTACGCACGGACACCGAACAATGACCATGGTAGATGGCAGTTCGTCAAGATGACAAGGATTCCAAGGCGAGTTGTTGGTTGGTTGGACCCTGATTACCCAGGATAATGTCCAGGGACCCTGGAAGGGGTTTCCTAGCCAGAGATGACATTGGCGCGGGCTTGAGGGCTGACGGCGCTGTGGCCTAGTGTAGTGGTATAGCCTTTGCCATAGTGACACTGTATCGTAATTTTAACTTGACCACTCAGCGAAGCGCGCCGGGCATCGTGATGGAGCTGTAATATACGGTCCGGTCCTCTACTCCGGCAACGGCTCGACTTGTCCATCTAGCACTGATAATACGGGCGAGTAAGCAAAACAAACACAAGGTGTGCGACGGGATATCAAGGTCAGACATGCCATGACGGCCCCATAACGTGAGCGGTGAAGAACCGAGGAGCTGTCACGAGACTGGGAATGGGAGGAGAACACATGATCACCAGAGCATCCGTCCACCCATTGCCAACGTGATAGACATAACGGAGGCTGCGCGCTCTACAGTTTGGTTTCGAATGTGGTCGGCGCTAGCGGCTCATGAAACATTTCTGACAACGGGGAACGTGTCGGCCGCGAGTCAAGTCTTATTGTGGCGGCGTAGACGTTGGCTTCGCCATACAACAGCATGGAATGCGTTGATTCGAGCAAGGCTATGGAGCTGCTCAGGTTGTCGGAAACTGGTTTCAATTGTAGGCGTGTTGAAAACGGCCGGCCCTCGGAAAAGACCGCGAATCCATCGAGTTTTCTTTAAAACAAGCAAACAAACCAATGACGATGATTCCCGGGACGTTCAAGGCTGCGCGCGATGCGGCTCTTGGTAGAATCGATCACTGTACCCGGTGCTCAGAAACAGAAATGCTTGGGACAGTGCCGGTTTTCCGGATTGGTGATGAAGATATCTATAATGGGCCAAAGAGGGAGCCGCAAGCTCAAGGGTTTAGTATAAGCTGCCACCTTATGTGCCGTTTACAGCGGCTGTGCTATGTGAGCCGGAGAATGCGGAAGAGCGCAATGCTCTTGGACGACGTCAACACGATATACCCAAGCAAGGCGATGGTCAAATAGACGCCCCCATTCTTTGAATACGTGCCACAACGCAAATAATCGTCGGTAGTGAATGTACGTATGTACGTAGTATGTGATGCATATCGGCCTATTTTGACATGCCGGCGCATACCCGATGCCAAATGGTGAATGGTGAATGCAGGTTACCACTGTGCCGTACCTACCGTGTACGCCTGATGCGGCAGGACAGCACGCAATAATTGGTTGGAGCGCAGCTGATCAGCTTGCGTGGTTGTTCGATTGGTTGGTCGGGGAACCTTGGCGGCAATGCCCATCTGACGCTTTGCCGCCAATCTGTGACTCCAAGAATCATGGCGGCCTCCATTTATATGTACCTACATGCGTAGTGTAAGTTGCTGTCGTCGAGAAACAGTGTGCCGTCTTGGGTGAACGATGTGCCCAAGAGAGTGACAGCCAGTGAAATGGTATACTATTTAAATCCAAGAATTATAATCGATGTGTAGAGATTCAGAGGTCGGTTGCACGACTCCTGACTTACACAAGGCATTGGATAGTAACTACTGATTAGCGCTAATGATCGTCAGTACCTACCCACACTACCCTAGGTACTAAAATATACAGCCAACAGTAGTCGCAGCGCCCTCGAGACACAGACACCTATAATTCACTGTGGCATACTGTGTGCGAGGTGGTGGAGATAACCACCTCACTTAGCTTCAATTCCAACTCCACAAATTTCCAAATCAAACTTCTGATAGGAGATTTGGCGGGCATTGAAATGCGTCAACTCGTCGCTCGATGCACCCCTATGACGATGTCGAAGGGGACATGAGAATAAGAGCTGTCTCCTCTGATGCCACATGATACGATAATTCAGTGTCTATATTTCATTTTCATGTGCGAGTCGGATTGTTACAGGAACCACCTACTGCTGGTGCATCTAGTGTGTTTCTCATCTTTGGTCCGGTCCGCGTAGTCATGTTGGATCTGACTTGTACCTCGCGCCATCCTTATCGCTTCCTTCCGTGGCTCAGGTGACCGAGCCGGACCCGACTAAGACGATTAGGCCACTGATAATTTCTTAATGTGTGACCATTGCCAGTAGCCATGACCTATCAAGCGTCTGTGGTATTTCTTGTCCTACAACCGCAATCGCACTGTGAACCCTGCACGTCAAAACTCGACCCCTATGTAAGTGACTGCCAGGTAGGCAGTACACTTATCCAGGGCAAGAACTACACTACATGTATGTGCTTACCTTATGTAGACGGTATATATGCGCGCTAGGGCAGCATCTCATGCCGCTCTGTACGTTGACGCGCACCACACACCATTGTACCTCAGTATGTGTTACCTACCTGTGATTAAGATATAGGTATGTCCAGTGTCGTAGAACGCAGGGCCCGCCGACTACTATGTAGTTGAAGCACTGAAGGGAGTACGTGCTACCAGACGTACTGTAGTAGGTACAGGTAGTGTGTACTCACTATAAAATAACACTCCACCAGATGCATGTCGGATTAGTCGCATCCACAATCCACATACCACCACCACCACCCATGGCAGTAACTGGCGCCCTCCACAGCACCCTCCTCCATGGCGCCGATCTAACCATATCCTTGATCATATTCCTCTTCACCCTGACCCTTTCGAGCTTGGCATCGCTTTTTTGTTCTCACAGGGTGGGCCCCGCGCTGAAGTCCCATTCACCTAGCACCAGAGCCTGCGACTTTGCCATGGCCCCGGCCTGTTTGGTATAACTGACGCCGGGTCGCGGCCTAAGTTCTGCAAATATCCTGTCCCTCCGACCTACTGCGACCTTTTTCAGGTTCACACTCTCCCACTCCATCACCACGTCGTCGTGAGTGCCCTGCGATACGCCGAGGCTTGGGGATAGCCTCGTCTTCGCTCCTTTCTTCGCTCCCTCCGCTACCCTCCTTCTCTTCTTTCTCTCCTCCTCTCTCCTCCTCCTCTTCTCTACCCTCTCGCTGTTTGAGCTTTGGCGAGTGTCGGTTTCTCGTCGGTGTCGACCTTGGGGAGCAGAGGAAATTGGATCTCGGAATCCACCGAGGAGGTATGTGATTTCTCTTGATATTGTTTCTCATTCCTGTCCTCTCGCACGGCTACGGTCTCTTCGATATTGTTACTAGTTCGCCTATGGGCCTTCCACCCCCACTGCTATGCCATCGCCTGTGTTGCTTGTTACTGCCGTTGATTTCCACGGAGCCGTGAACGTGTGTGTGTGTGCCTGTCAATCGCGTTGCCTCGTTACCATATCTTTGGTTTCGCTCAAGCGTGTATATATGATTGCATCTACGTGATGAGGATGTTCGCGGCCTTGGATTAGGAGGCTCTCTCGGCTTATCTACTAACAAGTCGCCCTCCTGCTGAGTGGCCTAATTTGGATTGTTCGACGTGACTGAGTCGCCCGCCTTGGGGTATTGACTCCTGCGAGTCATGGGCAACACATGTCACCTTATCGCGTGTTTCAAAACCGCATATCACTTTGTTTCCTTACATCCAGACCTTCTGCAGACCTTCTAGCGGGCTCTCCCATCAGCTTGATCGAACAGTAGTTGAACGAACATCTCGAACCGATGCAGCCATGCTTGCTAGTCATACAGGCGCTAACGTATCATCTTCTCTAGTGTCACCCGAGTTCGCAGTCGACTTGTCCGACTTCACGGAGGGAGGACGCTGGCTATAATTGTCGAAGAATATCCCCGGAAAGCTCTTGGGAGCCTTCTGATCTCGGCCTTTATCGTTTAAAGATATCAAATCCTGTCCACCTCCCATGTATACATAGCGTCAAAAGATGGATTCTGAAGACGGGGAGCTATTTGCCAAGGTATGCCTTAGACATTTGGTCTCGATTCTGGACCCAAGCAGCTGACGCTTCCTAGCAACTGGCAACCTTCGTGCGCACGCACGAGAAGGCGCTCGCCAATGCCTTGCAGATGCGACGACAGCCGCGACATGGACCAAGTCAAAGTGTGTCTACTATTCAAACCTCACAGTCAACGACATCCCTCCCTCTCCCCGAGCGTCCCTCGACATCAGCGTCAACATCCAGTGCTTTAGCCAGCGCGTTTTCCCTTGGATCGCTGAGCTTCGCGTCTCATAGTCCCAAGTCGACCAGGCTCGCTCTTACTCCTCACCACCTCTTCTATTTATTATCCCGGTTCGAAGACTTGGGTATCAATGTAGGTCCGATGAAAGTGCGGCTCGAAAATTTACACGATAGCACTACTTCAGCCAACTATGTTTCTTTCTTGAGTCCATCTCAACGCACCAAGAGTCGAGGCTCCGATGCGGTCTCGATAAGATCGGTTTCGAGCATCCGGAGCGTCATGTCTGGTATGTCTGCTTTGTGGAATAGCTTCGGTATAGGATCTAGCATAGCCGCCGCCCGGAATGAAAAGCAGAAGGCTGCCATCCAGGCTGATCTAACATACCTCTACTCCGCATTTACCAAAATACCTTGCTTGCGGTTGGCGCCGGATTGGCGTGCAAAATTGATACGTGGATACGAGGAATTTCCCTTTGATTCGGCCGTCCCTCTCTACGTCTTCAAAAATTTGCAGGCTCTCGAGATCAGCGGCATCGATTTCCGACAATTCTTTGGGTGGGATCGGTTAGCCGAGCAGATCCGTTCTCTAACTCTGAAGAATGCAGGCATCGAGGATCCGGCCGATATTCTGATCGATATTGTCTTGGATGATATGGATAAAAGACGCCGTCGTTCGGCCAAAGCCCAAACCACGCCTACTGGTGCCTATGCTCATGCATCCAGTCCGAAGCGGAGCCCAACAGATACAGAATTGCATCGGCCGGGCCTCGCCTCTACCGTTCCTGGACGCAGGAATACAGTCGCGGACTTGAATGTGGGCTCCATTGGAAATGAATCAGCTGAGAGTCTATCGCCACATGGCAGTCGCCGGACATCAGTTGCTCGTGCTGAAATTGAAGAGTCAGGGTCCCTCCATCAGTCAGCTCGCCCTAGAAGCCACTCTCCTAAGCGTCCAGCGAGTTCCCGTCATCATTCTACAAATACGAGGGGCTTGCACAAGGTCAAGCGTTCTGGGTCTGGCAGCTCTCACTCCAGTTTGTCTGACTCGTGGCATAATCCGAGAAATAGTGCTTCGAATCTGCTAGCTATGGGCATCTTACCATCTTCGAAGTGGCGATTCTTAAAACATCTAAGTTTAGCAGATAATTCGTTAACTGTTGTTCCAGCAGCAAGTCTGGCGCCTCTGGCCAATACTCTAAACTCTTTGGACCTATCCACGAATCTTTTCACCCAGATACCTGATAGCTTGGCAACTTTGACGGCTCTCCGAGCGCTTAACCTGTCGCATTGCATGATCGATTCTCTGCATTCTCTTCTGCGAAACCCACTACCCGCCATCAGCGCTTTGAATTTGCGGTCCAACCGTCTTTCGTCAATTGCCGGGATTGAAAAGCTCTATCCCTTGGAGCGACTCGACCTTCGAGACAATCGCCTGACAGATCCTATGGAACTGGCTCGGCTCACTGGTATACCGGATATTCGCGAGATTTGGGTCGAAGGAAATCCTTTCGCACGTACCCATCGGGACTACCGTATCACAATTTTCAACCTCTTCCGTGAGACTCCTGGCTTTACAGAGGATATCATTATAGATGCTTCGGGCCCAACTTCGACAGAGAAAAGGTACCTCGTGAACCGGGTTGCTATTCCGGCTGCGGTCCCCGTTGTTAAGCCCGCCGTTCCAGAGTTGCCTGTTGTCGATGTCAGCAAACCAGCTATCATCTATGATAGCCCGAGACAACCTGCTGTGCTACGTAAGGAGCGACCAGCTCGCCCAACGCCAAAGGCCGTTACGAGCGAAATAAATACATCTGCGACGCGAAGACGTCGTACGCCGAAGCGCCGTATTGTTGATCTCGCGGTTAACGAGCGTGTTTCTGCTATGGAAACCTCACAATCTGCCACTGCAGAGGTCTCATCGGAAGCGAATGCTGTATCCACTAGCCCACAAAACAATTATCGTATCTGTCAAGCTCCTGAAACACAAGATACCGAGATCGCAGGCGATTTGGCTCAACCAACCGCTCTCAGCACACGTGGGGTGCCGCGCATAGACACTGATTGTGTTTCGAAGCCCACACCACCCTCTACTACGCTAGAACCACGGCACCCTTGGGGTGACTTGGAAGACTGGAATGCCGGAGGAGAAATCTATAGGCAAAAGATTGAAGCATTGCGCGATAAAGTCGGCAATGGCTACCTTAGTGTTTTGGACGAAGAGAACTGGGATGCTTCTCGTCCAGCTTTTATAAATACCGAGTTTGGTCCAACATCGCCAATTCATCCCGGCCCTGGAACACCACGAATGCCTAGTACCCCAGCTATTCATAGTGGCGGTACGATGGTCTGACCACAGGCTACAGTAGTGGTTGTTCTAGGTGTCTTTCTCACTTTCTAGCGAAAGTCATTCAGGATTTGGCTCATGTCTCTGTGACTGAGGTCTTTTCCATTGTTGCATTAAATCCATTATGATTGATTATTTATTGGAGCATAGCGTTTGGCGTTAAACGGATGGGTGGGCATCATCTCATTGTATGATCGCATCCGCAGGCTATCACGAAACGAGCGGCTTGACCCGAGTCTTGGCCATGGTCCAAGGCGGACTTACTGAACCGCCCGACACGATCGAACAAGCTACCATATTCGCCCTGGAAAATCGTTCTGCCGAGAGCGGCTAGATACCCCTACAACATAAGAAACAAGTGGAAAGGACAGCGTCGATTGACCTGAACTAGTGGACCGTTTCCATTCCCAAGTTCTCGTCAGTATGTCTGCATAGGCGTTGCCTAGATTTGATTGAACGTTGTTTTATTGAGATTCCCCGCGGCGGTATTTGTTATATTTGATTTTCTCTTTTTTGCATCCGGGATGCACCGTCAGTTTGAGTCTACATCACATGATGATATGAGAGATGCGTGGGATGGCGGCGCTCTTTTGCATTTACACAAGGCCAGGTGTTCTAGTGGACTAAGAGTAGAGGCAATCACTTTCCTATCATGGATCACGGTACTTAAAAGAAAAAGGCTCGCATTCTCCATTCTTCACATGAATATTTACGGATGGGTCCATTGTGCATGATATATGCTACGACTAGTGACAAAAGTTGTGCACTCTTGACTTCTTCCACGTGCTCTTTTTTGTAGTCTACGTCCACCTTGCACACCGCTCCAGGGAAGTCAACATCGCGGTTGCGACGTGTCTAAATGTAATCAGCAGGCTCTAGGATTACGCTGCTTAACGGAATGTTTTGTGTAAGACGGAGGTTTCCATTGAAGAAGACTAGATGGGAGCCGGGATAGTGAGAGCCAAGATTGAATCTGATCACTGCTTGACTAGAATTCAGAAGTCAATCTTATAATCATGGGTCGTCAACACCGGAAGCCCGCAACTGCTTAGCCTAATGACATTCCATGCCATTCGATGTCTAATTACCTCACCCTTGGAATAAGAAGCAGCTAGCATTGAAAGAGAGACCTGGTTGGCACAATCTTGAGAGATATCTTGAAGCAGTAGGGTGGTAGAAGGGGTTAAGGTAGTAGAAAGGCTCATAGAAAGTACCTTGGCAAGGTCAGTGAATACCTCTTAGGCATGTGTATATAGTCTATTTACTTCAGCGCTTGGTCAGTCGGAGGGGGATACCTATGTACAGATATACAGCCGTATAACCTGATCACTTAAAATCAGTAGCAGTCTCATGGCCAAGCATATCGAATAATGACATAAGAGATACCACGAGGCATATACACCCCTTCTTGTTTCTGCAGATCGATAGCTTCTAGTGAATGTGATGTGGCGGTGATCGCTATTCAGCTATTCGCCGTCTCCTTCCTCTTGGAGTCTGCATTATTCGACCGGCACAGGTCTGCTGGTTTGGAGAAAAGAGAATATGTAGGACGACAATCGAGATGTTGAGAATATAACAATCTCCTGGCAAAGCATTTCGCGCAATTATCTCTTGCATACATAATATATTGAAGGAGTTCCTTCATAATGCCTACTGCAGAATAATTGCCTTGCTGAGGAAGCCGATCTCGAAATGGCCCGTACTATCTGCATCGATATGGACCTACACGACTAGCAAAGCAGTCCCTTTCGACATTATTTCTATGTACACGAGAATCGTATTCTACGACGCGGGATTCCATAGCTTAGGGAGATCCCAGCACGGCAAAGCCCAGCCAAATGTGTCGCCAGCAGATCCATAGGCGGCAATTCCAAGTTTAACCAGGTCACAATCGGTTTCGATTCTCTCGGATTCATCAGGGCTTTCGGGGCTTCTCTAAATCGACAAGAAGCCGTATCAACCCCTCTGCTAACCATACGCAGTGGCTTGGAGTGCTTTGACCTCTCATGAACCAGATCAGTAGACTTAAGAGGCGAATATCACTGCCACTATCCCCTTAGGTTCCAGTGTTAGTCTTTCGCATGACGAACTTTACCTACGGCCTCAGACTAGTAACATATTCATCCTGTGGCATTGAAATACCGTAAGCCGCTAATTGCCGATTTTGTTCGATAATGTCAGAGCGGGGGTTTTCCCAGAGCGGTTGCAAGTCACTGTGAGACAATCTAAAGTAAATCCTGAGTTAGAAATGCACCCGTTAAGACTGAACTGCGTTCATCACCGCATTATGGTCATTGAGCTGGGAGCGTTCAGGTTCAGGTTATTGCGTATATTGAATGAGATATATGATATTATTACTCCACGGGGTGCTAATGACCATTTACCATTTGGCAACTTAGTTAGTTTACATTTGGTGGCCTTGAATGCTGTCACAATCGTGAAACTCGAGATATAGAGCGACAGAATCTGTCTTAGCTTCAGCACCTGGGAGGGGCCATGGCCCCAGGGACCATCCACCTATAAGAACGACAATTGCTTGGAGTCAAGTCAGCGAAGGTCTCATTGGGCAGAACGTGTGCGTTACTTCCTTTACCAGCAGCGAGTCTACGTCCTAAAACTATTATCGTTTATGTATTTACCTTGTGTTTAGTGCGAGTAAAGTAAGGAATGCTAAAATGTTATAACGTTACCGCACTCTATCTATCTAGCTAATTAAATGGTGTGTAGAGAACAATGCGATTAGCAGCATATCGGTCGTGTCTAGAATAGTCATGGGGGCGTATGGTTGGCATGATGCCGAGTCTCGTACAGGAGATGTTGATGGGACCATGTTCCGGAGATGAACGACACTATTGTGTGCGCCAGGGCAGATAAAAAATCCCTGTTTTGAGACTACGCTAGATGACCTAATGGACTAGTTTTATGTCTGTTGACATATTTTCTCTCTACGTGGAGGGCGCACGAAGAGGAATAACCATGGTAGAGGAGGCACGGCTTTCATTTCACATGAATCTCTATCCCAGCTTCATATATAGTCGGATTGGCAGAAGTTTTGGCGGATCTGGGGGCAGCATCGCCGGTCGGGCTTTTACGTCCCATATATGCAGAGCCAGCCAATATTATTTGTATACTAGATTGTATGGTAGGCAAGATTTATTGCGGCTTCGGTGCACCGCTACGAATGTTCATTGGTGAAACCGATGAAGTGGTTCATTTTTGCGATCCTGCGCAAAATGACTGTGAAGGCATTATACATCTGCCCCAATACAGAAAAGACCTCAAAGAACTCTTGTGTGGCCCAAGATTCCATGTAAGGATGTGTGGATAAACCTACAGAGCGATAGGAAGCTATTCTCGTACATAGACTGATCAGAGTAACAATTCTACCAACAGACAACGGAGTTATAGGACCGATGCCGACGATGTATGCCTTTTTTTGCTGTTAATGGAGGACGTCGAGTTGGATGAATAATTGATCATGAGAGTAACAGAAATACCTAATGACGTAACAAAATTAAAATACCACCGACCGTCTCCTTATCGCCTTGTTTCTACTTACTGTGGGGTCGACGAGCACACACAAGTTGGAATAGAGTGAGAGTCCAGTTGTGGTGGTAGTGGGGTTCTGGGAAGATATGATAGGGCTCTCGGCGGTCAGATGTCGTGATGATCCCATTAACGGATATAATTCGCTCTCCAATCTATATGTTAACCTGAAAGGGCGTGTCATAGCTAAGGCATGAGACAGATCGCAACAACGGATTGGAACACGACAAAATGCTAGCCACAGTTCCTAAGTCCGATCCGCGTTGTTATCTGCTTAAGTAGATAGGGTAGCCAGGCATTTAGTCAATCGATAAGTTCAGAGGCCTCAAGGATGTTTCCCAAGCAACCGGGCGGCATGTTGAGGCAACCTGAAGTAGCCAACCCGGCAGCCAAGCAAGATTGAACCAACTTGGGCGGGTAAGGCCCGAGATAGAGCGGTCGATTGGGTGGTCGGCTGATCGGGCAATCGGTCATACAACCGGTACTCTGTAGGTATGGCAGGTATGGCAGATTACGGTAGGCACGGTCGGTACCTACTGACTGACTTACCCCAAACGAGTGCTTTCTATAGGGCTGAATCTAGATTGTGAGATTGGAACGCGAGAGTTCCTAATTTAGACGACACCCCACCATTTCGCCAACATTCAGGATGCGCATAGCTTCTGATTGGCGCGCACCAACGTTGTCATTCCTCACCAAGCTCTCGACCCCGGTCGAATCTAATGGTTACTAGATGCAAGAGCGGAGAGCTGCCAGCTTATATAGTACAGCCGAACCGGTTAGCCTGATGCCACCATATATATCATGACATCTGCAGACTAGGGAAGAATGAATGAATGAATGAATGAATGCTTGAATTTAATCAATGAATACCAAACAAACACCAAGCACAAGGAAAATTGTAGAGAGACATACATAGGGTTGGCGTCAATATTTCAGATTTGATGAAATTGCTTGCAACATTTTATTTTTCCAGGTACCGTCACATGGTTTGCCCGGTAGGTTTAGTATACTACTTCTTTTGATATCTCGGGAGTAAGAACACACATGAAAGTAATGGGGTTTGGGGGGGGGACATGCGGCGCGTAGTGACGATCATACATGTATATAGGCATGTGCGTGAATGATGTAGCGCCAACTAACAATTAAAGTGCTTATAGCGGCCATAGTAGTCATTGGAGAACCGCTGTGTCATATCATGTCATACGTACCTGCATTGGCGGTAATAAACAAGAGATGATGAGATATGCATTGAATATGAGAGGCGCCGTAATCATAACAGCTACAGTAGTACTACTAGTATGGATTGCAGCAGCAGAGCTGGGATTGCATCTGGGACCCGCTAGCCGACCTAGTTAGAAACCCCCCAGGCGGTACATGCTGGGCCAAGGGGTGGGCTGAAAAAGCGGAGATGCCATCGATTGGGCAAGTGGGGCCGTTGATTACATAACATTTACTGTGGCTTTCCCAATACCATCGCACCTCTGCGACTACATCACGTCCTGGCAAGACCGCGTTCCAGTTGCTATTTCCACATCCTTCCCCCAGCTACGGCACGAATGACCGGCATAGGCCGCGCCAATCTCCCTCCCACCACGCAATATTGCCCTGGACCACCGATTCTATCCTGTCAAATGCCTTTTTGCCGCCATCCGCCACAGCTCGAGCCCCTCGCACCAACACTTGCGACGCGCTGACTACGCCCTCCCCCGGCCTCTACCTCGCTCCTTTGTCGCTTCTCAGCAGTCGGCTGAACACCACCACCATGGCCCCCAGCCCGAGGACGCCGAGAACAACTTCCTCGGCGCGCCAGCGGACCCGCCAGTCGGACACGGCCTCCACAGCGCGACGCGCTCGCCCTTCGAGCATCGTGGCTGCTACTGAGCCTCCTCTGAAGCGACGGCGATATGTCCCAGGCGGCCCCGGTGGTGGCGGGAGGTTTCTTGATAAGAATGACGAAGATCAAACCGACGCCGTTACGACAACCGTTTCTCGTCCCCGGACTCGCCCCAGTGCCTCAAATAGTGCCGCCTCCCCCTCCCTCTACCCGCCACGGCGTGAACGAAGCACGCGTATCCGCACTTCTACTCGCATCGAACAGGACGACGAGATGCAGATAAGCTCTGCAGCCGCCGTTGCAGCCGCCGTAGTGCAAAGCGAAGGTTACAAGCCGCGGGAAGAACGAGGCTGGGAGGAGTTCCATCCAAACCTGGATATCGAAGCCACATTCATGCTGTTTCATGCTGAAGACGTTGATGGTACTGCTAAGCCCATCCCCGAGACGCCATCTGTGAAGACCGTCTTCGGGGATTGCAATGATGTTGGCAGCCCTTCTAAGGATCAGACTCGGGCTTCTCCTAGTGCCCAGGCAAACGGGGCCGTCTTCACCCCGCAGAATATTGTAGCAACGACCCCCACAAGACGACGAGGCGCGCGGAACTCGCAGTATGCTGCACGCGGTGACACGCTACTAGCGCCGAATACTCCTACTCCACTGCCAATTCACGGCCAGAACAACAAAGAGAAGCTCGACCTTAAGCAGCCCTTATATCGGAAGACGGATCGCATATTACTCTTCGAGAGTAAGACATTCGGCCAGGCTCGATATGTCGACAAAGCTATGATGAATATTGGCTATCAGGAGAGTGATAACTATATCCGACCAGAACGTCGGCTGATCAAAGCTACCGATGGTAGTGTTGAAGATGATCTGGACACCTCAGCTGTTTCTAAGTCCGAGGGTGACGTACCGCACCAGCCTACTAACATACTGGGACGGGTAGAGTACGACATGGACGAGCAGGATGACATGTGGTTGGAAGCCTACAATGCACACCGCAAGAGTCAGGGTTGGAACCCAGTAACTCGTGAAGTCTTTGAAATTACTATTACAAAGATCGAGAAGGAGTGGCACGCCTTGGAGAAGAGAATACCGAAACCAAACCCGAAGCCACCGCAGACCCATAGACCACGATCAAGTTCAGCAGCGGCTGTTAGTGGTGACCCTCAGCCTGGCGAAGAACAAGATAGCAAATGCGCCATCTGCGATGACGGCGATTGCGAGAATACCAATGCCATCGTGTTTTGCGATGGTTGCGACTTGGCGGTTCATCAAGAATGCTATGGTGTCCCTTTTATCCCAGAAGGTCAATGGTTGTGCCGGAAATGCCAATTAATTGGGCGTGGTGTACCTGTAAGCTACACGTGCCCTTCCCTCCCTCCTCGGCCTATCTCACCTATGCTGACTGTCTTTATCTATCTAGACTTGCATATTCTGCCCCAACTCTGATGGTGCTTTCAAACAGACAAACTCCTCTAAGTGGGCTCACCTCCTCTGCGCTATGTGGATACCCGAGGTCACCCTTGGCAACCATACCTTCATGGAACCTGTCATGGACGTGGACAAAGTGCCCAAGAGCCGATGGAAACTGACATGCTACATTTGCAATCAGCAAATGGGCGCATGCATTCAATGTGGTAACAAGGCTTGCTATCAAGCTTTCCATGTTACTTGCGCCCGTCGCGCTCATCTGTTCTTGCGGATGAAGAACAGCTCTGGCGCTCTAGACGTTCTTGATGGCAGCACCAATTTGAAGGCATTGTGCGATAAGCATTGCCCGTCTGAGTACGCCAAGGAGAATGATGTAGTTCAAGCAACTAAGAGAGCAAAAAAGTTCTACAAGAAGACCATGCGAGGTCGTCTCTGGGCTAATAATCAGGCATCTGCTATGGCATTAGCAGCTTCGCACCGCCACTTAATTACTGATCATCCACCTGATGAATCACAGATAACGGGCGCCAAACTTTCCGCTGTCCTAGGAGACAAGAGGGGCCAGCAGGGAAAGTCAATATGGAAGCTTCCCTCTGGGGCTCCTGTCATCCCCCAAGCCGTTTTTGACATCGTCGAATCGTCCCTCCAACGATTTAATTTCCTGAAACGGAAAGAATTTGTTAGCGATGCTTGTCGTTACTGGACTTTGAAGAGAGAGATGCGTAGGGGTGCCGCCTTACTAAAACGGTTGCAGCTCCAGATGGAAACCTTCTCGTCAATGGAACTCACCCGTCGTAACTTCGCAGCAATGGGATCTAGCGGCAAAGCCAGACTGACTAGGAGAATTGAGTTCGCTGAAATGCTTCTGAAGGATCTTGAACAGCTGAAGACCCTGTCTCAAGAGATAGTCGACAAGGAACAAAGCAAACTGGACGCTGCCGAGATGGAGCGCGATTTTGTGGATACCTGCTACTTCCCTATCCACAAACTCCTGCCCCCGGTTATCGAGAAAGCCATTGCGTAAGTGCTACGGTAAACGAACCAAAATTCACAGCTAACGATAGTATAGACTCGATAAAAATCTCTTCTACGACGGCTTGTTACCTATATCATCCCGAATCGACGAGCGATTCTACACTACAACCCTCACACTCGCTCATGATCTTTGCGATGTCATACATACCGGAATTAATACTGAGCCGGATCCGCCAGTCGAGATACCACAAAATCCAGCACTTGGCCTTACAATCTCCACTAAAGCCGACTTCTCTGACTATCGTGATCGCAAGAAACTGGGTAAGAGAATACTCAAAGCTGTACAGCCACAATTGGAGACGGCGCTGCGGTTAGAGGCAGAAGCAAACCATCGGTCGTTTGGAGGCCTCAAGCAGGAGCTTGAGACCATGATAGAAGCGAGCCTTGAATATCGACCCAAAGCTGTCGCCATAGACGGCGATGGGGAGGGTGAGCAGAGTCAGGATGTTATCATGGTAGATTCATCGGCGTCAGTTATCGCCGTGGGTGGAATGAATCATCGTGATATAGCGACTGGGGACGGGAATGAGGACATCAACATGATTGATGCCGACAATCAAGCTACATCGACGGACGGCAATATTGAAGTTGACACGTCCGTTATCGAAACGGAGACAAAATTTGAAGTCACGCAGGCAACGACCGATGTTACCCCTGTGCCGACGTCCGAGGCGGAGACAAAGCCCGATATAGGTGGCACCAGCGATACTCACTCTATCAATACACCACCAGCGACAAATGGCTATATTTCGGTGCCGACTGCCTCCCAGCCCGGTCCTCCTACACCTCCGCAATCGAATGGTAGTTTGGGACGGCAGCACGTAGACGCCCTAACGGACGGCGGTGTCCTTTGGTACCTTCAAGAATTCGAACCAGAGGGGACATCCGCCGCCCAAGAACAGTGGAATGCCAGTAATGTTGTGCGAAGCCTTAGTGAGGAACTCACGGAGATCGATGATGATGAGCTTAAAGGGCTTGGTGTCGAAATCAACGAGAGTATTACGGCTTCCCCGGCAGATACAACCCCTATCGTCGACGGGGCCAACCACACGAGTCCCACCAAAAAGCCTTCAAGAACTAAGAAACGTAAGACGACCTATCGGAGGCGCTGATGGCAAACTCGACAGGCGTATTGAGAGTATTTCTATTCTTCTCTGTATCATACTGCTGGGAAGGTTCACACCTTTCTGTGCCTTGTATTGCCATATTAGTCAGCTTTTTAATGCTGGTTTCTCCCGGAGCAAAACTCGATGCTCTGATCTATTTGTGGGGGACCATGGCGTTTTGGGAGGGTCAAGACAGACATGGGTTCAGCCTTTACTATAGCTACTACCAAGGGCTTTCCAAGGCTTCGGCGTTCTTTCTTTTGGTCGCAACGATGATATGGATGTTGTTAGAGCATCAACATTGTGGCGTTGGACTTAACAGTGTGAATACAACAAGTAATGATTAGAATCATATCAGTGATTTCATTAATTGAATGTGATGTAGATTTGCATACAACCTCTTAAGTGTCTTTCTCTCTTGTATTGCTCTTTCTTCCCTTATTATCCCAAATCATGCGCCCAAGAGGGGTTCTAAGAAGAGTTTGATACGCTTCATGTCTGATATCAGGGTCGGAGCTCTCGATGACGGAATGTGTA
Source organism: Xylaria sp. FL0933 (assembly GCA_022578765.1). Taxonomy (NCBI): domain Eukaryota; kingdom Fungi; phylum Ascomycota; class Sordariomycetes; order Xylariales; family Xylariaceae; genus Xylaria; species Xylaria sp. FL0933. The sequence goes on along the minus strand of MU389724.1, from coordinate 46,292 downwards.
GAGCAACCAGATTATTGCCCGGAGCTACAATACCTTCTGGCATACTTGTTATCGTGGTGTCAGGGTACCTACTCACAGAACCACCTGAGTGGATATTCACAGCGTATAGTTAACTACGCCATTAAGTACTATCATTCATGTTCGCTACGTCACGCTCAACGTACCATCATACGTCTAATCCACACTTCATTGTCCTTATTCCACTCCCAATTCGATGTCGTAAGTTTCTACCACCTGGGTAGTGAAGACCACAGGGCAAGTATTTCGTGTCATTTAGAGTTTGGGGATTATACTTGCGCATTATATCCAGCGAACTGGAACTGAGGCTCAGAAGTTCTTGCATAACCACCAATATTCATGGGATAAAGGTGTCATAGCTTGTCTGTCACCATGCCAGTGACATATTCAGTAATAATTTACTACCGTTAGGACCAAGGTGCTATGACGTAACAGCTGAGCTTGTGAGATGTTGCACAATATACTCAGCAATTTTCGGTCATCAATGAGAATAGGAGTAAGGTAAGCAGCGTCATACGATTCTATTTTCTACGATATAACTAAGACTTCATTCGGAAGTAAACATTATGTAACATATAATTCCGTTGTGATGAAAGCTGCTGGGGTTGAAGATGGCTTAGAACCTGTGAGGATGCTGTGTTTCTGAAATACTGAGAAGTGCAGAGACGCGTATATGTCTAGTTAGGTGTAGCGAGTACCACGTGGAAAGAGAGACCTCTGTCCCCAGAACTGGGTAGCTTACGAAGAAGCATGAGGGGGCGGAATAGGGATAGATCAGTACAGTAGACTGACCCCTTTCGGCTGACGTCGTAGTGGGGATGAACGCCCGTGACATATTCTGATGAATACCCGAAGCATTGGATCCTCACTGGGGCGCGTTCCCGCAGGCTAGCGAGATCGACGGCAACCCCGGGATCCGAACGGCTCGAGGAGTGCAAGTGGTGTGTTCTACCTCGTGGTGCCTTGGACTCCGCGATCGGGTGATGTACCGAGTCAAGTTGATGGCAGTCTCTGGCTAGCCTCAACTCACTCTAATGGGGCCCTTCATCTACGGTACCTTTGCTGAGAGAATCGGCATGTGTTTCGTGGAAAACGCAGACCTGGCCGTGAAGCTAACTACGCGTAACACAGGTCTGAAGCTAGACGTGGTTCCGATGAAGCCATCCGCTGGAGCACTTTCACTTGGCGATGAACCGAGGCGATGATCCGACGCACGGAAATGTCACCGAGGTCGATCATGTGACTTGACCTCATAACAATGGAGATATTGAAGACAGAGCGAGAGAGAGAGGCAGGGTGAGAGAGATAGCTAGCTTGGCTACACAAAACGTATCCGGAGCAAAAGAGCGAACTGTTCGAATGGGAAGATCTCTGAAATGTCTGACGTGACTGTGGAGCTTGAAGAAGATGGACGTACGTACCACTTCTGTCACACATACACACGTTGCTCATCCCTGTACGTCACCCAGTCTCACAGAATGCTCAGCTCGAAGTTAGAGATGATGTTGTATCTCCCATGTCTGATTAGCTTCCCTTTGGTGATAGGGCGGCGAAGTAGTATGGCATCCGCTGCGCCCTTATTTGTGTCAATGTACGACGACAGCAGCGCTCTCCTACACCTGGCTGCTCCGAGGTTGAGCTAGTCCCGAGGCTTGGTGCTCGATGACAAGAAATCGGATGGCCCCAGTGCCCGTGACTGGTACAGCAAGCGAATATCCCTGGGTTAGCGAGGCCTAGTTAGTTGGGGTAAAGCAAGTGCTTAAAAAGACTGGAATGGTCTGAACCTTCAGTTGGAGGGGTATTGTTTGCGGTCTCGGAGGTTAGATCCTAATGGTGCATTCGTTTCTGTAATTCAGCTTGTCGGTGTTAACTCTTAATCATTCTATAAGTAGGAAGTTAAAGGCAGGGTGAAATAATTTCCAGAGTTGTTACCAGGACAGTTGTCAGTATAACGTAACACACATCTTCGTCTAGGTATATTTGGCTTTGGTATCGGCACTTTTGAGTTTTATATAGGCATAACGATCTACCTAACTAGAGATAGCAAAAGATGCAACAATATCTATAATATCTCCCATGAACCTTGTCTGAGGAGTTGGTCATCTCGACCCGATCTCCAATAAGATCAAGCAAAACCAACTGTCGGTAGGTCCCGGCCCCCGATCATCGATCCACGAGGAGGGGTTTCCGGGCGTGTATTGGCTGGCGCGGTGCCGCAGACCGGAGCCTGGGCCCAAGGCAGCATGCGTAGCTAGGTATAGTGCATCTCTGCTATTACACTAGTTAGTCAGTCCAAGTGGATTCTCGTGTTGCTGAGCGGTGGGCTGAAAGCTGTCGAGTTTGCATCCGCCGTCATTGAGCGGGCGCACTCAATGGCTTGACTCTTGACCACATATTATGAGGTATGTATACCTATAATAACTTGACAAGTCCTTATACGCCTAGGTAGAGAAGCAACGTTCGCAGTATTTCATCCTTCATAGGATACCTACTACGCTGAAGCTACGAACTTCGAGTTATTATGGATTGTACGAGTTCGAATGCGGCAGAGAGGAATACCAAATCTTTCTCACCATATCCATCCTTCTTTTGTCTTTACATGTATACATCGAAGAGCAGAGAAGAGAGACGTTAAAAGAGGGGCGCCGTTAAAAGGCTACCTAATATTTTTGCTTGAAGGGAGCGTTTGCTCTGAGAATCTATCAAAAGCTCAGCCCAATGATGAGATGAAATGAGATGAATGGAAACAGAGGTTGAACGGAATCCTCTTAATGAATCAACATATGAGACAACGTGGTAACATGGATCCCGGGCGGGAAATGAAACCCTAATGCACTACAGCAACAAGACTGCTTTTACTGCCTTCTACTTACCCCAGTGTGGGCATTTCTATATTGCAAAAGATAGACCGGCTTAATTAGTTACCTGTACACTTGCTCATGGAAGATCGGATTGAGTCGTTACTTGGATAAACATAACCTGTAATTGCTCGACGAGAACATATGCATGCGTTGAAATAGGGGGAAAGCTGCGTCAGAAGGTTTATGGGAAGAAGGCTGTGCAAACCAACCAATGACCGAATGGTCGGAACGGCTTTGATACTCGGCTGGCACGCCTAAGTCACCCCCTGACTGACGGGATAATTCGAGGGGCAGCTCTGCCATACCAACAGTACGTACCTACCTACTTATACGCATTACAAATTGTCGTGGATACCACCACTATGGTAAAATTGCGGGAGATGGACGGGTTTCATGTCTCCTACGTCAAAAGAGAGACACGTAGACACATACATTTTGCTGTCAATATTTAGACATTCTTGTCGTTCTTATACCACTTTACTTTGTATGTACTCCTGTACCTATCACTTGGAGCGAAAGGAGGGGCCTTGAACGGCCACACACACATAATGCCTACATTGAGATCGTTCAACACTCCATGCGCACCTGGCTCAAGGAATCTAACGTACGCGTATACTAGTCGTGTGCATTGGATAGATACTATTGGTATGCAGAAATTCCTTTGCGTTTTCGAAAGTTACCTACCCATTTTCAACGTTGGTAGGTACTTCCACTAAATTGTCAGCGCTTCGTTGTCTAAAAGCTGCCCAGCACGACTTCGGGTACCTAACTCGGTATTCTCTCGAAGTTTTCTCGGTCTTTTTCTATTCAGAGGTGTCCAACATGGGGGCCAAAACCTATCATTCACATACAAGTAGTAGAGCTGATAGACCTTTTAAGGAAAAGGCACGCGACGTTCTTAGGAGGTACATGGTAAAGGAACGCAATTTGATGTGTAGGACTTAGGTACCTAGGTACCATGTACCCACCCACTGAGGCAGGGCGTAAGATACCACTGGGCAGGTACATATCCGAGTAGCCCAACAATAGAATGGTGCGGTACAACGGCGGGTTGTGCGGGTTACTTCATCCTTCACTGCCAGCTCTGCGTTAGGAGCTGTTAGGTCTGACCGGAGCGAGCTAAGGTGCTAAGGTGCCTGGCTGCTGCCCGGTTATAGGCACAAGGCCTACTACAGCCTACCGTAACCCGCCTAACCACGCCTACTACATACCTAACCATGTATCTAGCGCTTCTGACGTTCTCCATTGAGAGAATCAATCGGGTCTTGACCCTTTTTTTCTTCCCTCGCTCTCTCGCCCATCTTTGACTGATCCCGTGCCAGTCTTTTCTCTGCTCTGCCTTCACCCCAAAGAGAGACCCCGCGAATCCTCTACGGTGACACACTACTACAGGCTCTTCTATCCTGCGCATCTCCATTTTTACCGCGATAAGCATTAGTTGCCGTCGTTCTCGCACCTTTGCCTGCCTGCCTGCCATTGCCTGCGTCTACATCTGCACCACCGCCCCGTCGAGCTTGATTGTGGAACACGTCTGAAAGCAGTTTTGATCATTGTTTTGAAGCGCCAGCAGATTTTTGCTCTCCCACCGCCACCCAGCATCTTCCAGCTTCTAGCAACAACGACAACAGCAAGAACAGAACCAACAACGCATTCTCTGTCTCTCTCACTCCGCACGCTCTACCACGACGACGAACAACAAGCCGCCGCCGCCGACCACGACGACGAAGACGATAACCACAACAGCGACATCCGCGCGTTTGTCCCTGCTCTCTCCTCTTTGGCCATTGTGCATCACAGCTGTAAAGAACAACGTATGTTTTTTTTTCTCGATCAGGGCGCTTTTTTTATTTTTCCTTGAGCATCATTTCCCGCGCCTCTCTGTCTATCTGTCTGTCTGCCTGTGTTTTCTTCCTTGACCTGCCAACCTGGCTCCATCCTCGTCTCGTCTCTTATCCCGCGGTCTCCACGACTTCGACGTCAGCAGTCGCTGCCACCTGGTCGAGTCCACCTCCGAACAAGAGCCTCCATCATAACATCCCGCCCTTGTAGGTCCACCGGCTTCCGCGGTGCTGCGTCCCGGCGATACAGCGTTATTTATCCTGCGTTTTCCCACCCAACCTAGACGACCTCCCGCGCCTATCTTGACCGCATCGCGAGGTTCCCGACGGCCGCACCGGCACTCACACGACCCGGCGACGATCCATTGTGCACTCTGTACACGAGAGAAACTCTAGAACACACGGCTTGACCCTCAAGTTCTCATTTGGATTCTCTGCGGGGTGGCATAATTGAGACCCGAGCTCTCTCTCCCCGAAAGCTCCGATCATAGCTGAGATCACTTCACCGTGAGTTTTTTTTTTTCAATTTCCTACTAGATAGATCTTGACAATCAATCCACTGCGCCTTCGCCCCTCTTCCCCGCCCACCCGGCGCCCGTCACCACACACACCCCCCTCCAGCACCGCAACCAGACTTGGACTTGCATTGCCGATGCGTCCACAAGGGCAACTAGTATTTGCCCGTAATGGCCAAACCGTCTCCAACCCGTTTCTCCCGTTTCTCTCGTATCCACGCTAATACTCGTCGCCCTTGCAGCCCAAGAAGTGTATCGTATCCTGGTATTGGGCTCCACCAACGTTTCTTAGACCCCGTTTAATACCCTCCTCTTTCTCGTCACCTTAATATCTTGGTCCTCGACCTCCTCGCGGGCCACCCGGCTGGTAGGACGACCACCTTACGATGGCCGAACACGACGTTGACCTCGACTCTATCATCGACCGCCTCTTAGAGGTGCGTGGCAGCCGGCCCGGCAAGCAGGTCCAGCTTTTGGAGGCCGAAATCCGGTTTCTATGTACCAAGGCGAGGGAGATCTTCATCAGCCAGCCAATTTTACTCGAGCTAGAGGCTCCGATTAAGGTAACTTTTCTACCTACGCCACGGGCAGCCATCACCCGGCCAGAGTTACTAATTCTGAGCGTTTGTCTAGATCTGTGGTGACATTCACGGCCAGTACTACGATCTTCTGCGTCTGTTTGAATACGGCGGCTTCCCCCCCGAAGCAAACTATCTCTTCCTTGGTGATTATGTCGACCGTGGCAAGCAGTCTCTGGAGACCATTTGCCTTTTGCTTGCATACAAGATTAAGTACCCCGAGAATTTCTTCATTCTGAGAGGTAACCACGAATGCGCGTCTATCAACCGTATCTACGGATTTTACGACGAGTGCAAGCGCCGGTATAATATCAAACTGTGGAAGACCTTTACAGACTGCTTCAACTGCTTACCCATTGCCGCCATCATCGATGAGAAGATCTTCACCATGCACGGTGGGTTGAGTCCCGATCTAAACTCAATGGAGCAGATTCGCAGGGTCATGCGACCAACAGACGTAAGCCACTTCTCTTCCCTCTCAATTTGGGCCTTTGATTCGCCAGTACTGGCTTAATTTTTAACTCACCTGCGCTGTAGATTCCCGATTGCGGTTTGCTGTGTGATCTATTGTGGTCCGACCCCGACAAAGACATCACTGGATGGAGCGAAAATGACCGTGGAGTGTCTTTCACCTTTGGGCCTGATGTGGTTTCTCGGTTCTTGCAAAAGCATGATATGGATCTTATTTGCCGTGCCCATCAAGTCGTTGAGGATGGCTATGAATTCTTTTCGAAGCGTCAGCTCGTCACTCTTTTCAGTGCGCCGAACTATTGCGGAGAATTTGATAATGCTGGAGCCATGATGAGTGTCGACGAAAGTCTGCTCTGCTCTTTCCAAGTACGTCTCGCATGCCATGTGCCAATGAAGCTCAGGAGTCGTACTGACCACCTGTCTACAGATTCTCAAGCCCGCTGAGAAGAAACAAAAGTACGTTCATGGCAGCCTCGGAGGCAGCAATTTCGCATCTCCAAGAAAGCAGTCCAAGTCCTAAACAAGAGTACCTATATTCATACGATCTTCCTCGTCTTCTAGGTTCGGCCGAAATCGATGAGCTTGCTCCTCCGCTCGCAGCCCGCGCTTGATTCTCGCTACGCAGCCGCCTGGATCAAAAGGTGATTCCACGATAACGACGACAGGTGATCGAATTGCCGGTGTCCGAAGCCTGGGCACAGACCGCGGCGCACCATGCTTATGCCGACATCCCGACGCTCCGTCAACAGAAAGCCGACGAATCATGTGGACGGCCGTATGGACGGCGAATGTTGCTATTACACGAAAAGAAATAAAATCAGGTTTTTCTCATCTGAGAGGTTCAGACTGCTACGTGTCCAGGGGGCTCGCAGTCGGCCCTGCTCGTGGTGGTAAAATGTGCAGATGTCTAGACGGTTAATTGTTTCCCACTACCTAACACGTGCCGGATCCTGGTAATCCCCACGCAAATAAGTTGTTTTTCTCCAAAGCCTTACACGAATATCGTACTCTTGTCCTACATTTGTGATTCAGATGGAAACCTACAGATGTGCCATCGATCTAATTGCTCGTTCAAGACGGATACATACGTCTCCTAAATGTGAGGTCGAGATCGTAGGCTGAACGGACCTATAGCTGTGCATGTTATATCATGAGAAGAGGCAGCTTCGAAGTAACACATGTTCAAGTAGTGAGGCTGTGTCGCCTTGTGCCATCTTGGGAGAATCGCAAGCGCCCTCTGGGCGATTTCCTGCTCCCGCTGGTGTGCATTGCTGAGTTCTTGTCTCTCCCATAATTTGCAATATCGACGTAGACTTCATGAGCTTGGTGGCAGGCATGTTGTATGAATCTCTATAAGGACAGTTCCCAGTAACCGATCCTCCCGCCCATCCAACCTGCCTCAATAATGTAGTATTCGTGGATTCAGCCTTCCCTTTCCCTCCCCTCACCCAATTGATGTTGAGGATATATCGAACTTAGAATCGAATGTGCGTACGTAGGCATACACAGCAAGTTGCCTACCATCACATGACATTGTATCTTCCCGTGTGGGGGGTTTCTATAATTATATTTGTGAATTAAATTTTTATTTTCTTATTTATTTTATTCTCTTTTTCCTCTCTCTCATGGGGCGCCTTGCATGCTCTTATTTGAGCCCCGAGTTCTCCAGACTGAAGTCTATAGAATATCTAAAGAGAATATTTCGAGAGGCGTATGTAGAAGATGCAGCAAAGAAATGGATACAATATACTAGCGCGACTCCGTATAACTATTTATACAGGTCCATGTGTGCGTCTTCTGGATATCATCTAGGAAGTATGAGGACTAAATTGGATTTCGAAGAACAGTGGGAGGTGATGTGGACGTTTCGACATGTCTACAAATCAACACACCACACATCAATATAAAAAGCATCAGTTACCCTATTTATTTCCCTCTTCTTGGGAGGTTCCCAGCGCAGGACGAAGCTTCAACTGAGAAGCATGTGGTTACCCGAGTCGATATCTAAAGTACACATATGTGAAAGACACGTCCCAGCCATTATAGATTCTGGCCTGTCAAGGTTACTGTCCAGTTTATCCTCTATTAGTGAGCTAAGACGGCTTGGGCGGGGTATTTAAGCATGCCGGATGATATATGGTTCAGCGTTCCCTCTTCTACTACTTCAAACATCCAGCGCGGATGAAGCTAATAGCGGTGATTTTGCGAAGACCAGAACACTGGATTCATATCATAGGCCGGCTGTCGAGATTGCTGGCTACTGAGAATATGGAATTCTGGATTTAAACATATTCTTCGGAGCCAGCAAGTCAGGCGGTAAGGGCAAGGCATTGCAAGCTGGTGGTAGGTATCTTCGTTGAGTGGTTATAGGGCACTGTTAGGAGACAGGCAAGGAGCACACCGAGCATGCCTTCATACGAACCAATTACCATTTATACATATGCAAGGAGACTCATGTGATCAAATCGATTGGCCCCCTAAACGCTCAGCTCGCATAGGCGGTGTAGGGGAGTTTCCTCGGCACTGTCTCCGTGGATGTGGGTACGATACCTGTGTGTATACGATGTAAAAGTATCCAATTGCAACTCTAGATTACTGACAATCCTCGCATTCTCCCGGGGGGTTTCGAGACTGAGGCTGAGGCTGAGGCTGGGAAATGTCGGGCTCCCCTTTACCGTCTGCCTTCTCCGGCTGTGGCTGTGGCTGTGACTGCTTTGGGTAGCCTCGGTCGACGTGTCCTAGGTTCCGGCCCGGCTCGATGACATCGCGCACACGCCGCTTAAGCTCCTTCGTCTCGGGGAACCCGCCGTCTATCTTGCGGTCCCAGAGGACACGGCGCTGGGTCATGGGGCTATGATCGCCCGTTTCGGTGGTGACTGCCTGGACATTGGAGTCGGCGTAGGATATCTCCACGACGAAGATGCCGCCTGTGGCGGGTTGGAGAGCTACTTCCCCCAAGGAGGTCGAGAAGGTAGACAAGAGTTCTTGCGCGAACTGTGGTTTTGTTTATAGGAGCGATTAGCAAGGAGTCGTGGCGTCAAGAGTATTACGGTCCAGAAATCTGGGACAGACAGATAGATATATATAGTGTTGGTTGCAAGCTTGAATAACTTAACAGACTAAGCTGCCTGGGTAATTGAGGACGATGGAGACAGAGTGTCGAAGAAATGTGACTTTGCAGGGTGCAAGTGTTATCGACTTACGTAGGCGGCTCGCAACATCCACTTGCATTGGGTACAGAAGCGAATGGTGACGCGGGGCAGCGGCGGCAGTGCTGATGACGAGGCTGTCGACTGACACACGGACGCAGATGCGGGGCCCTGGTTTGGGATAGAAGAGGAGGACGACGACGATGGCACGATCTCAGCCATTAGGAAAGGATGAGATGGATAGATGCGAGACACGTCCTCTGGTATTACCTATTTGTAGAAATATACGCGCGCGTCTGTTTATGCAGGTGTAAATGTACGTAGCGGCAATTGAAGGTACGCCTGCTACATGTCTTTTTTGGGTACTGCGGTAACTGTGGTGAATTGGCGAGCTTGGTGACGATTTAAGCTTAAGAGATAGCTGGATTAGGTACCTTAGCCACAGGTTTACAGGCGGTTAGAAGCTCGTGCCAGCAAGGTGGTACGGTGGGTTCAGCTCAAATCCAGTACTTACCTTATCTCGTAGCTTATACCCCTGTCATAGTCCTTGAATACCTATGTACAGCACCTACAACATCTCGACACCAGTTATCTTCGGAGGAGCTTGGAATTAGACAACAGACAATGGATATACTCGTGCTGAAATTAATATAGAAATATTTGGTTCGCTTTGGCTCGGCACCAAGTCCCGTTGAGCGAGTCCGCGTCGCAGTGTAATATAGTGTCTTACCTACCCGTGTATGTACTGTATTTAAATAAAACAGAGACGCCCACCACCACCCGCCAGCACCACATCAGGGGACCTCTGCACCGGCGGTCTACCGCCTCGATGCAACACTACCTACGCGGCACCGCTACCCAGCGCGGGGAGGGAAACGGATAGGGAAGGGAAAATATATATATGCGGGCTGGCAAGCGTTTTCTGCTTACAGTACTTCGAGTGCCGAGTGTAGCAAACGTGCAGCCTTTAACGAGGGGGTACCCGTCCCGTCATGTCGCGGGCAGCGGCAGGCAGGCAGGCAAGGCGAGACAAGCAGGCGGACAGATTATCCTAGACCGCTAGTTCGTTTTTCATGTTACTCGATTGAGGGGAGAGAGGAGAAGGAGAGAGGGAGATGGAGAGACATTATGTCTGCGAGGGGTGCAGCGGCAAGCTTACCTAGGTATGCAAGTTACTCTCAATCAGATTGGGTCAAATCAGATGAATGAATAGAAGATGAATGGATGGATGGATGAGCACCGCGACTGTCTTTGTTCCATATTTACTGAGTTACTACGCTACGTACGCCGATACGACTCGAGACTGTCCACCAAGTCTTTGCTGATCCCTTGTTGTACCTGGCATTATAGAACGGCGTGACTCTGATCAGGGAGGACGGCTGCACGTCTGATCCAAAGGAGGCGTTGTCGATGAGACCAAACAGAAGTTACACACATCTCAACCGTAAATGTAGAAAAAATATTGTTTTTTCTTGGAAATCTATGCACATTTCATCGAGTGCGTTGTTCAACAAAGAAAACGGAGAAACAAAGTACAGGTCGTAAGCAATAAGTATTACATGCTGAAGAGCCTTCCGACACCACGTCTTCATCTTTGCGGCCGCCCGACCCGGCAGCCACCGCGAGCATGAAACATGAAAGTATGCCGTTGATTATCGTAAAGATGCCCCCATCCTCTCTTTCGAGCCATGACGTCTGGCCTTTTTTGCTTTGATGCTCCTTCCGTTCCTCCCCTCCCCTCCCCTCCCCTCCTTTTTCCACCCTTTCCCTGCGCAGCCTGGTTTTTTCCCTTCAGACATGTACTCAAACATGGCTTGTGCACGATATAGAAATAGAACCAAGTCGGCTGTTGTCGCACATCGAGAAAATCAAATCGCCGGCCCACTAGCCCATGAGCATTGTCGTCTCAACGTACATCCCAAGAGCTGGCTCACTCCCGGGACTCTCTCCCAATCCATCCCATCAGATTATTAATATCTCCGTGACTACATGACCAAGCAACATCCGGTATTTTGTTGTGGTGCGTAGGGGTCTTCCCCTTTTGGCACAGGCCCCCATACTGAAGGCACCATGTAATCCCTTGTGCTGTTGCAGTATGCGATTATGCTGTTGGACACAGAAAGTTTAGCATGCGAGTGTAGAGTGTGTTACCAATACCACCAATTCGTGGATGTGCTCTCACCTCTTAGCGGCCTGCGACACAGGAATTCGCTCTCGCTCTAAATCCTCCCGTAGTCTGCTGTTCAGCTCGGTCAAGCGCCGCAGCTTCAAGTCGGCCATAGACTGCTTATTCTTTTTGATTTGTGACGGGTCGCCGACCTCCCTCGATGTGTATGCAGGCATGATGGCGATGATGGGGATGAATGACGCGGTAGAATCGATTACTAGGAAGGATGAAGCAAAGGAGTGTGGATGGTATCGGCAGTAAGCTTTGTGTGCTTGATCTGTAATGATCGCCTCTCTGGTAATAGCGTGGAAATGCGCGTTCCTGTTCTACAGATGCGCGACTCGTCAGTTCTTGATCTGGTCAAAGCGGTGCGATGTTTGCGTCGGGACGTCGAGAGTGCTGTTGTATCGCGTGGCCCCTTTGTTCATCGATAACAAAAGGAGCGAAAAGATGGATAGAGTGGGCCGTTGATGTCGAGTTCTTGGTTGGAGCGGTCGGACTTGATTGGAGTCAATGCAAGACGTGACGAAAAATCACTTACAGCTATCTGATCAGGGGACTCGCCATACGATCGGAAGCTGACGAGTCTCGAGGCGTATGAAACAGTAAAGCGGCGAAGGGACGACACCGGAGTCTCAATGGGTGGTGGCAGCAGCGCGAAGGAAAGGAAAGCAAAATGGCCACAGACAAGACACGGGCAACTAGATGGCTGGATGGGTAAGTAGGATAGGTAGGCTCCTGGAGACGGGGATGAAGAGGAGAGTTCGGGGAGATGGTCAGGGTTGGCTAGGGACTTGGGGACTTAGAGAGGGAGGTAGGGTGAAAGGTGGAGGCAGGGCTAGCGGAGGTATACACATAGATAATCTTAGGTACTCTCCCAGCACTGTACGCAGTGGCAGGTACTTACCTACCCTAACTTGGGTAGCGTGCTGTAGCACTCGCAGAGCGCGCAAGCAGGTTATGCCGGAGGAGAGCCCCAGCCAACGCCGACACCAAGCAGAATTGGGACTTCTGCCAGGTAGCTTTGCGGCTTGTGATTGGCGAAGACGCTAAGGGGGGAATGACAATGGGGCTTTCTTGCAGGCTGGGAAATTGCTGGTCCAGTGTCCAGGGTGGTTTGTGCGCACTTTCACAAGGAGTTACAGTAAAACTTCCCCCTAACTCATTGTTCCGTATAATTAAATATACTTAGCCTAGGACCTCAATTACCTACGCGTTGGTGTAGTCAAACAATTTCAAGATGAAACTCACTTCTACACTGCCAGCTGGTGGTTTACCTATTGAACGCACGATGATGAGTAGGTGATGGATGTCTCTATCCAACTAATAGACCATTAAGTGCCAAAGTACCTAACCTAGGTAGGTAAGTATCCATCCCTTACCTCCCGTTTTATTGCAGAGGCAGAGGGAGGTGGATGATACATCAATGAACGATACCTTTTATACTACCTATGTAAGGGTAGCTAGCTGTGCGGCTGTCGTGCTAAGAATCTACTTCCTGGAGAAGACATCACCTAGGTGAGGTAGAGATAAAACTTGACCTTTTCCTGTCTAGAATCACAGCAAGTTGTGGTTTAATTTTCCTTGATGCAGGACTGTTGCTAGGCTAACAGGCTTATCACTGCGAGGTACCTGTGTACCTAAAGTAGCGAGCAAACGGCGCTCATTGAAACACCGGGCCGGATGAAAAACGATTACGGTAATTAATACCTATGTGCTGCTCTCTTGCAGAGTCGCCAGGTACACTCGACCTCTTTTCTGTCTATTTGTAATATGCGATGATATGATGGATGATATGAGATTCCTCAACCCTACGGTATCTACCTAGGACCTAGGTACCTACCCAGGTAATATTAAAAGAGTCGCATTTGTTATGGGATCAGTATATTCCGCGGCCTGGGGAGTAACTAAACCGCCCCATCAGTATGATATAAAGATCACACATCACGAATATTACTGCCTAAGCACTATCGTACCAATACAGTACCTAGCAGTCCTGTGTAGCTGGTGGTAGGTGACCAATTACCTATGTCCATAGTAGGCGGTAGGTAAATATGTACCGCTAGCGCGGCTGTTATTGGTGCTGCAAGTTGGTAGGAAGTTGGTAGGCGGGCCCGGCGATAAGGGAGCCATGAGTCGCCGGTCGGTCTGATACCTATTGTCGGAAGTCACGTGATCTAAAATCCAGAGCCCGTGCCCCGCCTCGCTCGTCCTCTCCAAGCCCACGAAATGTGGCACACTGCAAAAACTTCTTTTGTGTGCATCTCCCCTCCCACCACACGTCACGTTGCTCCGGCCGCAACCATCTCTGTTGATTGCCGGACCATCAAGGAGATTGCCCAAGATGCCGCCGCCTCCGCACCAGAAGCCGGAGAACGTGCTCAAGCGTGCCCACGAGCTGATCGGTGTCAACCAGGCTCCCGCCGCGCTCACTCTCCTCCACGACCACATCACCTCCAAGCGCTCGCGGAATGTCCCCATCGCCTCCCTGGAGCCCGTCATGCTCCTGTTGGTCGAGCTTTCTGTTGAGCAGAAGAAGGGCAAGCTCGCCAAGGATGCACTGTACTCCTACAAGAACATCGCCCAAAACACAAACATCGCCACCATCGAATTAGTCCTGAAGAAGTTCATCGAGCTAGCCGCCGAGAAGGTCACTGCTGCTCAGAAGAAGGCCGACGAGGTCCAGGAGAGCCTCGACGCTACCGCCACCGCCAACGTCGAAGATCTCGAGGCTACGGAAACCCCCGAGTCTATCCTGCTAGCCACCGTGTCGGGTGAGCAGTCCCGAGACCGCACTGAGCGTGCGGTTGTAACCCCCTGGCTCAAGTTCCTCTGGGAAGCCTACCGGACCGTTCTCGACATCCTGCGCAACAATGCTAGGCTCGAGCTTCTCTACCAGAGCACTGCTCTGCAGGCCTTCGACTTCTGTCTCAAGTACCAGCGAAAGACCGAGTTTCGCCGCCTTTGCGAGCTGCTTCGCAACCATGTCCAGACCGCTGCCAAGTACTCCAGTCAGATGCATGCTATTAACCTCAACGACCCGGATACGCTGCAGCGCCACCTGGAGACGCGTTTCCAGCAGCTAAATGTTGCTGTGGAGCTCGAGCTGTGGCAAGAAGCTTTCCGAAGTGTTGAGGACATCCACACTCTCCTAAACCTCAGCAAGCGCCCGCCTAAGAACATCATGATGGCCAACTACTACGAGAAGCTTACCCGCATCTTCCTTGTTGGCGAGAACTATCTTTTCCACGCGGCCGCTTGGTCTAGATATTATAACCTTCTCCGGCAGTCCGCCGCTTTGGTCGCTTCCGGCCAAGGCAAGAAGGCTGATAACCCATCTGCCACTGATGCCGATTTGCAGAAGGCTGCATCGTATGTTCTCCTGTCTGCGCTATCGATCCCCGTTATTAGCACCACAAGATCGCGAGGTGCAATGGTGGACTTTGATGAGGCGCGGAAGAACAAGAACTCTCGTCTAACTCATCTACTGGGCATGTCTGTTGCTCCTACTCGAGCTGTTTTGTTCCGTGATGCTCTGTCTAAGTCTCTCTTAAAACGCGCTCGCCCTGAGATCAGGGATTTATATAATATTCTTGAAGTCGATTTTCACCCCCTTTCCATCTGTCAGAAGATCTCGCCTATTCTCACTAAAATCGGGACGGACTCCGAGATGGAGAAATACATCCTTCCTCTTCAACAAGTCATCCTTACACGACTCTTCCAACAGCTCTCTCAGGTGTACGAGAGTGTTGATCTTGCCTTCGTTGAAAGCCTTGCGAACTTCCCCGAACCATTCCAAATTTCTCGCGGAACCATTGAGAAGTTTATCATGAATGGAAACAAGAAGGGCGACCTCTCCATTCGCATGGATCACGCTACAGGCGTACTCAAGTTTGACAAGGACGTATTTGCGTCTTCCAAACCCGTTCATGCTGGTTCTGCCGCCGGTTCTGCTGAAAGTCAAACTGGTACTGTCCAGCGACTCCAGAGCACTCCATCAGAGATTGTTCGCTCGCAATTATCTCGTCTCGCAAACACCCTCTACACCACTTGCTTCTATATTGACCCCACCTTCAGGCAGGGTCAAGTAGAAGCTCGCGATGCTGCTCTAGCACGCGCTAAGGCGGGTGCGGAGAAAGAGCATCGTGATACGCTTGCGCGAAAAGATATTATTCAAAAGCGAAAGGAGGAAGCTTCAGAATTGCAAGCAAAGAGAGAGAAAGAGAAGGCTCGACAAAAGCGACTCCAAGAGCAGGCCCTGGCCGAGGCCGAGGAGCGTCGTCTCGCTCAGGAGCAGAAAGAACGCGAGGAGAAGCGTCTAAAAGACGAACGTGACCGTGTTCGCAAAGAAGAGCTCAAGAAGCAGATCGCCGACCTGAAGCTGAGCGGTACCTCCGTAGAGATCGACGTTGAAAACCTTAATGACATAGATATCAGGGCTATGAAACTGGCTCAACTTGAGCGAGAGAAGAATGACATCAAAGAGCGACTTCGTATCACCGGCAAGCGCATCGATCACTTGGAGCGTGCCTTCAGAAAAGAGGAAGCCACTAAACTTGCTGAAGATTACGCCAGACAAAGAGAGCGCGATTTGGCTGCATACGAGCAAATGCGGAAAGAAACTCTGCGGGAGGCCGAAGCGAAACATAAGCAGAGTGTCGAGCTTAAGCACCGTCTGAGTCGGCTGATGCCTTATTATGAGCCATTCAGGAAATCCCTACATGACCGTCGTCGTGACGAGTTTGAGAAACGTCAACGCGACGCTGAGCGTGAGCTAGAGAAGCAGATCAATCTGAGGAAGAAGGAATATAGAGAACGCAAACTCAGGGAGAAGCGGGAAAGAGAGGAGAGAGAGAGAGCTCTCAGAGAGGCCGAGGAGCGCGCTGCAAAAGAAAAGGAAGAACAGGAGAGACGCCAGGAACAGCGACGTGCGGAGATGGCCAAACTCAAGGAACAACGAGAAAAAGAGCGCCAAGAGACCTTGGAAAAAGCTGCTATGCAAGCCAGGAGAGAAGAAGAGGCCATGGCCAAAAGACAGGCCGAGAAAGAGAGTGCCCGTCTTGGGGCCCGCCGCGAGCCACTGTCCATGGAGCGTTCCGATTCTCGGGACCGCCCCGCTGGCCCCCCTCGTCTCAACCTCGCCGGCGGAACTGGAAAGCCGTCGTGGCGTGACCGTGAACGTGATGCTCCTCGAGGCACTGCTCCTCCAAGTGATTCTAATGGGCCGTCACGCCCTCCCCCGCCATCGATGGAACGGACAGATTCTCGCGAACGCCCATCTGGCCCCCCACGTCTCAATCTTTCGGGTGGGAAGCCGTCATGGCGCGAGCGTGAGGCCGCAAAGGCCACTGGAGGCAGTGCACCACCTCCTGAGCCTGCTACCGGTGTAAAGAGCGACGCCCCTCCAGCTTCGGGTGAGTCCCTGAAGCCCTCTGGGGCCCCTGGGAAGTGGGTACCTCGGCATTTGCGTGACAAGCAAGGTTCTTAAGCATTGCAAGGACGGGCGTTTGGGGTTTGGGTTTACCAAAGTTTGTAATTTAGGCTCACGAAAAGAAGCATCTTTTCTTTTGAGATTAGCAGTCTGGTTGAGAACACGAGATGATGATTTGTCGATATCGCATGATGATCCAGTGTTACCATGGTGTACGACGACGGTACGCTCAATGGGATCCACGTAGAGCTCAATCTATGATTGCTTCCTACCCCTTTCCCCTCCATCTTGAAGAAGAGAACGAGAAAGGCTACGGTTAGAGATTGTCTTTCGTCTGCATGTCTTGTCAGGCGACTTTTGATATCTATAATCAAAATACCGTCCCTACTTTGCAACCGAAACGACCCTTATTCTCATTGCTCTATATCATGGTCCTCTACTTGACTATCCGTTGATTCGATTACATCTGTAGACATGAACTAAACGGACTATTACTCTCCTATACTCCTCGTTACCTAAGCATATACCATTAGGGCTTCGGTACCGGATGCTTACTACTGCTACTATACTCCGCACACTCCACCCTCGGCAATAAACCCAGGTCTAAGGCCGCGCTCCCGCATGGGCACAACATCGTCTCCGTATTAGTCTGAGCAGACTTACTGTATATCCATATGTACCGTATGTATATCGCCTTGCTGCTGGTGGAGTAACCTGAGACCCCGTTAGTCTGGTATTCTTTCAGGAGTTGTCTGTATAGCCTCAATGCGGCGATGAGGTTTCTATAATGCCATTCTAATATTCAGGTGTCAAATAAAAGACACCGAGGCAGGGTTACCAGCAGCGGTGAGTGTGAGGCAATGCACCCTTACTCCTACCCCTCGAGCGATTATCAGTGGTACAAGAGATGTATTGGATTACCTACATATATATCTCGCTATTTTGTTCTCTTTTCGTCTCCTCTCCCGTTATGACATTATCCCCTATCCCCTATCGTCTGCCGCCGGTTCTTGGCTACCCTATTAGCGAGGGCCAGAAAAAATTGCGCAGCGTCGGGAGGGTCGCAAATGTAACCAGCCCAACTTCCCCCTTTGGATGATCTGCGTTGATGGATCACGTCTTGGGCGATTCTTGTTTGACACGCTCGCCTCGTGCTCCGCTCCTTTGGTTTCGGTAGGCAATTTAAGCCATGCTTGCATATCATCGGTGCCGAACCACCATGCCATAGCTGCCTTAGCATGACATACAGATACCACGCTAGCCTGCTGCTATCTTCTGCTGTCCTTGCTGCCCATGTAGTGCACGTTAAATCATGGGGCATGCCTGTCGCTCGCTCGCTCGTGGGCCGTGGCGGTATGCTGTATGACACCCATTCCTCAAGCATTCTGTAAGACAAACGATGCTGGTTTGCACTGTTACACCAGTTACACGAACTTCTAAACCACCACGACGACCAACTTACAAACGTATCGTATAACGAAGAAACAGAGAAGCCAAAGAAACGGAAAACAAAAAGGCCGGATCGGTGGGAAACGGGATACCTCTAGAGATGCGCGCCCCTCTTGTGCTCGCTGCGCTCTCCTTCGCCATCACCGCCAAAGCGCAGAACTTCTCGTCATATGTGCCCGAATGCGCGCCACCTTGTGTGGAGCAGACCCTGAATAACACCAAATTGTGCACCAGTCTGGACGACAACAAGTGTCTTTGCAACAGTTTCCAGCCAATTGTATTCTCCGCGAGGATATGTTTTGTTCAGAGTTGCAACAATACCAATATAGAAGAAATACGCTGTATGTACCGGCCATATTGCTCGTCTCATATTGAGTTCAAAGACTTCATGGACACTCGATTTCCTTTGCTTCCTTGATTTCGAGATTTACACCAGTACATTGTAGAAGCATTTGTTATTCCTTAAGGGATTCGTCAGACGCAAAAAGGCTAACGCACTCCCATAGCCGAAATCACATCGGGGTGGCAGAAATTCTGCAATGACTCTGGAATCCCGCTCGACTTGACAGCAGGCTGGAGTCCGGGACCGGGCTCATTTCCGACCAGCCCGTCGCTGACAAGCTCGTCGCCGACTAGTTCAACCACGCTGTCCACGTCGCCGCCGACCTCCTCTTCAACAGCATCAAGCGACACCGCACCAACTACAACCTCGGGTGGTCTTAGTACGGGAGCGAAGGCCGGCATTGGCGTGGGCGCTGGACTTGGGTCTCTGCTGGTGATCAGCGGGTTGGTATTCCTGGGATTCCGACTCGGGCGGCGGAAGGGCGAAGACAATGCGGCAGATCCGCCACCAGATCCATCAGGCACTACCGATTGGCCTACGGCCGAAGGCGGAGGAGACGTCTGGGCTTACAAACCACAGACGCCCATCGCCGAGCTGCCTTCCCCGTCCTCTCTCGTACGGCATGCGGAATTACCAGCGCATGAAGTCGGGGAGTTGCAAACAAACCCGCCCGCCGCCGAGCTTTGGCACGGCGTTATGCCTCCAGAGCTGAGCGCTGATGTAGAGGTATCTCGGATAACAAATACGACGAGATAATGATGTGTTTAATATAGTAAAATGTCAAAATGGGCTACAATATACGGGATACTTGCCCAAAAACCTAAGTGATGGATTCTACTGAGATGAGCTTTCTCTTTCTACTAAGTTGACTATAAGTATTGGTCTCCCAAGCTTCGGCTGCGAATACTATGTGTGACTAGAGCCCAATAAGAGCTTAGCTTTAGCATGATCCGAGACAAGCTCGAGGTCACAGCTGAGGTGAACGACGCAATCTAATACAAAAGAAAAGCAAAAGCAACAAGACGATCTAGTCCGGAACACTATGTAGTCACTAACGTGAGGGACATGACTACGGTACAGTAGATAGCGATACGCATACTTCAGACGCGAGAACTGGCCGTCGACGTTAGATCTAAGCTCGACATGATCTTGAGCGGCAGGATGAGCCCTGCTTAGTATACCAGGCCGCGTAACGGCTTCGTATAGATTGAAGATCGTTATGAAAATTCATGAAGTCATATCTTCCTAGTCTGCGTAGTAAGTCGAAACGCGAAACGCAATACTTACTGAGTAGATGGCAGCTATCTAGGTACCTGAGCTACCGAGATCCTACGGCTACGGACTGATACTGGGACGACCGGATTCCATACCGAACTGGGGAACCTGTATCTCCGCACAGTATCCGCTAATGGAATTATTGAGATTGTACACAGCACGAGGATGCGCGTTCAGAAGAAAGCACAGTCTAGCTGCCTAAACGCCAACTCGAGACGGTGTTCCAGCGATAGATTACGAAACACCTGTCTCTCTTCCTGTACAGTTGTTCGCCACTGTATTAGCTGCTCCTTTTTATTGTTTCTTACTAACGCCCCTCAGTCGCCTCAAGACTTTGTTACGGCGTACATGTTCCGCACACAGAAACTGGTACCTTCTTAAGTCGTTCAATTGGCATAAGTCCACATCCCACCTTGATTATGGCGGAAGGGTAAGCCTGGCCATAACAGCCATTATCTTTACCGATGGCCATGGTTTTATCAGCAATTCTACCAGCACCTCGCTTACACCTACATGCCTAGATATTCGAGTGCGTCATGTCCTGATGTGAATCCGTGGATCACGGCATGTTTAGTATGTCCTTACACTTAGCATCCAGAAAAAACCTGGGTTGTCTTTTGCTTCTGCACGCTCTTGAAACTTTGACTCCTTTAGCTCATCGCTGCTACGGTCGTCTCATAACTTGGTTCTTATAACTATACGCAGTAACTGGTAGCTGCGTACGAGCATGTTGCGGCTTATTCCAATGTAGACGTCTGACCCTGCTGAATAAGCAATATCGTCCTGTTAGCCGAGCTTTGCACGACAGGTGCTGAATCAACGTCCTATCGGTGGGCGTTTAGTCTCTATAGCAGTGGGTTTTCTCGAGCACTACGTCGCCGTCTAGTAGAAGCCTAGGTCATGTCAACTCTATTCTAGTAGGTACGAATAATCGTTTCGATTCCAACTCCGACTTGCCTTTGGAACTATGCTCTGGAAAACAGGCGTCGCTTCGAAGAAAAGGAATAGGTCTCAATTACGTGGTGTGGTCACCACCGTAGGTATTGCCAAGGCCATCATGGGATATTATTACGGACACATTCGAGACACTCTAAACTAGTCAGGTCGATGTGTCATTTGTCGCTTGGAATAAGCGGATGTGTAAGGACCGGTCCAGCTTCGTACGTGGTAGAGAACAGAGACGAACGCTATCGATCTACGAATGCTACTAAAGATTTGATGATGATTCCGACTTGGGTTTATCTCAGCAGAAGCACTACTATATATCTAATCCGACAGCATGATAGATTAATAGTACATGTTCCAAGTAAGGCCTACTATAGGTAGCGCTCATTTGATCTTGGGAGGGCAGATTTTAATCATGTGTTAGAGATAACAAGAGTGCTGCGTACGCGATATCGAAAATCTCGTGGCGAATATTGAAACGCGGCGAGACATTGATTGGAAGCATGTGTCGAGGCTGACAGTACTACCTTCTTGAGAGGACATAACCGAAGAGCTCTTGTGCACATTTTAGTCACGAGAGCTGCAAGACCCCTAAATCAAAAGCAACCGCTTCGCAACTATAATTATCATGAACCGTCTGGGTGCCAGCTGCACACCGAAATATAAGCCAATAGCATTTGTAGGGTCTTCAGCCACAATGCAACATTGGCATACTACTATAGGTACCTAGGTAGATATACACAACGTGCGTTTCTAAGCGACTAGGTAGTCGGAAGGATCGGGCATGACAGCATGGAGAGCTGAAAGCGTGAAATAATCATAACAATAATAGCGCTGTTAATAGTCAGGATAGAGAGGAGCGTCGGCGAATATGCTAACACTTTCTGCGTCGCCAGGTATGAAGACTAGGGGTCTCAAGCTCAAGTGTTAGTGAAGACTAGTCAGGCGACGACGATCACTAGCCTCGATCCAGCCGCAGATTCACAGCAAAACTCTGCTCGAGTCGCTGAAGAAAGTTTTGTTCTATCTGGTGCTACGGTTGGCTCTTCGCCGAAGTGCGGAGAATTGTACCGACACTACCTACTCCTTGTCCTCGTAAGACATCAAGCCACCAGATTCTAGACTCGTCCAGCTGCACTGTGCCATTGGAAAGAAAAAGGGGGCCAAATCGAACCCTGATCTACTTGGTACCTAGCCACCGCCGCAGTACCGGTACCCTTACCGTCACATCGGTGAGTGCAGTATTGGATCCCCTTTCTTCCCCGTGAGTTGTATTTACTACGTACTGCAGGGTTGGAGGGCAGGGCCTCGTTACCAACGTTGCTCGTTTCCACCAGCAAACATCATAAGTATCTACTAGTATGGGGACTGTAGGCGGGCGAAGCCGAAGCTAAAGCATGACGGAAATTTTGTATTCTCCGAATCTTCTTCGGCAGCTGGTAGTCATACTATTCTGTATGGTGGAGCTATCTGTTGCTTCTCTGTCGATCTTCCCCAGACTCTCGCTTGTCGCTCTTCAAAAGAGTAATTGTACCTGACGATCCGGAGACGCCTTACTATACATAGTCACATCGCAGTTTGCGCCGCATGTATGGCATATCTGGCGAGCCGTTGAACTCGTGCCACCGTGTACCTTGTGGTGAGTAGTGATGTTGCTTTCGGTACAGACTGGATGTAACGTCTTGACTGACATACAAGAACGCTAACCTCTCAAGGCGGGCTTGGCGACCTCGCAGGCCGATGTGTAAGTATTGACGACATGCATTTTAGCGGCGCGTCGAGACTCCTAGCCATCTTATGTCCGGTAAGTCATTCAGTACATTGCTGATTTAGCTGGAAAATAAACGCCAAAAAAACCAAAAAAGGAGTCCGATGGTCTTGGATCCAAGGCAGATTACAATTCTAGTTTTCGGAACTAGCAGAGAAGATCGGTATCGTATCGTAGATCCCCAAGCGCGACGACGCCGGCGAGCCTTAGATCAAGCCAAGGGGACTTTGGTCTACGTCCTAGCGAGCACGACCCTCTGAATACGAGGTCCTGTTCCACTGCTGCGACAGTGATGGGAGGATATAAGCTCTGCGTTAAAGCGTAGCGCGCAGCGCACGCTACTGCAGCCATGCAGGCTGATGGGATGCATGAGTCCCGCGTCGTAGTATATGACTTGTCTTACACTATTGACTGCGTATGTCGTCAAAGCCAACAACACAAGCCAGGGCACTTAACAAGTACGACGAGTCAGGAGCACACTCAAAGTCTTTCTACTTCTAGTGCTTTTGAGAGAACGAGCAGATATATCGTTCTGAGAGCATTACAGAATCCGTACAGAGGTTAGCAAAATGTACATGTCCGGTAGATATGGATCATGGTGTCATTGCCAAGATCTTATGAACCTGTGGGGAGAGAAGCCGGGAGAACAACATACGGCTGGAGGCTGAACGTGGTTGAGTTTCGTCCCACATGGTATCAGCGCGTCTAATGTAGGTACCCTTAACGAGAGCTAGTTTTCTTTGCCGGCCAATCCAGAACGGCTCCCTCGACTCAGACGCAGGGCTGTGGATCATTTTCCGTACCTTTTCTGGAACAATAGATCCCCAAAACGAACGGTTTCTCTTACCTAACTTAGCAGCCGTCTTAGATGTGCTATACAACTATACCTATACGCGGGTACATACCCTGTCCACTGACGCCCCTTTCGGATGTGCAGTGGGAATTAGCGATATTGCGGCACTGGACTACATAGGCTTTCGTCGGGACCTCCCACCTGAAGCTGAACAGCAAGAGAGCCTGGACCGATCAGACGCCGTCGTATTATTCATAATTGGCTTGATAATGCGGTCACTAGTTCCCCTACCGTCACTATTTCCCAATATGTGTCCAAGCTCAGAGGCTCGCTAGACGGATGGCCCGGCACGAGGCGTCAAGAAGGAAGGAACTTGGAGCGTGGGACACAGTTCATTGCTAGTTCACTGAGGTGTTCCGAAATCATACATAAGCTCTCTCTTGCCGTCGTTGCCACTTCATCCCAAAATGTTGTGATCGCCAGGACACAAGACCTTGAACTACCACCCCCCAAAGAGTGCTATAGTTTCACTCGGGTTCCGCCCCTCCCACAAGGAAAATGGTCGTGATCAGATCGTTGACTGCCTTTGCGGCGCTCTCCCTCATCAATACCGCTCAGGCTTGGTATAATGACCTACCTTCTTGCCTCACACCTTTCGAACCATTTGTTTACACAGGGTGCTATGACAATGGCCAACCCGGCACCAAGGAAGCTCTCTCGCTTCGTACCGACCTTGACACGCAGAACATGACCGTGGAGACATGTGTTGCTCATTGTAAAGGTACGTCGCTCATACCCAGAATATGGAGTGATGCTTACTTAACTGTCTGATAGGCAATAGCTATCGTCTGGCTGGTCTGTCATATTACGGGGTTTGCTACTGCGGAGAGACCGTCTCAACAGCCTTGCTCCCAGAGGATCAGTGCTCGTTTCCTTGCACGGGAAACAGCTCAGAGACATGTGGAGGAGATACGCAAGTCAACATCTGGATGGATCCGACATTCCCACCGCTTGAAGACCAATCGAATATAAGCGAATATGTTCCTGTCGGATGTTGGACAGACGACTCATCTGGGGGGAAGGCACTCTTCTACCGACAGGACAACCTTGACTCCTCTGCTTTGACGACCGAGCAATGCTTACAGTCTTGTCTCAGCGGTGGCTTCCCATTTGCAGGAACAGAGTACGGTACGTGATAGTCGTCCCGTTTGACCACAAACTCGAACTAACATTGCGGGTTCAGGTGGTGAATGTTATTGCGGTGTTGTCGTGGGTAACGGTACAGCCCTAGCTGCTGACGCATCGACTTGCAACATGCCCTGCAACGGCCAGTCGGACGAGATTTGCGGTGGTCCAGCTCGACTCAGTCTTTACGTCGCCAAGGACTTACAGTCCCTCGAGCCATGTGGCACGCCCCCCGATTCATCAAGCACCATAACAACACCTCCCGTCACCTCGACTACACCGCCACCAACCTCTACCATCACTACCAGCTCTCCAGTGTGTACCACTACGTCAGTGACTCCGTCGACTTGTGAATATAAAGTTGGCAAATGGTGCTCGAATCCCGTTCCAGAATGGCATGATAAACCGGCCTGTCTCCTTTCGTGGTCTCAGTGCTTGATCCAAAGCACTAGCTGCTTCGTAAAAGCCGGTTTACCTGATGCACTGAATTGCTTCAAGTATGCAGAGTGGTGCGGCGAACTTGATCTATACTGTCTCACGTCATGCAAAAATGGAGCGTGTGATAAGCCGTCTTTCGTCAATAAGTACCCCCCGAAGGGTGGAAATTCCCCTACTACCCACACTTCAACGTACCCGTGCCCGACAACTATCACAACCACCAAGACGAAGACCACCACCACTACTCCTTACCCGACATCTAGCTGCCCTGTTCCCACTCCAACAGGAATCTGCACCCAGCCGACTAACAAGAAGTACGGCTATGGTCCGGGGAACCCGGTCGGCGGTATTCCGCTACCTATCGTAACCTGCAATAACATCAAGGACGACTACATGACCGGCAATGTCTTCAAGTTGTACACTGATAAGGATAGCCACAATTGCCCATCGTACCCTCGGCCCCAGTGCCCCAGCGCCTGCGCTGACGCTTGCAAGGCGCAATACGATCAGTGCGAGTCGGTCTACACCGATGGCTGCAAGAAGGGCCTTTTCAACTACTCTTACAAGGATGCCGACGCTGCTTGCAAGGCTCAGTACAATGACTGCCTTAGCGTCAATAAGAACGTCAAGGGTAGCGGACATTGCACAAGCTGGAGCTGCTGATCAATCGAATTGGATGGCGAACAGAGCACAGCAACAACCGATTGTTCTTCAGAATCTCTGACGGGTTCCGGGTGGACGAGTTGAAAGAGTTATGAGTGAGACTTATGAGAGCTTAATGGTAATCATGGTAGAAGAGTCTTGGCGTACAGACCCTTTATCAAGGAACGAGAGCTTGACCGCCATGACCAGGGTATGCGGATGAGTGTTTTATGTCAAGCCCGTGTATAATACGCACATAGCTGAGAGAAATGTAAATCAAATATATGCAAGACGTTGCCCATATACGTGATCATATACCTTAATGCCTACCAAGGTAATACCCAGTTAGTTCAAGGATCGGAAGCTTTCTCATTGTGACTGGGTAGTTGGGTTTCCTGTTAGGATTGCAGTATGTATAGTAGCATTGCGTTCGAAAAGAGAAGAGACGGAACCATCGGTTAATGCGGAACAGCAATTTTGAGCAGGTTTAAGCAGGTTTGAGCAGGTTGTGTATATCACATGGAGTGGGGACAGAACTATGTCAGAATAGATGTAGCTCTGCTGAAGTAGGAGAATATAATCTTGTTAGGACTTATCTCTTGCGACGACGTTCATGAGAGATGTCTTGAAACTAGTAACAATGGATGCCAATTCCGAAAAAGAAGTCGTGGCCCTGGATTCCACAGGTATCACTGGCATACCGCCTTCAAGAGCGGTTTCAAGCAAGCAACTACGACGTTACGAAACTGGCTATTTTCTATCGACGTTCGCGATCGGCCCTCCGTTTGCATCATTCGTTACATACGTCGGTTTCCAACTTCAGAACATTGGTTACGTCGTTGGACACGCATCAGGTCAGCCACCTCGGTCAGGATGCCTAGTTACGGCTACATCCTGCCGAGTACCGTTTGCTGGATCTGGGGACGTTAATCTTACTTCCTACATTCTCTACCTGAACGCCATCATCTACGCCCTCAGTGGAGGTCTGACCCTGATCGTGTCTGGCATCGGGGATTATGCCGACTATCAGCGCGAGCAATATGTCGTTCAGTTGGTCATTTATGGGATATTGTGCCTACCGATCGCTAGTCTCAGAGGAAGTGATCTGATGACTTTCAACACATTGTCGGGATTATATGTGGCCTTCAACGTTATAGGTTTCCTGGCTGGCGCATGGATGAACATATTCATACCATTTGTCATGCATGGAGCAGAACAGGCGTCCCGATCGTCTCAACAAATTTCCGACAATAACCAGAACCTAGCAGGGAAGGCTGTAGAAGATGGTGTACGAATGGGAGTATGGGGGTCCAATGGTTTAAGTGCAGGTCAGATCGTCCTATACATCATTTCTATCGGCCTGACATTTGTCTCTGCCGTCTACGCTGGACTTTACACGACGACAGCAGCGGGTGCCCTCTGCATTGTTATTTCCCTCGTAGCCTGGCGCCTGTTACCTGCTCCCAAGGCCAAGACCAGACAAGAGGGAGAAACGATTCGAGGATGGCTGATGCTTCCTCTGACGACGTTTTCACTCCTATTCCGCCAGGTGTGGGAGTATCCGGAGTCCTTCAAGTACCTCTTGGCTTATACGATTTACAATGACACGCTATTCGCTTTCAGTTCCGTTACTAGCCAGTTGTTCAATCTTAACATCCGACCGAGTCTACGAGAATTCACCTACTACTCGCTTGTTCAGCCAGGTAGTGCAATCATCAGTGCCACGGTCTTCCTATACCTAAGGCCGATCATGAAAAATAGTATCGGTATGACACTGCGCCATTGGACAGTCCTCTGCTACTCAGTCACCTGCTTCTGTGCCCTCTGGTGCGCCATCGGCATATCGCCCTCAGTCCCCGTTGGATTCAAACATCGTTGGGAGTTCTATTTCTTCCAGGCTCTGCAGTCGATCGCTTCGAGCATCGCCGGGGTTGCCTTCAGGGTTCTCTTCTCGAGACTATTCCCCCAGGGCAACGAAATCAAGTTCTTCGGGTTCCAACTTGTCCTCTCACTTGGTACGGTATGGGTGCCTCAGATCGTGAATGGGCCGATTGTCGATGCCACGAATAACCTCCGGTTGCCTGCGGCGATAAGCTCGGCACTTTTGCTTTTCTGCGTCGTGGTCACGCTGTGGGTTGATGAGGGGAAAGGCATGCGACAAGCGGGGTACGAAAGTACCGGTGATTGAACTTGACATTGCTACCTTAAATACCTACTTGGTAAAGACTTCTCTGAAAAGCTAAGGTAGTCGGTAGAGTAGTTACATTGACGACAGCGTTTACTGCACTCTGTCGCTCGTTGTTAATAATATGAGAGTCAGTCTTGGCTGTAACCACGCTTTTATAGCTCGTGTGTAAACGAGACACACATAATGCAATAGTATAATTCTTTAGATCCTTATTGCTAAGCTGTCAAACACTAAGCCGACAGAACAAACGAAAAAATGTGTAAGATAGGACAGAGAGGCCGTGTGATACCGACAATCTGGACGTGTAACTGTAAACAACGAGATGCCTATGAATACTGGATGAAGGCAAGGACAACCCCGTAGTCTTGTCTTCATAGAGTATTGGTGACAGTTGAGTATGAAGCAACGAAAGAGGGCGTAAGGTGATACCTCTTAGCCCGCCTATGAGGGAAGCTTGCTTTAGTGGCCCATGTCAGCCACCGAGTTAAAGCAGGGATTGATTGTAGCGTGATGTTAGTAGCCTTCGTACTTCACTGCTGCCCAGACACTGCTACTTGGGCCGTTTAAACCTCGCTCACTAAATTATTCATTATCATCTGATCAACATGACATAAATGGCCTCGTTGGTCCAGCTACTTTTCTCCGGCTGTCACCGATATGATGAATGTCTTTTTATCCAGAACTATCTGTCATGAGACAAGGAGGGTGGATCTCCTTTGAGCTTCATAGGGGTCATTCCTGTGGACGCAGCTTGTATAGCCTCATCTGTCGTCCATCGGGGATGGTGCGCCGGGGCTGGACAATTCGTGGGCGCGTTGACAGTGGTCTCACGATAGAGAGAACATATAAAGCCTGATGGCGTAATTTTCGTGGCTGGTTTGGCACTTGTTCATTTGAGCGCATTTCGCCAAAGACGCACCGGATGCTGTTGTTCGCTTTCATCTCTAGCGTCGAAGAATATTGCGCCGAAGTAGGGTACAAGAAGAAAAGCTGTGGCCTGGATGTAAGGATGCGTGGTATAGCTTTGTTTCAACCGCATGAGGCCGATTAACTTGCCGGGCACAGCCAGTTCCATCTGTTCCCAGCTAGGCGACAGCCTTCGCAGACATGTTCACGCTGTTAGCTGTGCTTCTTCCATTGTTACCTCTGGAATTCCAGACTTGTCGTACCCATCTGACGACGGGCCAGTGGGTAGATGGATGAGGGCAAGCTCAGGCCAGTAATCAGACAGATCCCAAAGTCTTAGAGATGGACTTGGAAGTGCTTCCCTGTTTTCCTCGGTAAAAGCGTCGAAGGGGAATAGCCAAAACCCGAAGGCCGGACAGTGTCCTGTCGTCGGTGGCTGCCTCTCTACCGACAGGTGAATGGTGGGCGCCAGAGATGACGACGACTCGTGAAGAAGTTGATCTGTACCGGGTACGCGAGAACGCTGTCTACCAGGTGTTTCATTCGACCAATCTTCAGGCGGCAGACAAGGGTTCTGGTGCCGGTAAACACAGAGGATGCGAGACTTCACCTGTGTATAATCGACTCCCCATTCGTCCAACCTCAATTTCCAACAGGAGACGAGGAAGGGTATTTCTGTATTTCCTAGGAATAAACTAGTGAGGCTACGTTTGATAGAACGTGGGTCGCGGCGCAAAAGGTCGAAAGAGGGGACGGTAGACATCAATGGGACGAAACTTTGTGCCAAAGAAATCCCGTCGGCAAAGGGTTGATAGCGGATATGCTGCTTTATGGACTCTGTTTCATATGAACTAGTTTCTACTACGAGATAGAACTCGCGAATATTATTGACGGCCTGGATAAAGGTAGGACACTGGTATATGGCAGGGTCATCGAAAGAGGCGGGGCCAGGGGTGCCTTGACGGGCTTCCAAGCCGATGGCCATGTTGCATAGTCCGACACGGCGACTGTCGTGCATGTAGATGGCACGAAGAAATTCGGGCAAATGAGCTGCTTGTTGGAACCAGAGGACGTCGTATTCAGGGTTGAAGGGGAATATGCCGATTTGTCTGCGAGCGTCTTCCAAGTCAGGACGCCACATCTTCAGCATGCTGGGGAGGCGCACTCGGTAGAATTCAAGAGCTGCCTTTCTGGCCTCGGAGTTCACGCGCAGCAGCTTGCTTAAAAGCTGAGAGCCGTTGACAGACACAAAGCTCCGTCCATATTTGATATCGCTCAAGGCCTGCTCAGGAACACCGTCAGGCTGCGTCGCGGATAGCCAGACACGGAGGAATCGCCGTTTCTGTAACGCACACCTCCACACCTGGTTACGAAGCTCCCATGGCAGTAACACGAATTGCGGAAAGCTATAGTCCTCATCATACCTTTTGTTGAGCAAAGAGGAAGATTGATCACCAAGCACGGTACGAGATGCCATGGTTGTGAAAGACCGGACAGATTGACGGAGCTTAGTGATATGGAGATAAAGGAGTAAAAGCAAAATGAGAAACGCTAAAATTCCACGCTCGACTCTCTCCACCTATTGTATTGATACGGTACGACATATGTAAATAGTGAGAGCGGGGTTGGATGCTGTACAAAGTCCTACCGCCAAGGGGGAAACACTATACATTCACTTAACCCTGTACCAAGCTCTGGAATGCGTTCCATGTCTGGACGGCTATATAGTCAGGCGCCATATAACCCGTAGTGGATCGTAGGACATGTCGGTCGCCTTTGTCAATTGGCAACCCGACCTTGGATGTAAATTGCCCACTTCGGCGTCGACAGACTATGGTCCAAGATAGCCTGGCTCGCAAGCATTCCGTCACTTTCGCAACTTTTAATTCCGACAGGTTCGCAAGGGTATTGGTTTCAATGTCAGATTTCCACGCGAAAAAGGGTCACAGCACAGTGTCCGGGATCCGATGTGATCTTATAGTGCCAACACGATTGGACTGAAAGTTTCGCATGTCGTCGTATCTCGTACAATTCATATGGTACAATGAACTTTCCCCTTTCCGCGCATCCATTATCGAAGCTGCTAATTACTAAAAGAAACCGGGCTGGTTGCACATTCTAATATACCAGATATCCAGATAAGAAGCCGAATACAAGTTCCCAACTACGTCGCGCTCACGGCATGAAAGCTTAATGCATACCCCGGGTGGCTGCGTCCAGCTAGCACAGCGAGATGCTATCACGACACAATTACGTGTCTCTGAAACAGAAATTAGCACATTTGCCGAAATATCTGACTAAAAGAAAGGAAACGGAAACATCATCACTCACAAAAGAGAAAGCGTCAAGTCTCCGTGAAGACGGGCCTTCAGTGTGACCTCGACCTCGATGTTCAGATCAAGTCGTAGCTTGAGAGTATCACTCTTTCCATCGTCGCCGCCTTGCTGTTGCTGTTGCATCATCTGCTGTTGCTGTGCCATCTGCATTTGTTGCTGTTGCCAGGCCTGGTTCGGGTCTTGCATCTGTTGCACCGGGTTCTGTTGAGCCTTTCCTTTGCGTCCACGACGGCGACGGTGAGGTGATGGAGACGGTGACACGGAACTCTCTGTGGCGCTCTCCGCATAAGGAGCGGGCTTGGCTTCAGTCTCAGACATCGCGATGGCTCTTGATCGGTGACGGGTATTAAACAATTTTTTTTATATATTGGACAAGTCCACCCGGGTAGGAAGGCTACATTGGAATAAAAGACCAGCAAAAGACCATTTCGCGGAAAATGAGCCACGGCCAAGAGGGGATAATATAGCGATGGCCCAGCCACCCCGGAGAACCTTTACATAATGCAGCCTGAGGCTCAAGAAACAAGGCAGCGCCTCAGATCCGGACTCGCTCACGTCACTAGGAAGCACATCTTTGGCCAAGAAACTTGTTTTCCAGACTTGCAAGAGGCACGTAATCGAGATTGTGGAGGGCTTGACGTCGGTGGAAAGGTGATAGCCCCGAGATGTGTGGCTGATGCGGGGATTGACATCATTTGTCAGGGGTGCCTTGACGATCTACTGTAGGTGTTGGAGCGGCCCCGAAGCTAAGTAAAGGGGGTCAAACACCAGGCTAAGCCAATTATGAAGCTGTAGGAGTACAGTCAGACACGCCGTCAATGTGCTAATGTGCTGTCTACACCTTATTGATAGCAGCCGACAACCGATCAAGTGGTCTGCCGTGCAAGAGGCATTAACTGCAGGGGAACTCCGTAATAGTCTGCCGCATCGCCGACTCGGGAGTATTTGCGTAGACGCGGCCTCCCAAACCGTTTATGACATGGCTAATTTCGCTGCCAGGTGTTCCGGTCAACCACACGGTCGTCAAATGATGAAGTTTGACGCCGGGGGCCTCGGGGACTTCAATCGCATTCTCAAGCTTCGTGGGCGAGTCGCGAAAATATGAGTATATACCAAGTCCCCAAGCCTCATGATTCGTTACCGTGTCGGCTACCTTGTACGAAGCAAATCCGTTTGTTGTCCCACTCATCCACGACCTTTGATTCGGCGGGTCGTAAGGGATTTCGGATTGATAAAAGTAGAGCCGACCGCCGTTTCCGGCCCAAAGCGTTTGGTACTCCTTGTGATGCTCGTTGAATAGCCCGTATATTATTACATCGTTGCCGTTGATAACGACTCCATTCTTCGTCGGATTCGAGTCCCATGCTGCCCCCTCACCGTGGTCGGCACGCCAGAGCCATAAATGGTCACCCACCACATTATGGCTATTGATTGTTATACCTATATCATTCTTGCAGTGACCTGCTGTACGCACAGTCAGATCATAGAGGAACGTCGGGTTAGCTGCATGGCTGGTGGAACTATCTTGAGGTCCAACTCCAATAAGTGTTGGCGAAGCGATTTCGCCGGCGTCAATGATTAATCCTGCTATAGTTACGCCATCCACGTCGGCCACAGAAATGGCCGGACGCCCATTGATGGGAATAAGAGACGGCTGACCTAGTCCCAGGATAATGGTACCTGCCTTGGCGACATGCAAGGTGTCGTCTAGTCTATAGATGCCAGGCGTGAAGAGTACATGCTTTCCCGAGTTTATAGCCGCGTTAATGCTGACTGCGCTCGCCTCAGTCGGCTGCGCTATATGAAAGTCGTCGATTGTGATAGACTTTCCGGGTGTTGCGTTCCCGTGGCTCCAGCTTGGCCCTTGAGTATTCTCTTGCAGGGATGGAACGAATACCTCGTACTGACCTTGGCCGGTGATATAAAGGTATGGTTTTTCTCGAATGACTGGCGTCCGCTCTAAGGTGGTGTAGGGGCTCGTCGGAAAGTTATCTTGCTTTGGGGCGCTTGCGTCCCCTACAAAAACCATGTTCCATACACCATTAGCCCAACTGCCATACTTATTGTTCCGCGACAGCCATTGTTGCTGCGAGCCCGGTAGCACGACATGATCGACCACCGAGTCAGCCATGAATCCTCCTGAAGCCCAGCCTCCCGCCCCAGTATCTGGATCAACTTGGAATAACCAGAGACCACCGGAACTTCGGATGTGCATGCGGCGGATCGGAGCGGCCTGGGACACGGCTATTGTAGTTGTACTGTTGGTCGCAGGAGAGGCATTGATGGCGAAATTCTCAAAAGTCCGCCAGAAATTGCACGTAGCATTGCGGTGAGGCATCCAGTAGGCCGGCACGTTTACGCCACCATCAATGAGCACGTCGTCAGGATTCTTCCCCAGGCCTGCGACTTGCGTGTAGAACCCGACGTCGAAGAGAATCTTGTAGGTGCCCGGTTTGAAAAGTAATGCATAACGCTCCGTGCCAAACTCGTTGGCCTCCATCTGTTTGAAGATAGTTGTGACCTTATCTTGTATGGCCGTCATCGGCATGCTCGGGTCGAATACATAGACATTTGGGCCGAATATCGTGGCGTTAGCATTCATGATGGTGGCCATCCTCAGCTATAGTGCGGGTCGGGTCTCTGAAGTATATCAACAGTCTAGGAGTCCCTCTGGTTTACGTTTGCAAGTAATCGAAAGAAAGAAAGTTACATAAATGATAATTAAAAGTTAGTATACAAATGGAAAACATCCAATTCAGCATTTAAATGTGTTGTACGGAGGTAGAGTGCGATGAGCTAAACAGTGCGCCATACGTAAACCTGCTATAGCAGTAACGGCGTAGTGCTAACTACACCCTAATTTATCTCACTGTGCCTACCCCGCCAATCTGATGCACAGGGCTATTGATTTCTTCAGCACCTGAATAGAGGCAGTTATATGCTCAACGCTCTATACTTTTCTCACAGCCTGTAAAAGTTTTACCTCCCTCATCATGAGCTCAATATGCCGACGGGTTCAATCTATATAACTGATTCAACTAATTTCATTAACTTTTATTACGCTAATCGCGGATGCCTTAATTTCAATAAGAATAACGTCGATGCTGAGTCTCATATAAGTCTGAAATTAATCGCAGGAAAAGGTTTCAAAACGATACAGGGCGGGTGTAGTGGTGCATGATGTTCCGCAACTAGAAGTTGTGCTGCTACAAATGACTCATGACGCCATGTAAGGGTGTTATCTCATTTCTGACGTTCCCCGTTTTCTCGAGTAAGCTTAGCCAGGCTGAGGATTTGTTTAGCACTCCAAGAAGATGAGTGAACGCCATATCGGGTGACATAGTCTCCTCATTCCTTGAATGGACGACCTCACCCTGCTTGGTCATGAGCTCAAGAAAGCCCGGGAGAACCCTATCAGTTAACTCCATCCGAGCTTCAAAGCGTTCTTCAAGATTACCTACTTGCCTTGCTCGTTCCATATACCTTTTCTTGGAAACTTCTCTCGGGCTCTCCAGTACGATTGTGAGACCTGAATAAGAGGTCGCGTACATCTCAACGAGCTCAGCCGAGTGTTTTCCGCTTGTTAGCGGGTGTCCGTCCACAATGACGACCTGATGAGGCTTACCTTCGGATTTTGCTTGGCTTCTTACATCAGCGAAGAATTCGTTGAGCATCTTAGACGCGAGCTTTACGGTCCAGCTATTCAGACGGCCTGCAGCTCTATGATTGTAGTAGTGTAGAACTGCAGGTACGGTCTCGAACTCTGCCAACAAAGATTCAGGAATTGCTCTCTCTTCTCTAACACATTGCCTTATACGCTCATCTGAGAGCGGCAGCCCCGAACGGATGGACTCCAGATGGGCACGCCGAAGCTCACCAATTGAAACATGACTAAATCCAAATGATTCAGCTAACATTTTCCCAAGAAGACCCTTTCCACAAGCAGTAGCGCCAGTGAGATAGATGATTGACACCGACATCGTCAAATGGTCGATAAACTTTTTTTCAGACTGTAAATACGTACATCCCGCAAGTTTGGATTAGTGCTGAATGAGGATTGTGCGATATATAGCACATAGATTGTTCCTTAGATTTCCTGCTCTTTTGTCAAGGATAGGTCAAGTTGCTTTGTCCGCGGAGCTTTAGTAGTCTTTCTTTGTTATAATATGTTTTGGTAAGAATAATCGTGTTCCTAACAATGTCATTGATTCATATATGGGCACTGCTTTCACTAGCATCTCTTCCCACTAAGATGTTCCCAAGTATTACAGACGAAACAAGCAATATCTCTCCAAAGCGTGACTACTACTTAAGTAATCGCAGAAATAAGTCTCGCTCGAGGCATTACGTTTTGCCTGGTCGATCAACTTCCTGAGTTAAAGAACTTTGGATGTACTGGTGTTGTACAGAAGCCTACGCGCTGACGAGAGGTCATCTATGCGAGGCCTCGCGAACTGCATCAGCCTTCGTATTTGTATTCATCATATTATAGACATGAAACCAGATTGCAGAGGTCTGCGATAGTAGATAAATAAAACTATTTAGACTCTGAGACACGCGGCTAAACCTTCTCATGAGGAGGTTAGAGACCATAAGACTCCTGTATATAGAGACTAGTTAGCCCTCCAAAGGACAGAGGGTCCTCTGGATAGCTAAGGGATCATTGCGCTCATAGAATGTTATTCTCATTTTGAGTCATTTCCCAAGCCCTGTATTCAGCCCTTGTGATATCATCTTCCTCCAGCTCCGATGCCAGGGTATAATAGAAAGGGTAGCACAATTTGTATAGTTAATGCGCGTGTCTTTCTATAGATACTGCTTGAACCAGGCTACAACGGCATTTTTCGCCATAGCCATAGCGTCACGTTCGCCCTTATTCCGCTCATCTCCTCGAACAAGAGCCCCATGATCGATCCCTGGGAAATGCTGATAGCTGAACGGCACATTCAGCTTCAAGGCTGTCTGGAAAGTGTAACTTTTCATCTCTGTTGTGTATGACTGATCGTTCTCTGGGGCTAGAACTTGGAAGGGCACCGCGATGTTGTCGATATCTTCTTTGACGAGCCAAGAAGGATGTGCCATAGAGATGGCGTCTACAAGTTGAGGTTTTTGCGCTTTAGAAGCAAGGTGGCAAACAGCCCAGCCCCCATAGCAATATCCAACAGCGCCTAGGCGCTTGAAACCAAGCTCGACCTTGATCGCACGCGCGCATGCAACCATCTCAGGCCCTCGGATCTCCCGTGATTGGTCTCTCACAATGCCGTCGAGGTCAATCTCGTTCCATCGTTCGTCTTCAACCGCTTTCCAGTCAACAACCCAGCCACCAAAAAAATCTGGTACATAAACGGTGGCATCGACCTCTCGCGCAAAGTGGTCAGCTAGCAGACGTACATTGGGATATTTCCACCCAAATAAATCATGCACAACAAGGATTGCCGTTTCCGTATTCTGGCCTGTCACGTAACAATGGTTGTTGGCCAGCTTAGACTCGACGCCTTTGGGTGTGCCACCCCAGGTGAAAGCTTTAAGACAGCACGAATTGAATGACATGTTAAACGCAATTTTCTTTTGAGAATAATAGAAGAAAAAGGCAGTATTTGATTGATTCTAAATCTCGCTCGTTGACATATAGACCTCTTGACTTATAACATTCCGTGCCCCTGGGGTTGGTATCAGGGGTAATCCACTCTCGGAGTTGAGGCCTCAGCTCCGGACCCACAAGCCATGCGCAGCGGCTCAGTTCCGAAGTCCGGTATTATTACATTCTAAGCATACTCCATGACATGATACAAAACAGGGACCATCCGAGTCTATAAATCAGTTGGTTTTTACCAGCAAATTCCCCAAAGAGCATCGGTCTTAACAACTGCATTCGCAATTCTAGTTTCAGCTGGGCATACTATCATACCAACATATTGTTAATCCTATTTATATAGCGCCTGGATGTGACTCCGCCCCCACTGAAATGTCAAAAGAGAGCCAGCCTCCACCTATCGACCATACCATGGAACCGTACAGCATCTTTGACAAGAGGCAAAAATGGCTCATCATCCTCATTGCCTCAACAGCCGCTACATGTAAGTGGTATCATATCTTATGGCAAAACATATTATTGACTGATCATGTGCTAACGGCGAATAGTTTCCGGCTTTGCATCCAACATCTACTTCCCGGCACTCTCAACAATTGCACGAGACCTGAATGTCTCCTTGGAACTGATCAATCTTACTGTGACATCTTACTTAATACTCCAGGGCATCGCGCCGAGCTTTTGGGGTCCTCTCTCTGATGTCAAAGGCCGCCGGATAACGTATTGCTTCACTTTTCTAGTGTTTTTGGGAGCATGCGTCGGCTTGGCAGAATCCAGGAACTACGCTACGGTCATTGTGCTCCGTAGCCTTCAAAGCGCTGGGAGCGCTAGTACCATCGCAATCGGAGCGGCGGTCATTGGAGACATCACGACTCGCGAGGAGCGCGGTGGGTTCATGGGCATCTTCCAAGCTGGCCTGCTTGCACCAGTGGCGATCGGGCCTGTTATCGGAGGTGCCTTGACCTTACTGGGCTGGAGGGCGATCTTCTGGTTTCTCACAATATACAGCGGCGTGTTTCTTATACTGCTCATCATTTTTCTGCCGGAGACTCTTCGATCGGTGGTATCAAATGGAAGTGTGCGGCCATCGAGTCTCACAGCCAGATTTCCCCTGACGATATACCAAAGAACCACTAAAGTGAAGTTTAGCCCACAGCCCGCCCCCGTCGCTAAAACAGCCCGTATCGACTTGATCGGGCCGTTTCGTATACTATTTAGTAAACAAGCAGCCCCTATCATCGTTTTCCTAGGGATATACTATGCTGTGTGGCAAATGACGATTACCGCCATGTCTACTCTGTTTAAAAGTAACTACGGCCTTAGCGAAACACAGATTGGTCTGACCTACATTGCAAACGGCGCAGGTTCTATTATTGGCACTCTAATTACTGGGAAGATATTGGATGCCGACTTCCGTCGCGTTAAGGCTAAGCACGAATCACAGACTTCCCAGGAGGATGTCGACTATGCTACATTTCCGATCGAAAAGGCTCGGCTGCGCCTCGTTCCTATATTCGCTGGACTCCAGTGTGCCTCAGTGCTAGTATTCGGTTGGACAATCCAATACTCACATCGCGTACACATCGCAGTGCCTATCATCACCACCTTTTTTACGGGCTGGGCGCTCGTGTCAACACAATCGGTTATCATGACATATTTGGTCGATGTCTTTCCCGAACAGAAGGCCGCAGCGAGTGCCAGTATGAACTTGGCGAGATGCCTTCTCGCAGCTGGCGGCACGAGTATTGTTATGCCTCTCATTGGTGCCGTGGGCGTAGGGTTGACGTTCACGATTACGGTCGCTGCTCTACTTGTTGCATTGATTGGTATTGCGATACAGTGGCACTTCGGGAAGAAGTGGAGGATGGAAGCAGACGAGAAGAAAAAGAAAAAGAAATACCTCGAGCAAGAGAATCAAGCAAGACAGTGAGTGATTATAGCATATTTGTCAGCTTGTCTGCTGGCGCATCTACACCATAGGGCTCAAGATTTTACGACTACATCGACTACATCAGATTCTGAGATACTGATCTGTATTATTCCATGTCCTACTATTAGAATGACATTGATAGACTAATTGTAATCAACCGTATCTTCCTATGCCTAGGAGTAGCACGGGGGGCAGGTAGAAATCTCATCGGTAATGCATTCAAAGTCTTCAGCTTTTGCTGCTACCAACTAGAAGTTGAAGTATTAGGCAAGTGTAGTAAGCAGGAGATATATCTCGGCCCAACTCACACTACGCGGACCGACGTGAGTGGAGACGATGTCTTCTGTTAAAAGAAATATTGAACACTTGGTACGAAGGCGTCTGCTGGCCCAATATGGCGGTGTGACGGTCCTACCCTCTCCTCGCAGCCGCCAGACCTCCGTTTTGCAATCGGTGTGTTGACCACTAAGGCAAGACATGCTGCTCCTCCTCCTGCCCCTAGTGATGCCGTTTCTGCTTAGGTTACAACCTTTTCAACCTAGAACGCCTTGGGCCCATCAGCGGATCCTTTAACAGAGCCGCCGTGGGTAGATCGTGAACCAGTAATGAGCCCTGAGACCGTGGAACAACCCTCCTCTGCTCAGGGAGAGGTCGATTGTGTGCCTATAGGTCGTCATCGTCGTCATCGTCGTCATCGACGTCATCGACGTCAAAGGAACCATCTTCGTAAACAGTTCCCCTGACACGTCCGGTCCATTGGCCTTTTCTGCTCTCCAGAAACCCACCGAGACTCATGTTCTTGCCCTCTAGCTCGCCCCCCTTGACTTGGTACATCCACCAGCCCGTAACGGGCTTGACAGTGTAGAGTGCGCCTTCATCTGATGATTGCTGCTGCGACTGTTCTAAGGTTAGGGCCTCCATACCCACGGATCCCGCCAACAGCTGCGTATCGACCATAACATTCGTTTCTGGATTCTTGAGCTTTACAGGCACCGACACAAATCCAGCCGGGACCTCATCGAGATCGACACGATAGCCAGCCCATCCAGGCTCGGTCAGAGGATGCAGATACAGTAGTGTCTTGCCATTTTGAGCAGATAACTTCTTAGCGGCGTCCTTCGTCCGATCTTGTAGTCTTTTCGGGATGCGGAATTTACCCTCTTCGTCCCAAATCAAGAACGCAGTGATCCACCCGCTGAGATGATTCATGCCACTACCTCGCTGGTAATTGATTGCGCGAGACCAAAAGTCTCGTACACGCTCATGAGCCGGATTGTCGAAAGTCTCTACGAATCCACGCACAACAGGCCGCAAAACATCGCGAAAAAGTTTAGGCTCTTCGCCGTACTCGCCCAGCCGCTCAACGCGGCTCGCGAGATCGACCCAATCGGCGCGGTCGCCGAGAAGCGTCGCCGTGGGGATACCGCAGCAGCACGGATCAAACACGTACTCAAAGTATCGCTGCAGGGTGCCCATCATACACACGCTCGCCACGATCACGTCGTCCTTGGTCGTCGTGGTCCAAGAGGGCATGATCCAGGCGCGAAGACCGCGGGACGTGATGTTCTCCTCGATGAGGCGCGTCATGTTGGCGCACATGTCGCCATAGTCGATGTCTTCGAGGGACTTAAAGTATTGCCGCAGAATAAGCCCTACCTTGCCCTTGTGGGCGACGAACTTGTGACGCAGGGCCTCGGCGTTGGCGTTTACGTGAAAGCTGAACTGCGTGAGAATGGCGAACCAGATGTCCTCAGGCCGCAGGACCAGATGGTGGTGCGAGGTATAAGCCTGGAAGACGGTGCGAACGAGCCCGTTGTTACAGGGCGAGATGGCGCGGCTGCCGTCCTCGCTGCGTGGGTAAGAGGACTGGATGATGGTTCCAATCTCTGGGCGCTTGGCGGGGGCCGCGCCGACGAGGAGTGCTTCTGCAGAGAGATCAGTGTGGCACGACTTGCCACTGACGGGGTTGGCGTCGTGTTGGGCGATCTTGATAGTGACAGGCATGGTTGACTTTCGTCGTCGGTTGCCGGACTTAGGCTTAATAATAGCAATACTGAAAGGGTCAGAAAGGTGCAAGCGAGGGACAATGCGTGCTTCTGATCCGCACCCCCGCGAGGCATCAACGAAGAAGGATTGTTACGCAAGGTCTGGTGGTAGGTGAATGGAAGAGCGGGGATGTATTCCACGGTCAGAAGCATAAAGGGTGGAAGCACTTAATATACCTAATCTTACTGTCCAGACTACCTTCTAAAGAACAGGTAAACTATATAGCGCTGAACGGAATCAAACGTAACTCACTATATAGGTATGTAGATACTCAGACGGTAAGCACCTAAGTTCCATTAACCTTCAATGATCTCTACTTAATGATTCATACTTGGGGGCATAATTGTGCACCCCGTTTATGGGTACCTAGGTACTTAACCTACTCTGTCACCCCGCAAGTCATCTTCAGACTTCCGGTATCCTTTTGCTACCGCTGCTGCCTGGTATATTGCTCGATAAGGTTAGCAGCAAGTGCAAAATCAGACCTGCGTAACCTGTTGCTTACCGTAACATTGGTTCCCGGGACTCAATGTTGTACGAGAGCCTATGAGGGTCAACCTGTGCAAGGTCTGGCGAACTGCATCAGCCCTCGTATTCGTATTCATCATATCATAGAAATCGAAGTGAATTGCAGAGGTCTGGGATAGTAGACAAATGAAGTTATTGGACTCTGAGACACTCGGCTAAACCTTCTCAAAGCGAGGCTTGTGAGGCCGTAGGAGTGCTCTATATCGAGACTGGTTGACCCTCCAAGGGACTGAGAGTCTTCTGGGATAAGTTAAGGCTCTATGCGTCTCTGCGCTCATAGAATATTATTTTCGAATTTAATCGTTCTCTAAGCCTTGTTTCCAGCCCCTTGTTGTTGTTGTTGTTGTTGTTCTGTTTAACATCGTGTGCGGGGCGTATTCGCCATCTCGCGACCTCCCTAGGGGTATAAGACGTAGCAAGCTCTATTTTACAAGATAGTAATATAGTAAAATTTAATATTATATATTAAAAGCTTTTATATTAGATTTTCTTTTTTAATATAATGTTAGATTATATTTCTCGGGCTTATTATTTTAGTACTTATAATTATTATAACTTAATTTTTTAAGTTAAAAATAATATTTTTTTTTATTAGTTTTTTTAAGTTTTATCGATTAGTTTTAACGTTTATTGTTTTTTTTATTTTTAAGTGCTTGTTAAAATAAACTAATAATATATATTATTATTATATAATAGCTATTTTAATATTTTTTAAATATTTT
Source organism: Xylaria sp. FL0933 (assembly GCA_022578765.1). Lineage (NCBI taxonomy): Eukaryota > Fungi > Ascomycota > Sordariomycetes > Xylariales > Xylariaceae > Xylaria > Xylaria sp. FL0933. Next base: position 4,180 of record MU389724.1, on the reverse strand, counting down.
TATATTTTTATATTTTAATTAAATAAATATAACTTTAAACGTTTAAAAACTTTTATAAATAAATATAAAAAATAATAAAACTATTAAGTTATTATTATTAATATATAGCTTATAAAATAATTATTTTTAGTTTTTTTTTATTTTTGTTTTTTTTTGCTTTAAGCGCTTATTTTTTCGCGTTTTTTTTTATATAATATTATTTTTTTTTTATTAAAAAAATAAACATATTTTATTATAATAACTTATTATTTAATAAAACTTTTAAAACATTAAAAAGTTTTAAATTAACTAGGTTTAATATTTATATTTATTATTAAAGCTATTAAGCTTTAGTTTATATAATTTTATTAGCTAGCTATATTTTAATTATTTTTTATTGTTTTTTTTTTTTTAGCTTAAATAGTTTAAGCTAATTAGTTTTATAAGTTTTATTAATTTTATAAAAAATTATATATTTCGGTTTTTTTTTTTTTTTAAAAATAAAAAATATAAGTATAATAAACTTTTATATTATAATAATTAAATTTATTATAATATTATTTATAATCGCTATATATTAATATAATATTTAGTTATTAATTTAAAATTTTTTTAAATAAGTTTAATATTTTTAAATATTTATTTAGTTTATATATTAAGTTTATTATTAAAAAGCCGCTGAAAATATTTATATTAAAATTTTTTATTTAATTTTTTATTATTTTTTTAATTTTTTGCTTGTTTTTTTTTAAGCCCGGCGATAAAAAAAAATTTAAATTTATTAAGCTTTTTTTTATTTTAAATTTTATTAATATATTATTACGGATTTTATATATATTTATAAAATATATATAATATACGCGGGGGTTTTTAATTTATAAATAATAATAAAATTAATAGCTATTAATTTATAAAAAAAGTTTTTAAATATTTTTATTACTATATTAAGTGCGCGTTAAATATAATAATTATTTTTAAATATTTAAAATATAAAATAAAATAAAAATTAAAAATTAATAATTAAAAAATAAAACTAAAAAAGTAATTAAATATAAAAAATTATAATTATTATATAAATATAAAAAATAAACCGTTTTTAACGCAATAGCTTAAAATTAATAAAGTCGTTATTAATAATATTAATTTTAAAACCGATAAAATTAATATTAATAATATTAATTTAAATTAAATTAATAAAATTAATATCGACTAAAGTAATAAAATTATATTAAGCTTTTATATATAATAAATAAAGCGTGCAACCAGCAATAATAAAATAAATAAATATAAAAAATATAGCGCGCACTTGGTTTTTTTTTAAGCTATTTTTTTTTATAATATTATTTTTTTTTATTATTGTTTTAATAATAAAATAAGTTTTTTTTTTTTTATATATATATTTTTATAATAATATTATATTAAATAAAAAAATGTTTTTTTAAATTTATTTTTTAGCGTAAAGCTGCTAAATATTATAAAAAAAAGTGGCTTAAAAAAAAACTAAGTACGCGCTGCGCTTTTTATATTTATTTATTTTATTATCGCCGGTTATATACTTTGTTTATTACACATAAAAGCTTAGCATAATTTTATCGCTCCGGTCGATATTAATTTTATTAATTTAATTTAAATTAATATTATCGATATTAATTTTATCGGTTTTAAAATTAATGCTGTCGACAGCAATTTTATTAATTTTAGATTATTATATTAAAAACAGTTTATTTTTTATATTTATATAATAATTATAATTTTTTATATTTAATTATTTTTTTAGTTTTATTTTTTAACTATTAATTTTATATTATATTTTATTTTAATATTTAATATAAATAATTATTATATTTAATGCGCACTTAATATAGTAGTAAAAATATTTAAAAACTTTTTTTATAAATTAACAGCTATTAGTTTTATTATTACCTGCAAATTAAAAACTCCTGCGTATATTATATATACTTTATAAATATATATAAGGTTTATAATATTTTAATAGCTCTTTAATTAATAAAACTTGGTATAATATAAATATTAATATATAAAAACTATATAATAAAGAATTTATAAAATAAATTTATTAATAAAAATATTATAAAAATATTTAATAAAACAATAAAATATAAATTTATTCGTAAATAATTATTTTAAAAAATATAACTTAAACTTATAAGTTAAGTTAATTAAATAAATTATACTATTAAAAATATAAAATTAAAATATAAATTTATAGACTTTATAAATATTTTAATAAATAATAAGTGTTAATATATTTAAATAATAAACCTTAGTTATAACTAGCTAATTATTAACGCCAGCAAAAAATATTATAATAATATAAATAAAAAAATAAAACTTAAATAATAAGTTAAAAAAAAAAAATTAATACTAATGCTAGCACTTTTATTTAAGCTAATAATACTTGTTTTAAAAATAACTTTATAAAAAATATTAATAATTATAAAAATAGTAATACTAGCACTTATTATAATAATATTAACTATTATTACACTTAAACTAATAATAATTATACTTAAATAAATTAATTAATTAATATTTACACTTATAATATTTTAACCATTAAAAGCTATAATAATAAAAACTTAATTTATATTAAAAATAAATATATTAGTTTTTAAAACAATAATTTTATATAAATAACTAAAAAAAAAATAATTTATTTTTATTATTGCTAATAAAAGTTATTATTATATTATATTTATTAAATATTAAAAGTTTTAAGCTTATAGCACTAAAATTATATAATAAATTTATAAATATTAATATATTTTTAATTTAAATTAAATTATATTTAAAGTAATACTTAAATAATATTATTTTTAATTATTAAAAAGTTATAATTACTTTATAATTTTTAACAAAAAAAATATTTAAATAATTTTAGCTAATATTAAAAGATTTTTTAAAAGTTTTAACGTTAAATAAAGCTAAAAAAAAAACTTAAAAAATCTTTACTAGCTATAATAAATTTAAAAAATATATAAAAATATTATTTAAAAATATTAAAAAAATAAAATATACTAAAAAATAGCTTTACTATTTAAAGTAAACTAAAGCTATAGCAAAGTATGTTATAAAATTTAAATAATTAATAGTAATTTTAAGATTATTAAAAATTACGCTGTTTTATTTATTTTATAAAAAATTAAAAATATAAATTAAAAATAAACTATATAAAATAAATAAACTATTAATAATTAATAAATATTTTAATATAGTTATTATAATTAATTAATAATTATTTAATAAATATTTTAAAAAAAAAAAACTATTAAAATTAAAAAAAAAAATCTTTAAAAAAATAAAAAATAAAAAACTAAACAAGTTAATAAAATTAAAAAATAATTATTTAAAAATATATTTTAAGTTAAATGTTTTAACTGCGGTTAAAAAAAATATTTTTAAATAGTATGCTGCTTTAAAAAAAAAAATATTAAACAAAATTATTAAAAAAAAAAAATTTTTTAGCCAAAAAAAAAAATATAAGTAATAAAAATTTAAAAAAATAAAAAATAAAAAAATAACGCTTAAAGTAAAATTTCTTTAAATTAAAAATATAAAGTTGCTGTTTTAAATTAAATATATAGTTTTATATTTAATATAATAAATTATTTAATTTATTATAATATAAAAAAAACAGTATATAAGCAATATTTAAAATAAAAATATATATGCTTAAAAAATAATTAAAATTATTAAATATATAATCTAAAAAAATAATTTATTTAAAATAAAAAAACTAATAATAAAAATAAATTAATATTTATAATAAATTTAAATAATTATAAAGAAATTTTTATAATTAAGCTTAAAATATAGCCTAAAAATAAATTTTGCTTAAAAAAAAAAAATTATAATTATAAATAATATAATTATTAAACCAAGTATAAATAATTTAAATAATTAATTATAAAAAGTATTTAAAAAAATAAAATAGTTTATAAAACTTTAAAAAATAAAACCTAAAAATAAAAAAAAATAAAAAAAATTATTTTAAATAAACTAAAAATAATAAATAAATATAAGCTATAGCTAAAACTATTTAAAATATAATAAAATAATAAAGCTTTATTAATAAAAGCTAAAATTAATATAATATATATATTATAATTAATTATTTAATTAATTATTAAAAATTATTATTATAATAAAATAATAATAAAAAAAAATAATAATTTTTTAA